>KQ989054.1:314026-335386 GCA_001598015.1 Dorcoceras hygrometricum | reverse complement strand
ATCTGCATGCTCAGAACATCACAATGTTCCCTACCAATGAAACATGGTACTTCGCATCGTAGATACTAGTCTCAAGCTCGGGCGGCCTTATCCTCATTTTGACGGCCCAATCGACTAGGAACTAATTCAGAATACACAGTGACTATTAGATGTGTTTCATGATAGCCGTCATACCCACTATCACATCTAACATACACTATGGTGTATTCTAGGTCTTTATCCAACACAATTGTTAACATTATATAAACATAATGAAGATAAAGAATGCCGTAAACAAATGCAACTATCATATATAAAGACTGTCATATACAAGAGTCTATAAACCCACACGCCACAAGTTGGCTAGTTGGGAATCTACTCTAACATGAAATACATCTGAGTACTTAGTAACAGCTGGTTGTAACGACTGAAAGCTTCAACATCTGAAATTTCCAATAGCTGAATGCTAACCAACGACTGAATACGCTAAGGAACAGAACATCTGAATCCTAGCGCTAAACCAAACGCTGTCGTCTCAACTTATTCAAATGACGTAGTTTTGCTGTCTAAGAAATACGCTAACATTCGAATAGTTGCGTCTGATATCGAAGCAACATCTGAATATGTTCACTATTGAAGTAAATACCCAACGTCTAAATATACTTCTAAAAAGATACCCAACTTCTGATATAATACCAGAATCTGATATCCCGTATAATTTCAACATTTGAAATCTTTACGTCTGAAATAATTCCACCCAATATCTGACTGGTCGATTCAACATCTGAAAGAGTATTACATCTGAATAAACTTTTCTCCAAATACGTAGCAGATAACTTCAACGTCTGACTGTCCAGATGTTATCTTTAATTTAGCTCTTGTCTTATTTTGTTATCACCAAAACTAATAAATTTTATCTTAACAATTTCCCCATTTTTGATGATGACAAAACTTAGCAGCCTAAATACTTATATATATGAACAAAAGTACATGGCGCAAAGTCTGCTGAAATTCTAAATTTCATTAACTGAAGACTGTACAGAGAATTTGTACAAGAATTGAAGTAACAAATCCTAAAAATCTTTTTCTCCAAAGAGCATCCACTTTGCACTTCTCTTGGGTGGTAGATATGGACCATATGTTATACCACGATCTGGAGATTCACCACCACTAGATCGTCTCCTCTTTGAAGATCCACTTCTGTCGCCTCTACTCCAACATTCACCTGAACCACTTCTACCTCGGCTACCACTTTCTCTACTGATAGTGCCTCCACCATATCTGCTTGGGTCATCTTCTCTACTACCACTTCTACCACTTTGTTTATTTTGGTCATCAGGAGGCGGTTGAGGGCGGCGGCTGCTACTATCTTCCCCCTTTTTGTCATTACCACCCCTATTGATATAATCGACAAGAAAGCCAAGTTGGGTGGAGAGGGTATTGTGATTTTCTTCGGCTTTCGCACGAAAGTCAAGCAATTCGCTCCTAATGGTAGCAACCTGCCCATCCAAGCCTGTTACTTTAGCGTTGAGCTCTTTAACCTCCTTCCTAACATCAACAGTATCGAAAGTAGCAGCAGCCACCTGAGTGCTAATCCTCTGTTGAGATTTAACAACATCCAGCGGCAGGGCAGTCTTATGATCATGCATATCTTTGCGAATATTTGTAAGCAACGCTCTGTACGCCCTATCGTGTTCATCAAAACGTGCATTAACCTGCTTCTCAAGGTCTCTGATGTGCAAAAGAAGAATGTCCTTGAGTTTATCAGCATCGTTTCTTCGCCTGATTTGTTCAAACTGAACTTGATCAATAGAAGTGCACAGTCGAGCGAATGACTCTATGAAATCGGTAGCAACAGCTGTAGAGAAGTAGAAGTATCAGCTGTATCATTTCATCAAACGAATTGAGGAATCATCTGAGGTTGATGAAGAGAAGGGACGCTGGTCTAAAAACAACTGTACACTCTGATCCTCAAACACTGAACTGGAAACTGACTGAACAGGCGGACTAACAGAAACTGAATGAGAACCTAACTGTATATCTCGCAAAACGGATCTGTCCTAAGCAATAGTTGAAAAAAAATTACGGATATCTACTGTACACAGAACACCAAACAAACAATACCGAGCAAAAACTGTACACAGCTGATACCATCCCCAATATGTTACTATCGGCCTTCGAGACCCAAAAACTGGAGTTGGTTCCACAACAACAATAGCTCTATAGAAATTAAGAGAACCAACCGGCAGAAGCTTTCCAGAGAGAAAGAATATCTGTGCTTCGATACAAACATCGACCCACCGCTTACTCACCAGCTTAAAGAAATTACTTACAGGAGGAAGAGTGTCCACATAGGAGAGTTGCGGCAAAACCTCATTGCAAATGACTGGCCTGGGCAACGGCTTCCAATAATCAGCGCAAGGTTCAATTACCCAGGAGCCATTAACCAGAATCATGGTCCGTATCCAGCAAGATGAGCGAATATTCAGGTTTGATCGGGCGATTACGGCACCACGATCACGTTGTCTACCTTCAAACATCTTTGAGCAACACGTCATGTCCCATGTGAGACCGCGTTCCTGCATCAATATCTTCAGCTCTTCGATCAAAAAGAGATGAAGGTTGGATAACATATCCAGTACCTTGAGATCAGTAGCTGACGAACCTTCACCCGGAACAAAATTTGATTTATGAGCTTCCACAAACTTTTGGGTCAACAACTCTCTGTACTTTGTCAGTATATACATCCTTCTCTGAAGAGCTTCTCTTATGGAATCAGTTTCAGCCCATGTGAGGAATTTTTCTTCTTTGGCATAAAAGTCTTCTATCTTTAGAACGGCCAATTTAATGAGGCTGAAGAAACTAAAGATGTGAGGAATCAGATTTCAAGATTTGTGATTAATCAGATTTTGGGTTAGATTAGTCACGGGAATTAAGGTTTTTGATTTCTGGAATTTTGAATTTTTGGTGAAATCTGATTTGAGAAATTCAGATCTCTAGTTGGAGTTGTCCAGATTTTATTTCGGGTTTATCAGGTGAAATCGGGTTGAGAATTGGGAACGAATTGATTAGATTTTGATAGGAATCTGGTTCCTTGAGTGTTGGCGTGTTTCTGCCTCGAGAAGTAGGTAAAACGCTGCTTTTTTGTGAGATCTGGATAGTCGAGAGTGCTGCGCTTGCATTTCGTTATTTTCAGATGTCAACTTTAGTCAACGGAACTGTAGCAGGTGATCGCTGGATTGAGAGATCTGGTTTCGTTGTATTGAATGCGGGGTATAGTTTGCGTGAAGAGATCTGCTGACGTAAGCAGATTTCACGTGTTGGTCAACATGTGGAGTTGACATCTGGTATAGCGCGCTTAGTTGAGGAATCTGTTTCGAGCGCTAGCGTTGTAATTTGAGGAGAGATCTGTTTCATTGTGCGACGTCGTTTGGATTAGTGGCTACGTCATCGTTTTGGATTTCCATCACTCAGCGTGTTTTGTATTGCGCAAGCGAGAGATCTGGTTTGTGCTACCGTTGGAGAGACCATATGTCACCGAAGCGCTGTCGTTTTGACTTGGGAATGAGCGTTTGTTGTTAACGTTGGAATCTGGTGGTTATTAGCGTTGTTGAGAGATCTGTTCGACGCTAATTTAAGTTGCAGGAATCTGTTTTTGTCGGTGTTTGACTTAGATAGTAGCCATTGTATTGAGGAATAAATAGAAGTGTCGAGCTACACTTAGAATATTTCTCAACCCGTCATTTCTTATCTTCTCTGTTGAAACCCTCGACTTGCTACTGTTCACCGTAACATTCCATCGCCGATTCCCGTCGCTTCCAGCCTTTGTTTTTGACAATCTTGGTGGCGTTGGACTCCCCTAGCTTAGCTTTTTCGATTGTTACCCTTTTCAAACCCTGAATAAACGCTACAGTGGAAGCGTGAAGCTGTCAGTGTTCGAAGCTTTTGGAGAAATCTGTGCCGTGTGTTTCTCCTGCTAGCGTGAGCTTTTGGGTGAGCATTTCTCGTTGATTTGAGCTCTGTTCTTGTAGTTAATACCTGCGTAGATGTTTATAACTTGAGGTAAGTTCTGGCCATAGGTATTAGAATGTTCAGGCTTAGAATTGTGCTTGAGTTAAGCTGAATTTCGAGACCTTGAAACAGATTTCAGATCCCAGGATTTTAGTGGAGTGTGCCGTGAAGCTTCAAGTGGCCGTGGACTTGATTTAATTGCTGGCCGTTGGTTGTGAAAGCTGTTGAGGTATATTGAAGCAGTTGAGGTACGAATTGAGCAGCTCTTAATAGTTTGAAGCGTGAACATGGCTGTATTTCCCTGCTATGAAATCTGTTGGCCTGCTACTGTGATTGCTACGTGAAACAGTGTGTGGAATTGATTGATTTTCATGCTGTTTATTGTATTGATTGTATGCATTATGCATTGATTATTGATTGGCATACACGCATACATATTGAGCCTGATAGATTTGGTTGATAGACCTGATTGAGAGTCACGTTGCGACTGGACGACTGATGTGTCGTACCGGAATAGTCCAACACTATCATCGAAGTGGTGACTGCCGGATTCGAGCGTCTACTACAGAGCTGTGATGGGCTGACGGGCCCGGAATATCACGGACTGATGATTTCCACAGGCTGACTTGCTGTGCGTGGTATAGAGACTCGACTGATTGATGTTCCAGTTGACTTACTGGTCTAGCTATCCGATTCTTTTATAGCCCTCATGCATTCATAGCATTGATTTATGGCATGTTGCATGTGTTGCTGTTTTGATAGCTCTTCGTACTGAGGCTTGACCTCGTATTTTGTTTTCCTGCTTTTGTGTTTTGGTTCTGTGTTGCCCATTTGCAGGATCTTTAGGTAACCAAGCTGGACAGAGTGGTGGTACAGCTGGTCGATCCCCGTTTCTTTGAGTCCCAGTATATTGTATTATGTATTGATCCGGGGGCCCCGTGATTTTATGTATTTGGGGATCTGTTTATGATTTGAGAGTTGATGTTACCTGATTGTATAAGTTTGAGAAAACTTATATTTTGATTATCGATATTTTGAATGTATGATTTTGAATTCAGGCCCAACCTACTTCGAAAAATTTTTAAGCCCTGATTTTTTGCTCCGTGTTTTTGCGTTTATTACGTGTTAATTGTGAGTAATTAGCACGTGGAATGACATTTTTGGTATCAGAGCTTAAACTGGGATAAGCTCGATTTCTTTTGATCACACTCGAGTCTAGGCACAGAGTTTTTATTTGATTTTTGATTGACTCTGTGACTTACGTGATTATTATCTGCCTTGATGTTATATCTGTTGTTAGCCTTACCTCTAGACTTGTGTAGATGCCGTCGAGAAGAGGTAGATCTAGACGTTCCGCTGAAGGGTCTAGGGCTCCAGAAATTGACGAGGATGTTCATCGGGTGGATGATGTGACTCGACGGATAGGTGAGATGGAACTAGTTTTAGCTCTATTTCAGCGTACGAACCCTCCGACTTTTGCTGCTACCGAGGGTGGTACTTCGGCTGAGGCTTGGCTAGTTCAGATGGAGGAGCTGTTTGATACTTTGGAGTACGCTCCTGAAAAGAGACTGAAGTTGGTAGTGCTGCAATTGAGGGATAACGCGCAGCGCTGGTGGAGGGGTACTTCTCATATCCTTCGTGATAGTGGGGCAGTGATTACTTGGGAGAGCTTCTGTGAGGCATTTCGACAGGAGTATACCCATTAGTCCTACTACAGCAGCCGAGAGCGTGAGTTTGATAACGTGAAGCAAGGAACGATGAGCGTGGCTGAGTACGCGAGGCAGTTTTCTGCGCTTCTAGTGTACATGCCGCATGTAGTGAACCAAGAGCGGACAAAGAGGAACGAGTTTTTGAAGGGTCTGATACCTGATCTTTACCGGATGGTGTTGTCTGGGGCCCCGGCGACCTATATTGAAGCTGTGAACAATGCGGTTGACATTGAGGAGAGTTTGATGGATCCCGAGGCTCCGGTGCATCAGACGACTGGGCGTGCTTCACAACCGATGCAGGATGTGTCACAGTCGTATCAGTCTCCTCAGGGGTCATAGCAGTCGAGTCACCATCAGTTCCGACCTCGAGGGAAGCAATTCAAGAAGAAGGGCAACTCGAGTTCCTCTGGTTCAGTGAGCTCTGGTTCTGACAGTGGTTCTGGCGGCGGATTTTGTGGACAGTGCGGAGGGAGGCATCCGACTTCGCAGTGTCGTGGAGTTCAGGGAACATGCAACAACTGTGGACAGCCTGGACATTTTTGGAGAGCATGTCCGTTGTTGAGGGGACAGACTTTGATTCCTTCCCAGCAGGCTTCGGTTGGTGGTTCTTCGCAGAGACCGCAGTTTCCTGCTCCTACCCAGCGATCTGGATTTCAGCCTAGTGGACCGTCTAGGTTTGGAGGACCTTCTCGACCCCAGTTCTAGATTCCCCAGCAGGCTCAGGCGAACTCTTTGACTAGAGAGCAGGCTGAGGAGACGCCTGGCATGGTGATTGGAGGTACATGTTTTATTTTTTATTATCCTGTGACAATTCTTTTTGACACTGGAGCATCACATTCTTCAATATCTGAGTTTTTTATGTTTGAACATGGGTTGAGTTCATCCCCGCCTTCTCGACCCCAGTTCTAGATTCCCCAGCAGGCTCAGGCGAACTCTTTGACTAGAGAGCAGGCTGAGGAGACGCCTGGCATGGTGATTGGAGGTACATGTTTTATTTTTTATTATCCTGTGACAATTCTTTTTGACACTGGAGCATCACATTCTTCAATATCTGAGTTTTTTATGTTTGAACATGGGTTGAGTTCATCCCCGTTGTGTGATGTTGTGTCTGTGTCTACTCCTGCTGGTGTGAGTCTTTGGTCCCGAGAGGTAGTGATTGATTGTCTGATTAGATTTGATGAGCATGTTTTGGTCTCCAATCTGATTATTTTGGGGATTAGATATTTTGATTGTATCTTGGGGATGGATGTGTTATCTGCCTATAAGGCTACAGTTGATTGCTTCCATGGGGTGGTGAGATTTCGCCCTGATTTGGGTGAGAAGTGGGATTTCTATGGTGCTGATTCACGCTCGAAGATTCCGCTAGTTTCTACCATGGAGATGTTTAGCCTGTTAATGCTAGGTAACGCTGGATTCATGATCTACACTCCTGACAGTTCCCAAGAGAAGCGATTGGAGTTGAGCGATATTCCGATCGTTAGAGAGTTTCCCGACGTGTTTCCAGATGAGATTCCTGGATTCCCTCCGAGACGCGAGATTGACTTCAGTATCGAGTTGGTGCCCAGTACCGCCCCGATTTCTAGAGCTCCGTATCGGTTGGCGCCAGCAGAGCTGAGAGAGCTGAAGGATCAGCTGAGTGATCTCTTGGAGAAAGGCTTCATTAGACCGAGTATGTCGCCTTGGGGAGCTCCGATTCTTTTTGTGAAGAAGAAGGATGGGTCTATGAGGATGTGTGTGGATTTCAGACAGTTGAATAAAGCGACGGTGAAGAACAAGTATCCTTTGCCGAGGATTGATGACTTGTTTGATCAGTTGCAAGGATCGGTCGTTTACTCGAAGATTGATTTGCGCTCTGGTTATCACCAGTTGCTAATTAGAGACGCTGATGTGGAGAAGACGGCTTTCCGGACTAGATATGGGAATTATTAGTTTCTTGTCATGACGTTTGGGTTGACGAATGCCCCATCCGTGTTCATGGATTTGATGAATCGCGTCTTCAGCACGTATATTTATTGGTTCGTGATAGTCTTAATAGATGACATACTGGTGTACTCGAGGTGCTTGAGAGAGCATAAGGAGCATTTGAGACTGGTGTTGCAGCGATTGAGAGACTCGCAGCTTTATGCCAAGTTCAGCAAGTGTGAATTTTGGCTTGATCGGATTATCTTTTTGGGTCATGTGATTTCAGCACAAGGGATTTCGGTAGATCCGAGTAAGGTCTAAGCAGTTCTTAACTGGGAGAGACCTAGGAATGTTTCTGAGATCCGTAGCTTTTTGGGATAGGCTGGCTATTATAGGCGTTTCATTGAGAAGTTTTCTTCGATAGCCAGGCCTCTGACTCAGTTGACTCAGAAGGATAAGAGATTTGTATGGACTGATGAGTGCCTGAACAGTTTTCAGACATTGAAGGAGAAGTTGACTACTGCTCCTGTGTTGGCTCTACCGTCTGGATCTGGAGGTTTCGTGGTGTGCTCCGATGCTTCTCTCAATGGTTTAGGATGTGTTCTGATGCATAACGGGTACGTGATTGCCTATGCGTCTCGACAGTTGAAGCCTCACGAGACGAGGTACCCTGTTCATGATTTGGAGTTGACTGCGATAGTGTTTGCCTTGATGATTTGGCGACATTATCTTTATGGTGAAGAATTTGTGGTGTACACCGACCACAAGAGCCTGAAATATATCTTCACGCAGTCTGATTTGAGGCAGCGACGTTGGATAGAATTGCTCAAGGACTTTAACTGTGAGATTCAGTATCAGCCTGGGCGGATGAACTCAGTTGCCGACGCATTGAGTAGAAATACCCAGCCGGCGATGCTTTCGTTCTTGAATGCTTCGAGAGTCTATGAGCAATTGAGTACTTCTGGTTGGAGATTTCATCTGAGCGATCAGTACTTCATGGTTTCTACGATTAAGGTTGAGCCGCAGATTTTGCATGACATCAGGGAGGCGCAGAGGACTTATTTCTCTGTTTCTTCGGATGGATGTTTGAGATTTTGAGGGAGATTAGTGGTTCCGAACCTGATTGATTTGAAAGAGACCATCATGAATGAAGCGCATTGTAGTCGGTACAGTGTGCATCCGGGCGAGCAGAAGATGTATCATGCCTTGAAGTCTCACTACTGGTGGGCAGGTATGAAGAGCGACATCTCTGGTTTTGTTGCTCGATGTCTGAATTGCCAGCAGGTCAAGGCTGAGAGGATGAGACCTGGTGGATTGCTGCAGAGTTTAGAGGTGCCCCAATGGAATTGGGAGCACATCGCCATGGATTTTGTGACTCATTTACCTCGATCGAGCAGGGGATGCGATGCTATTTGGGTTGTGATCGATAGACTTTCGAAGTCAGCCCATTTCATTCCCTATGATGTGAGGTGTTCTATGAAGAAAATGGTGAAGTTGTACATTGACCATGTGGTTAGATTGCATGGAGTTCCGGTTTTGATAGTGTCCGATAGAGATCCGAGGTTCACCTCTCGATTTTGGAAGAGTTTGCAGGCAGCGATGGGTTCGAGATTGGCTATGAGTACGGCCTATCACCCACAAACAGACGGACAGTCTGAGCGGACTATCCAGACTTTAGAAGATATGCTGCGTGCAATTGTGATGGATTTCAGCGGTGGCTGACAGGATTCGTATCCTTGGTTAAGTTTTCGTATAACAACAGCTACCAGGTGACTATTGGAATGGCTCCGTTTGAGGCGTTGTATGGTCGAAAGTGCAGATCCTCGATTTGTTGGGAAGAAGTTGGTGAGAGGTAGCTTTCTACACCGGAGTTTGTTCAGCACATGAAGGATCAGATTGATTTGATTCGGAGTAGAATGAAAGCTGCTCAAGACCATTTCTCTAGCTATGCTAATAGAAGACGTCGACCGTTAGAGTTTGAGGTTGGCGATCGTGTGTTTCTCAAGATTTCTCCTTTCAAGAGTGTTATGCAATTCAGATTTAAAGGCAAATTGGCTCTCGGATTCGTTCCATTGAGATTGTTGAGTGGATTGGACAGTTAGCTTATAGATTGAGGCTGCCCGAGGAGTTAGCAGCGATGCATGATGTTTTTCATGTGTCAATGTTGAGGAAATATGAACCTTTCTCCTTTCAAGAGTGTTATGCAATTCAGATTTAAAGGCAAATTGGCTCTCGGATTCGTTCCATTGAGATTGTTGAGTGGATTGGACAGTTAGCTTATAGATTGAGGCTGCCCGAGGAGTTAGCAGCGATGCATGATGTTTTTCATGTGTCAATGTTGAGGAAATATGAACCGGATCCGTCCCATGTTTTGAGAACTGACGAAGTTGAGTTTTATTCTGCCTTGATCTATGTCGAATATCCAGTGCAGATCCTGGATAGAAAGGAGAAGCAGCTGAAAAACAAGATAATTCCGTTGGTGATGGTCCAATGGAGCAAGCATGGCCGAGAAGAAGCAACCTGGGAAGTTGAGGAGATGATGAGACAAGACTGGCCTCATCTGTTTGAGCAATGATTGTGCAGATTTTTCCAGGTAAATTGCTGACTTTTGCTTCGAATTTGAGTAGTGTTTGTGCTGATTTTCATGTTTGATTGTTTCTGCCCTTGTTTGACTTTGATTTCGAGGACGAAATCTCTTAAGGTGGGGAGAATGTGAGGAATCAGATTTCAAGATTTGTGATTAATCATATTTTGGGTTAGATTAGTCACGGGACTTAAGGTTTTTGATTTCTGGAATTTCGAATTTTTGGTGAAATCTGATTTGAGAAATTCAGATCTCTAGTTGGAGTTGTCCAGATTTTAGTTCGGGTTTATCGGGTGAAATCTGGTTGAGAATTGGGAACGAATTGATTAGATTTTGATAGAAATCTGGTTCCTTGAGTGTTGGAGTGTTTATGCCTCGAGAAGTAGGTAAAACGCTGCATTTTTGTGAGATCTGGATAGTCGAGAGTGCTGCGCTTGCATTTCGTGATTTTCAGATGTCAACTTTAGTCAACGGAACTGTAGCGGGTGATCGCTGGATTGAGAGATCTGATTTCGTTGTATTGAACGCGGGGGATAGTTCGCGTGAAGAGATCTGATGACGTAAGCAGATTTCACGTGTTGGTCAACATGTGGAGTTGACATCTGGTATAGCGCGCTTAGTTGAGGAATCTGTTTCGAGCGCTAGCGTTGTAATTTGAGGAGAGATCTGTTTCGCTGTGCGACGTCGTTTGGGTTAGTGGCTACATCGTCGTTTTGGATTTCCATCACTCAGCGTGTTTTGTATTGCGCAAGCGAGAGATCTGGTTTGTGCTACCGTTGGAGAGACCAGATGTCACCGAAGCGCTGTCGTTTTGACTTGGGAATGAGCGTTTGTTGTTAACGCTGGAATCTGGTGGTTATTAGCGTTGTTGAGAGATCTGTTCGACGCTAATTTAAGTTGCAGGAATTTGTTTTTGTCGGTGTTTGACTTAGACAGTAGCCATTATATTGAGGAATAAATAGAAGTGTCGAGCTACACTTAGAATATTTCTCAACCCGTCATTTCTTATCTTCTCTGTTGAAACCCTCGACTTGCTACTGTTCACCGTAACTTTCCACCGCCGATTCCCGTCGCTTCCAGCCTCTGTTTTTGACAATCTTGGTGGCGTTGGACTCCCCTAGCTTAGCTCTTTCGATTGTTACCCTTTTCGAACCCTGAATAAACGCTGGAGTGTAAGCGTGAAGCTGTCAGTGTTCTAAGCTTTTGGAGAAATCTGTGCCGTGTGTTTCTCCTGCTAGCGTGAGCTTTTGGGTGAGCATTTCTCGTTGATTTGAGCTCTGTTCTTGTAGTTAATACCTACGTAGATGTTTAGAACTTGAGGTAAGTTCTGGCCATAGGTATCAGAATGTTCAGGCTTAGAATTGTGCTTGAGTTAAGCTGAATTTTGAGACCTTGAAACAGATTTCAGCTCCCAGGATTTTAGTGGAGTTGTGCCGTGAAGCTTCAAGGGCCGTGGACTTGATTTAGTTGCTGGCCGTAGGTTGTGAAACCTGTTGATGTATATTGAAGTTGTTGAGGTACGAATTGAGCAGCTCTTATTGGATTGAAGCGTGAACATGGCTGTATTTCCCTGCTATGAAATCTGTTGGCCTGCTACTGTGATTGCTTCATGAAACAGTGTGTGGAATTGATTGATTTGCATGTTGTTTTATTGTATTGATTGTATGCATTATGCATTGATTATTGATTGGCATACACGCATACATATTGAGCCTGATAGATTTGGTTGATAGACCTGATTGAGAGTCACGTTGCGATTGGATGAATGATGTGTCGTTCCGGAATAGTCCAACGCTATCATCGGAGTGGTGACTGCCAGATTCGAGCGTCTACTACAGAGCTGTGATGGGCTGACGGGCCCGGAATATCACGGACCGATGATTTCCACCGGCTGACTTGCTGTGCGTGGTATAGAGACTCGACTGATTGATGTGCCAGTTGACTTACTGGTCTAGCTATCCGATTCTTTGATAGCCCTCATGCATTCATAGCATTGATTTATGGCATGTTGCATGTGTTGCTGTATTGATAGCTCTTCGTACTGAGGCTTGACCTCGTATTTTGTTTTCCTGCTTTTGTGTTTTGGGTCTGTGTTGCCCATTTGCAGGATCTTCAGGTAACCAAGCTGGACAGAGTGGTGGTACAGCTGGTCGATCCCCGTTTCCTTGAGTCACAATATATTGTATTATGTATTGATCCAGGGGATGCCCCGTGATTTTATGTATTTGGGGATCTGTTTATGATTTGTGAGTTGATGTTACCTGATTGTATAAGTTTGAGATAACTTATATTTTGATTATCGATATTTTGAATGTATGATTTTGAATTCAGGCCCAACCTACGTCGAAAAATTTTTAAGCCCTGATTTTTGCTTCCGTGTTTATGCGTTTATTATGTGTTAATTGTGAGTAATTAGCACGGGGCCTGACAAAAGAATTGTTCCACTTCATCAATAAATTTCTCTCGCAACTATACAAGAACCTCAATGTCTGCATAAATCAAAGAAAATTGTTCTTTGGCGGGATTTCCTTTTACGGGATCCACTATCACCAGGGGCGCCTTCCCCTTAGCATCAACAGAAATCTTGGGAAGACTGGCCTTGTACCAGTCTCCTTCATTGACTCCTGGAATCTAGATACTCTTCCCCAACTTTATCTTCGTAATTTCTCCAAGAGCAGACGACAATGGGCAATCTGCTGGAATTGTCAACAGAATTTCCTCAATAGTCATTGACTCATCATCAAGAAACTTTATCAGCAGCAGCTGGAACCACATATGGAATGTCCGTTCCCTGATCCTTTACAGTTTCAGCCTCAGGCTCTGTCACAATATACGCAGCTGAAGCATCTACACTGCTCTCATTCTCATCAAAAATTTGCAAAGCTGCTCCCCAACACTTTTTCCAAAATCAATTGTTTCCATTTCTTCATCTGTATCGCTGGCTGTTACAACCAGTCTATCAGCTTCTTGAGCAATGAATTCTTCATAGGAAAGATTGAACCACTGATCTGTCTCCTCATATTTTGGGACTATTTGTTCCACTGATAGTCGTTCCTTCAACATCTATTCCATCAAAATTTTGTTCTTCCTCATCTGTTTCATTCTGAGCAGTCTCAGCGATCACCTGCTCAATAATGAGGTCCATGTCATAAGCAGACGTGGTTCGCACCTCCTCAGCAGTAGACTTCACTACTGGTTCATTTTCCACCCTTGGCTCGGATGCCTTCTCAGTAAGGCAACCAACAATTGTTTCTTCAACAACAAGGGCAGCTGATGTCGCTTCCCTTTGTTCCTCAAAAATATTCTCCACGGCCTCCTCAACAGCTCCCCGCTCTTTAACAATTTCATCATCAGAATCCTTGTGCAGCCGCAACCTCCTATTCTTAGATTTTCTCTTATTCACGGGAGGTTGCTCAGCAGGTGCGGCCGGAGTCGGCTCAAAAATTTTTAGAGGAACAACCTCTTGTGCTACAGTAATAAGTACTGAACCCTTATCAGCCTTTACAACTTTGGTCCGCTTTTTCTTTGAAACAACTGGCTCGACCACCTCAGCAGTAGCTGGTCTCTTCCTAGACACAGCCTTTTTGACGGGTGTGCTCTTCACCCTGAGTTTATTTGCTACTTCCTTCATAGTGACTTTCTCATTGATCACAACATACCTATGAACTGTTTTCTCTGTCAGAATCCTAGGAGAGGGGAATGCTTTGGAGTCTCCCAACTCTAAACGCCGGTACATCCTTCAATAGGACACAAATTTGAATAGCATACCCCTTTGCTTGCCTCGATCCTGCGGTCACCATTTCCTTAAAAATGTTGAATAACAACCTTCCCCAGTTGATTTGCACGCCTCCATGATAGCAGCCATCAAAAGAAAACGCTCATGAGTGACGACATCAAATGACCCTGCTTTCATGAAAATAGATTTCGCCAAAATGTCACTGAGAAGTCGAAACTCAAACTTTATCTCCCGCTTCTTGCAGGAGGTGCTCACTTGTTTACCAGAATTAGAGAAGATACTTCTCGCATCAAATAAGAGATCCTTCGGAATCTCAGATAAGTCTGTCAACCCATCCAAGGGCAACGCAAATGCCCATGCAAAGATTTCCTCAGATATTTCCACTGACGTCCCTTGTACATGATAGCAGCCATCAAAAGAAAACGCTCATGAGTGACGACATCAAATGACCCTGCTTTCATGAAAATAGATTTCGCCAAAATGTCACTGAGAAGTCGAAACTCAAACTTTATCTCCCGCTTCTTGCAGGAGGTGCTCACTTGTTTACCAGAATTAGAGAAGATACTTCTCGCATCAAATAAGAGATCCTTCGGAATCTCAGATAAGTCTGTCAACCCATCCAAGGGCAACGCAAATGCCCATGCAAAGATTTCCTCAGATATTTCCACTGACGTCCCTTGTATAGTGCTGACCACCATTCCATCCCTTACAGATCCATTGTGAAAGAATTCTGTTAAAGCATCTTCATAAAAGATAGTGGGACACCCTAGAAATCCCTTCAAACCGGACGCCATAAGGGCTCCAAACATTGCTACAATTTTAGTGTCGTCTATGGCAAGGACTGAGTCGAACGAAACGTGAAAGCTGCTGCTTATCAGTGAAGATGCCATTGAAGAAATTTGACTGAGTGCGAAGAATCCTGAAAAGAAATATCTGAAATACGAAAACATGAAGAACATGAGTGCAAGAGATGCTAGAGAACAATATGCACAAGGTAAGTGAAAATGAGAAGGGAAGAACCGTAAATAACTATGGAATTTTAATCGGTGAAAGAGAGAGAAAATGTGGATGTGACGTTTCGCATGATGACAACCACGTGTCATTCATCCGACGGCGTGTACAATATTTTGAAATGATTTTGAAAAGATTTTATCAAAATTGCGAAAATAGAAAAAATATTTTAAAATGATTTCAAATTCTGACCGCGAGGGTGAAAAGGTAAATAACTAGTTGGCACCAATATTGTATAACGTCACAGCTGGTTTAATATATCGCTGAGGGTAGAGAAGGATCTGATCACAAATAAGCATCAGCTGTGTATATGTGGCATCTGAGTGTATCCAGATCCCGCATATTCAGCTGACGTAGCACTTAACAATTCAGATCCTGGTTCCCCCTACGATTAAGAACCTATCCAACGCAATATGCTTGCCTCAGCTGAAGGTCTTTGCGTTACCCCTGAACAAAAGACTCGCAGCTGAATTAAGCAACAGCTATCAACCTGCAAGTTTTTAGCGCACAGATAATTCAAGGCAATTCTAGGAGACCTAATATTTTTCTAAAATAAGAAAACTTAGCGTCTGGTAGAGGCTTTGTGAAGATGTCAGCGACTTGCTGTTCAGTAGACACTCCAGCCGGACGTCTTTCTTTAGCACATGGTCCTTTATGAAATGATGCCTGATTTCTATGTGCTTTGTCCTTGAATGCAGTACTGGATTTTGGGTGATCGCGATAGCACTGGTGTTGTCACAGAGAATGGGTGCTTCAGAAGCATCAATGCCATAGTCCTTCAGCTGGTGTTGAATCCATAGTATTTGAGCACAACAGCTGCCAGCTGCTATGTACTCCGCTTCAGCTGTGGACGTTGCAATGGACGTCTGCTTCTTACTGAACCAGGAAATCAGTCGATCCCCTAAAAATTTACAAGTCCCACTTGTGCTTCTACGATCAATCCTACATCCTGCGTAGTCTGCATCACTATAACCGATTAGTTGAAAGCCTGAGTCTTTGGGATACCAAAGACCCATATTGGAAGTTCCTTTCAAATATTTCAAGATTCTTTTCACAGCTATGTAATGTGACTGTTTAGGCTCTGCTTGAAATCTAGCACACATATAGACAGCAAACATGATGTCTGGTCTGCTAGCAGTTAAGTATAGCAAAGAGCCAATTATGCCGCGATAAAGTGATACCTCAATGGCAGATCCAGCTTCATCTTTATCCAGTTTAATTGAGGAGCTCATAGGGGTCGCAGCTGCTGAGCAGTTGTCCATGCCAAATTTCTTCAGCAGTTCTTTCGTGTATTTAGCATGGTTAATGAAAATACCATTCTCCAGCTGTCTGAATTGTAAGCCCAGAAATAACGTTAGCTCCCCCATCATGCTCATCTCAAATTTGTCCTGCATTATCTTGGAAAACTTCTGGCACAATTTGGGGTTGGTTGACCCAAAGATAATATCATCGACATAGATTTGAACTAATAAGACATGATCAGCTTTAACAAATTTAAACAGTGTCTTATCAACTGTGCTTATAGTTAAATCATGCTCGATTAGAAATTTTGAAAGCGTATCATACCAAGATCTAGGTGCTTGCTTTTGTCCATATAGATTTTTATCCAATTTATAGACATAATCTTGATGTGTATGATTTACAAAGCCAGGAGGTTGTGCAACATACACTTCCTCTGTTAAGATGCCATTAAGAAATGCACTCTTAACATCCATCTGAAAGACTTTGAACTCTTTGAATGCAGCATATGCAAGGAACATGCGGATGGCTTCTAGCCTAGCTACAGGTGCAAACGTTTCATCAAAGTCTATTCCTTCCATTTGCTAAAGCCTTGTGCAACCAGTCTAGCTTTGTTTCTAGTTACTACTCCATCTTCATTCAGTTTATTCCTAAAGACCCATCGAGTTCCTATAAATGAATGATTAGAAGGTCTAGGTACAAGTTGCCATACGTTATTACGCTTAAATCGATTTAATTCTTCTTGCATAGCGTCTAACCAGCTGGGGTCATCTAAGGCTTCTTCTATCTGCTTAGGTTCTATGTGAGATATGAATGCTGAATTGAAATGATCATGCAATAGCTGGCCTCGTGTGCGAACAGGAGATTCGATGTTACCTATGACCTGCTCGGGTGGATGATTTATGTTCCACCAAAGATCAAGTCCAATGGGATTTGCTCCTTGTTCCACTTGTGTAACTGGCTGGATAGCAACAAGTGGATCAGCTGATACCATTTGATATTTTTCGTTGTCTGCTTGAGCATCAGCTTCCATCTGTTGTAGTGGTTGTTCCAGATGTGAGCTTGGTTCAGCTCTTGTATCAGTTCTTGTATCAGTTGTTGGTCTAGATACCAATTGATGTGATGTGCTCGCGACTGATACTTCAGATGTTGGTCGTGATACTTATTGATATGCGCTTGTATTTTGTGCAACAGATGTTGGTTGATGAATAGTAGAATATTCTTGCGCAACATCTGTCTGAGCAACGTCTGGTTGAGCAACATCTGATTGAACGTTGGTCGCTTCAGCTCCAGCAGCTGGTACATTTGGAGAGATCTGATCCTGTGTAGAGTCAACGTTAGTTAAATCGATGACTACTGGATTACCTGTCAGATCTTGTTGTGCGTTGTCGTGCGATGTGTCCAGCACTTGTTGTGTTTCAGCTGAATATTGTTGTTATGGCACGTCATCATCTGATTCATCAAGACTTGTTGATTCCAGACGTGAACACAAATTATGTAGGCTTGCATCTGAACTGGATCCTGTGTAGAGTCAACGTTAGTTAAATCGATGACTACTGGATTACCTGTCAGATCTTGTTGTGCGTTGTCGTGCGATGTGTCCAGCACTTGTTGTGTTTCAGCTGAATATTGTTGTTATGGCACGTCATCATCTGATTCATCAAGACTTGTTGATTCCAGACGTGAACACAAATTATGTAGGCTTGCATCTGAACTGGATCTGAAGCTTGTCTCATCAAAGACAACATGAGCGGATTCTTCAACTGTTAGACTTCTGTTGTTGAATACGCGATAGGCTTTCCTAACAGCTGAATAACCTAGGAAGATACCTGCATCATATTTTGGTTCAAATGAGGTTAGGTGCTTTTTTCCATTATTATGAATAAAACATCTGCACCCAAATACCATGAAATAAGATATATCAGGTTTCTTGCCATGCCAGATCTCATATGGGGTTTTATCATGCATCCTATTAATCATAGATCTGTTTTGAGTATAGAAAGCTGTGTTAACTGCTTCTGCCCAGAATTTTTGTGAAAATACCAGAAAAATCAATCATAGATCAAGCAGCTTCTTTTAAAGTACGATTTCTCCTCTCAGCAAGCCCGTTCTGTTGAGGAGTTCTAGCTGCTGAAAGCTCATGCTTTATCCCAATGTCTTCTAGATAAGAAGTTAACTTATGATTTAAAAATTCAGTACCACGATCACTTCTTATCCGGTTGACTGTACAAGATCTGTCATTTTTCAAACGTTTTAAAAGGCGTATCAGCTGGTCAGCGGTATCAGATTTTGCCTTTAAAAACAACACCCAAGTAAATTTTGTAAAATCATCAATAACAACTAGGGTGTTGTTCGTTCCCCCTAAGCCAGTTACGGGAATAGGACCAAAGAGATCCATATGTAAAAACTCTAAGCTTCGGGAAGAATGTTTACCGCCTTTATTTTTAAAAGTAGATTTGATTTGTTTGCCAAGCTGACATGCGGCACAGATCTTGTCCTTTGAAAAATTGATTTTGGGCAGACCAGAAACCATTTCATGCTGACTCGAATGAGCAAGAGTTTTGAAGTTCAGATGGTTCATTCTTTGATACCACAACCAGCTCTTGGAAGATTCAGCTGCAAGGCATAACTGTTCAGATCCCAACTGCTCTGTCCATCGATTTTATAGGTATTCCCCGAACGTTTACCTACCAATACAGTCAGACCATTTGGACTCTGAACTGTGCAGGTGTGCTGTTGAAAATTGACTATGTAACCGTTGTCACATAGCTGACTAATACTAATCAAATTAGTATGTGCTCTCTGCACTTTTGGTTTATGTGCCACACGTTGCCAAACAGGAGAGGACGAATAGGAACAAATTTTTGAAGGGCTTGAGGCCTGATCTGTATCGGATGGTTTTGTTTGGGTCACCTGCGACCTATATTGATGCAGTGAACCGAGCGGTGGACATTGAGGAGAGTTTGATGGAGGTTGAGGCTCCAATTAAGCCGACTATTGGACGCACCTATCAGCCTGTGCAGGATGCGTCGCAATCTTTTTATTCTCCTCAGGGGTCGCAGCAGCAGTCAAATCGCCAATGGTTTCGACCTCGAGGGAAACAGTTTAAGAAGAAGGCGAATTCGAGTTCCTCTGGTTCTGTGAGTTCTGGTTCTGGCAGTGGTTCTGGTAGTGGTTTTGGCGATATTCCTTGTGTTCAGTGCGGGAGAAGACATCCGACTTCACAGTGTCGTGGAGTTCAGGGGTCTTTCCGTAACTACGGAAGGCCAGGACACTTTGTTAGTGTGTCCTTTGTTGAGGGGCCAGTCTTCAGTTCCTTCACAGCAGGGATCAGCTGGTGGTTCTTCTCAGAAACCGCAGTTTCCTACCCCTACCCAGCGATCTGGATTCCAACCCCGTGAGCCTTCTAGGTTTGGAGCACCTTCGAGACCTCCGTTCCAGATTCCGCCGTAGGCTCAGGCAAACGCTTGGATGAGAGAGCAGGCTGAGGAGGTGCCTGGTATGATGATCGCAGGTACATGATTTATTTTTGATTATCCTGTGAGATTTCTATTTGACACTGGTGCATCACTCTTTTATTTCTGAGTTGTTTGTTTGTGAGTATGGGTTGAGTTCTTCCCCATTGTGTGATATTGTTTCCGTGTCTACCCCTGTGTGAATCTGTGGTCCCGTGAAGTGGTGTTGGATTGTGTGCTTCGATTTGATGAGAACGTTTTGGTGTCCAATCTGATTGTTTTGTGAATAAGAGATTTTGATTGCATCTTGGGGATGGATGTATTGTCTAGCTACAAGGCTACTGTTGACTGTTTTCATGGTGTGGTGAGATTTTGCCCTGACTCGCGTGAGAGGTGGGAATTCTATGGTGCTGATTCACGCTCAAAGATTCCACTAGTGTCCGCCATGGAGATGTTTAGCCTGCTATCGCTGGATAATGCTGGATTCATGATTTACGTGCTTGACGTTTCCAAAGAGTCGCGGTTGGAGTTGGGCGACATTCCGATCGTTCGATAGTTTCCCGACGTGTTTCCAGATGAGATTCCTGTATTCCATCCACGACGTGAGATCGATTTCAGCATCGAGTTGGTGCCCTGTACCGCCCCGATTTCTACAGCTCCTTATCGGTTGGCGCCAGCAGAGTTGAAAGAGCTGAAGGATCAGTTGAGAGATCTCTTGGAGAAGGGCTTCATCAGACCGAGTATGTCACCTTGGGGAGCTCCGATTCTTTTTGTGAATAAGAAGGATGGGTCTATGAGGATGTGCGTGGATTTCCGATAGTTGAATAAAGCGACGGTGAAGAACAAGTATCCTTTGCCGAGGATTGATGACTTGTTCGATCAGTTGCAGGGATCGGTCGCTTACTCGAAGATTGATTTGCGCTCCGGTTATCACCAGTTGCGGATTAGGGATGCTGACGTGGCAAAGACAGCTTTCCGGACTCGATATGGGCATTATGAGTTTCTGGTCATGCCGTTTGGGTTGACGAATGCCCCAGATGTTTTCATGGATTTGATGAATCGCGTCTTTAGCGAGTACATCGATCGGTTCGTGATCGTCTTCATAGATGACATCCTAGTGTACTCGAGGAGCATGAGAGAGCATAAGGAGCATCTCAGATTGGTGTTGCAGAGGTTGAGAGACTCGCAATTGTACGCCAAGTTCAGCAAGTGTGAATTTTGGCTTGATCGGATTATCTTTTTGGGTCACGTGATTTCAGCGCAAGGGATTTCGGTGGATCCGAATAAGGTCGAAGCAGTTCTTAACTGGGAGAGACCTAGGACCATTTCAGAGATCCGCAGCTTCTTGGGATTGGCTGGCTATTACAGGTGTTTTATCGAGAAGTTCTCTTCGATATCCAGGCCTCTGACTCAATTGACTCAGAAGGATAGGAAGTTCGTTTGGACTGATGAGTGCGAGCATAGTTTTCAGACGTTGAAGGAGAATTTGACTACTGCTCCTGTTTTGGCTCTACCATCTGGATCCGGAGGATTTGTTGTGTGCTCTGACGCTTCTCTCAATGGTTTGGGATGTGTTTTGATGCAGAACGGGTACGTGATTGCCTATGCGTCTCGACAGTTGAAGCCTCACGAGATGAGGTACCCTGTTCATGATTTGGAGTTGGCTGTGATAGTGTTTGCCTTGAAGATTTGGCGACATTATCTGTGAAGAATTTAATTTGTGGTGTACACCGA
>KQ989054.1:230592-305848 GCA_001598015.1 Dorcoceras hygrometricum | reverse complement strand
GTCATTGTTTCTCCATCCTTCATCTTCATAGATTAATATTTCTGCTGAGCGACAGTCAGCTTGTTCTCTTTTGTCTCATCGTTTCCTTCACATATTTGTGTCAGCTTTTCCCAAATATCTTTTTTTGTGGCACAGGTTTTTATCTTGCTGAACATGTTTTTGTCCAGTGTAGAGAAGAGAATGTCCCTGGCCACATTTTCCAGATTTGCTTTCTTTTGTCTTCGTTGGTGTACTCATGTCTGCTCCAGATACTGAGGGGGGTTGAATGAACTTCTTGGTATTTTTAAAGTTTTGAAACCTTTAAAACAATTTTTACAAGCACCCGCTTAACTTAAATCCGAGTTACCAGATTTAAGGTATCTCAGTTTTAATGCTGATTTCTTGGCTAACAGTAAATGTGCGGAAATAAGCCAATCAATCAGTGAACAGCTAAAGCAATAAGTAAATGCAGTAATGTAAAAGAGTAGGGTCAAGAATTTATTTATGGAAGTTCGGATGTCAATATCCTACGTCTCCTCTTCTTCCTTTTCAGGAAGGTTCCACTAGAATATTTGATGTTTACAGCCTCTGTAACCACCCAGTCACCGAGCCTCGCTCAAGGTGAACTCATGTCTCAAGGTGAACTCATGTCCCCTTCTTCCTTTTCCTCACATATTTTTGTCAACTTTCCCCAAATATCTTTTGCTGTGGCACAGGTTTTTATCTTGCTGAACATGTTTTTGTCCAGTGTCTTCTAGAGAATGTCCCTGGCCACATTGTCCAGATTTTCTTTCTTTTTTTCTTCGTTGGTGTACTCATGTCTGCTCTTCTCCAAATACTGAGGCTCGCCATTGGATGTTGCAAAGGCTAAGTTTGGCTTCATTATCTTCATCAGCCCTTATGTGATAACTGACCACATGTCATCATCCTGAGCATCCAGATGCGCTTGCATGCTAATCTTCCAATCATCGTAGTCCTCCTTAGTAAACATAGGAATTTTGTTGTGAGAAGTAGACATTTTAAAATATGATAAACACAAACAACAGACTGTTCAATAACTGAGATGTGCTAGCTCTGATACCAATTGATATGATCAATATGGCTCGAAATACAGGCCTAGGAGTTCAGAATGGGGGGGTTGAATGAACTTCTTGGTAATTTTAAATTTTCGAAACCTTTAAAACAATTTTTACAAGCACCAGCTTAACTTAAATCCGAGTTACAAGATTTAAGGTATCTCAATTTTAGTGCTGATTTCTTGGCTAACAGTGAATGTGCGGAAATAAGCCAATCAATCAGTGAACAGTTAAAGCAATAAGTAAATGCAGTAATGTAAAAGAGTAGGGTCAAGAATTTGTTTATGGAAGTTCGGATGTCAATATCCTACCTTTCCCCTTCTTCCTTTTCAGGAAGGTTCCACTAGAAGATTTGATGTTTACAGCCTCTGTAACCACCCAGTCACCGAGCCTCGCTCAAGGTGAACTCCTAGCAACTCCAATCAACAAGCATACGCGTCTGCTGAATACAACACTGATAATTTTTATCAAACGGCTTTGGATAGCACGTTTGTTACATACTCAAATCGAATAACAACAGTGAAATACAAATTATTTTTGAGTGCTGCAAATCTTCTGGTTTCTAACACTGAAACTCGATTCACAAAAATGAACCAGGAGATGAAATCTCGAAGGAAATATCTGTGAGCGCTTGACTTTGAAAGTTCTTCGAGATTGAATTTCTGGGACTTGGAATATTATCGATTGAGAGCTTCTTTTTAAAATCCCAGATGGTGATGAAGACAGAAATTTTCTGAATGAAGAGAACAATTAGCGAGTGTAAGTCCGAGAGCTTCTTCAATTCAAATTCCATCTATTTATACTCTTCGTCCTCCAACGGTCATAAAGATAGCCTAAGGAAACAAAATCATCGTACAGCTGTATGCACTGCTCCAGTAAGGTAAATTGCGCTTCGACAAAGCCAAATTGTCGTCATTCCATATTTGTGCAAACACCGTAAAAACATCCTCTGTATACTGTGTACTATTTACCCAAAATAGTACTGACGTTGTCTCCTTAATTCCAGGCATATGTACCATTCAATCTTCACCATTGAATCTTTCCAATTTAAACATTGATAGCGTTTGAATTGGGTCGTCATTTGCGCTAACGTTTTCCCTTAATTGTAAATTGACGAGTGGAATACATCTGAGTACTTAGTAACAGCTGGTTGTAACGACTGAAAGCTTCAACATCTGAAATTTCCAATAGCTGAATGCTAACCAACAACCGAATACGCTATGGGACACAACATCTGAATCCTAGCGCTAAACCAAACGCTGTCATCTCAACTTATCCAAATGACGTAGTTTTGCTATCTGCTAAGAAATACGCTAACATTCGAATAGTTGCATCTGATATCGAAGCAACATCTGAATATGTTCACTATTGAAGTAAATACCCAACGTCTCAATATACTTCTAGAAAAGATACCCAACGTCTGAAATAATACCAAAATCTGATATCTCGTATAATTTCAACATCTGAAATCCTTACGTCTAAAATAATCCCAACCAATATCTGACTGGTCGATTCAACATCTAAAAGAGTATTACATCTGAATAAACTTTTCTCCAAATACGTAGCTGATAACTTCAACGTCTGACTGTCCAGATGCTATATTTAATTTAGCACTTGTCTCATTTTGTTATCATCAAAACTAATAAATTTTATCTTAAAGTTGAAAAACAAATCCGTTCACACCTATATCAAGAAAAATTTAAATGTGATCCTGCTGGTGAGTCCAGAAAACAGACTGAGGATACAGCTAGGGTATAGAGGGTGGAGAGTCGCAGATAGCCCAGCCAGTGGGAAAGGAAATAGACGCCACGGATAAGACACAGAAGAAAATAAGGAAAGAAAAAGTTGTGAACAAGCAGAGAATGTTGGTGAGCAAGAAAGTGGAGGCTGAGACCCAAGCAGCTCCAACAAAGTCCATTTCTGAGACCAGCTCAGAAGTGGATTCATGCCTGCTGTCTAGACTCAAGAGAAGTGGCGCTGCACCCAAGTGTAAATTGATTATGAATCCATCGAATTCAAAAACCACTGTGTCCATTCCTCAGGTGCTAATCAAGAAGAAGCAGAGGACAAAGAGGCAGAAGCAGCTAAAGCAAACAAGTAGTGATAGGGTTGATTCTCAATCTGGTCTCATTCCAGAAATACCAGTAGGGGGTGCACAGGGGTCAACTGCTGGTGGCCAGAAGCTACTGAAGCAACACCTCCAGAGTTAGAGAAGCCAGTTGGTGATGGCTCCAACATTCCTGCACATGACGAGCATATGGAGACTAGGAATGACACCTCCAAAGTTGATGAAAAAGATGAACGTATGGAGAATGAAAGACAAATCGAAACGGAGGGCCAAGATGGCAATGTTTCTACTGTTGCTCAGGGAGAGCAAATGAAGTCTACTGCTGATTGTCCTGAAGGTCATATAGAGACAATTCCAGAAAACGAGGAATTGGTCAATACTGTTAATCGAATGGAACAGGAGGAGACCAGTAACCTGACCGTGAAGGAAACTTCCACCAACGATGAGGCTATTGTGGTGAAGTCTGTACCTGAGTAACCAGCTCAGAAACCCATGACCTACATAGGCAAGAGTGTATACACTCCCATTGAGATCAGGGAGATAAACTGGGTCACTCACTTTCTTCCGAAGATTGACCCAGCTGATAAAGGCAAGGGAGCCCTACCCTATCTTGATCGAACAAACCCCATCAAGGAACACTGTATGTTGGTCATTCAGGACATAAGGGAGTGCGCAGAGTTCCAACTCAGAGTCTATGATTAGTGGCACAGGTTCCGCACCAAGTACCGTTTGGACAAAATTTCTTCTATGAAGTTTTTGGCAGAGTTTGAAAAGTCTGAGAATAAGTTACTTCCATGAACCTAGACGGATAGGGTTAATGAGCTGCTCCAAAGAAGGGATCTCATATGGTACAAGTTGGTGGAGCTGCATATGTGTAAGGTTGTGCTGAGCATTGGAAAGAATTTAACATAGATAAGCCATCAGCCAACCAGGACATTATGGCTATTAGCATGCTGGAGGCTGAATTGGCCAAAACCAGAAAGAGCATCAACCTATTTCAAGCTGGAGCCGGTCTTCCAGTCACATATAATGACCGATTTGTAGACCGTATTGGCTCCTCGGATCTCACTCCATGCTTGACTTGGGAAGAGTTTAAATCTCAGCTTGCGCAGCTCCGCAAATCGACGTCGGATAAGCAAACAGAACAAGGACAGGAGCATAAGGTTCCAGAGTCGAAAACTGAGGGACAGGTTGAGGTGGTTGATCAGATTGTTGAGCAGGAGAAGGATATAGAGAAGGAGGATTTGGCTACTATGAGTGGAAAACAAGTCCTGGAGCAACCGGGTTTTGAGGAAGAGGATTAGGCTCAAAACAGTCCAGCCCACTCTAGTTCAATTCATGGTTCAAAATCTTCTAGTTGTTATCTCTCTATGCATAATGACGAAAGTGACAGTATGCATTTATATCCAGAGGCAAATAATACGGACCATCAGGGTCTGAGTCAATATAAGTTACAGATGGTTGTATATAACGTGGATAGCAAAAAGGATAATTATCAGAATAAAGTTGAAGCCGTCTCCCAAGCTGGTCTGCAGCAAATAATTCTTCCACCCCCCAGTTTATGGAAATTACTACCAAGGAGCTCACATCTTTGACAGAGAGTGTATCTTACCTCACCCTAAAACTTGCACGCTTGTCGGATGATACCAACTTTACAAGGCTCAGTACTGTGCAACTTTGGAAACAGCTCGAAAATGCAGTAGCGGGGCTGGAGATCCGGATAGACGTGCTAGAGTCAACTCTGAGTCGTAAGTTTGCTGACAGCCACCAAGAGATTTCGGAGTTGGAAAATGCTCTGATTCGTCATTTTGCTGACAACCAACAACACATTGTAGATGAAGTTGCATCGCTTAAATCCCAGTGTTAGGAAATGATCAGATCTCACAGAGCACCTATGGCTGAAGGGCCGTGATATCTGACCAAACAAGATTGGGGTGCAATACCTCAGTGTTCTTGAAACAAATGAGAAACCGAGAATAGATCTGGATTGGCAATGAAATACCAAGCGGAAGTATCCAGAACTGAACCTTGATAAACAGATTTGAAACAGATGCTATGCGTGTATGCAGAAAGCTTAAAAAAACTCATCTTATGTTTCTGGAAGTTCGGATATCAAATCCTACGTTTCTCCTTCTTCCAAATCTGGAAGGCATCCACTAGAAGATTTGATCCACAGACCCGATCAGCTTTGGGACTTATCCACTGCCCAAAGCTGAACTCCTAAAATCTACACCATCTCTCAGGCTGTTTTCATCCAACTCTATGAACTTCTTTAACGTCTCTGTTCAAAGACTACAATCACTAAGTTTAATGTCTTCGTGTCAAGACAGATTTGGTGTTTGGTTTGTGATTCACTAAACTATTCTAAACAGCTCTCAGATATTATGTGAGTGAATCTCTATGTGTGAAACTTATAGTGTAAGCTCAACTCTCGAATATAAAATTTCACACAACTTGGAAGATCTTTTTCAAAGCTAAAATTAGCTGAGCTGTCAACTCTTACAATAAGCTCCTCTGTTTTTGGTAGTTGACAGCTTCTCTTTTGGTTTACTTCCCATATTTACTACAACGCTCCTCTTCATCAGTTTTCTTGTATAAATAGCCTCCCACTTTGATATAGCCGTTGGACACACAATTCTATCCGTTGAAAAGCTTCTGCAGCATTCTGACATTGTGTGTACCTTTCTTCCTATCATTCACATGGATAGGTGTGGCTATTTAATGCAATTCATCTTCTTGTGAACTGATGTGACAATACGTCAGTTTGAATTTCCTTATTCAACCTGAGTTTGTTCAACTGCTTTGATCCTTCAGATCTGATACATACTTTAATCTGATCTGTTTGTACTCAGATCTGATTCCTTTGTTCTGCATCAGTTGATCTCAGATCTGATTTTGCTCTTCTTAGCTTATCCAGATCCGAACGGATCTTTTCCTCACATCTGATCCAGCTCTGAGCTGATCATCTCTTCTCATCTGATTCAACTCTGAGCTGATCTTCTCTTGTCATCTGATCTGTTATAATCAGCTCTTCTTGTCTTTTCATGATGCTTCCGATCTAGTCTGCTACAGTGTTGAGTTAAGCGTGCATGGGTGAGAGCAGTACTGGGATGGGTGACCTCCTGGGAATTTATCGTACGTCAAGCTGCTGACGTTGTGCCGCTTGATCTGGTTGGCCATGTGGGCTGTAAAAGTGTGATGCCAGATCTTCACGGGTAATACTATCTCTGCTGGGGATAGGGCCGGCGGTAGGGGAAGGGTAAGACTGATCTCTAAAGGAATTGAGACAGTACCAGCAGTTAGACACGCACCTCCCCTGACTCATGGGACTAAAAGCCCAACCCTAACGCACATAATAGATGCACTATGTGCTACCAAATTATAAGGAAATAAGCACCTTGGCTAACAGCTATAGCTTTTGGCCTAGTGGTAAGCGCTTGATCCTAACATACAGTGTCAGATCTGGTTAGCTTGACTGGTTATGTGCACTACTCAGATCTGGTCAGTGCTACTCCCTCCGAAACGGTCCAACGAGCAAAACTCACCACTATGTCGTGACATAAGCTGCTTTTTGGCCAAATTCCTTCGTTTAGGCCTCCAAAATCGCGTTTTTCTATTCCGTACTTCGTAACTCAGCTAAGCTAACTGTACAGTCTTCATCTTCGACAATCTTGGTCTGCTACCGCTACTCTCTACTCAGATCTGGTTCAACTTCAGTATCAGATCTGGTTCATCTCACTGCTGCTCAGCTGATTCGTCTCTATGAGACCTGCACATCTCAATTAAACTGATCAGGTTTTGTGTATTTCAATATTCAGATTCTGATCTGTAAACATAGATCCAACAATATTCCCCTTTTTGATTTACACAAAACCTGAATAAACATATGCACGAATGTTTATGGTTTTAAATATTTCTCCCCCTTTTTGTGGGAATCAAAAAGGGTTACGAAATCTTGTCTTCCCTCAAGATTTAAACCAAGACTCCCCCTAAACACAGCACGGGGTATTTTATTTTCGAAAAGAAAATAATTTTGAGAAGACAGTTTTCAGAAAAGCATGTATGATATGAGTTTTGAAGAACCAGATTTTGTGTTACTGCGAAAAGTTTTCATGTAATCAAATTAGAGGAGTAATAGAGGATTCAATTTACAGAATCTCTTCCATTTTCTCTAAGATTTAGCTCAACTAAAACAAGAGATCTTGGCGTCCACAGAGCTCGTGCAATCTGTCAGCTCGTCAGAAGAGATATTGCTGCAGTTTCCTTTCGAGAAACTGATCTGCATTCAATACTCCCCCTATCTTCATAGAGGTTTTGAAACATAAAATTATTTGTAGCACGGATAAAAATGCAAGATGATTCAGCTTTGGTGAGAAAGATTTAAAACTGAAAGAAGTCTCCAAAGGCGAAAGAATTCTACTGTTAAGCTTATATATGCAGACTGCAGAATAAATAATAAACGAATAGTAGATTTTTTTCCATTACTTTCCAGCTTTGGCCTTATAACCAAATCTGAAGTTCTTGGCATACACACAGATCTCGCGCAATCCGTGTCAGCTCGACAAAAGAAAACGGAAGTTGAAAAGATAATTTTTCACCTTTTCTTCATGAAATAAGCTATTCAAACTTTTAAAACCTTTAAAGCATTTGATAGCACATGAGAAAAAAAATGCTCGTTCAAGAACAACCTGCTCTTATACCACTTGTTAGAAAGGATCAGATCTCACAGGGCACATATGGCTGAAGGGCCATGAGATCTGATCAGACAAGATTTAGGTGCAATACATCAGGTTCTTGACACAAATGAGTATCGATAACAGATCTGGATTGGCAATGAAATACCAAGCGGAAGTATCCAGAACTGAACCCTGATTTAAAAAATTCGACAAACAGATTTGAAACAGATGCTATGCGTGTATGCAGAAAGCTTAAAAAAACTCATCTTATGTTTCTGGAAGTTCAGATCTCAAATCTTACGTCTCCCCTTCTTCCAAATCTGGAATGAATCCAATAAAAGATTTGATCCACAGACCCGATCAGCTTTGGGACTTATCCACTGCCCAAAGCTGAACTCCTAAACTCTACACCATCTCTCAGGCTGTGTTCATCCAACTCTACGTACTTCTTTAACGTATCTGTTCAAAGACTACAATCACTAAGTTTAACTTCTTCGTTTCAAGACAAATTTGGTGTTTTGTTTGTGATTCACTCAACTATTCTAAACAGCTCTCAAATATTATGTGAGTGAATCTCTGTGTATGTGAAATTTATAGTGTAAGCTCAACTCTCGAATATAAAATTTCACACAACTGGGAAGAGCTTCTTCAAAGCTGAAATTAGCTCAGCTGTCAACTGTTACGATAAGCTCATCTGTTTTTGATATTTGACAGCTTCGCTTCTGGTTTATCTTCCCGTTTTTACAAAAACGCTCGTCTTCATCAGTTTTCTTGTATAAATAGCCTCCCACTTTGATATAGACGTTGGACACACATTTCTATCTGTTGAAAAGCTTCTGCAGCATTCTGACATTGTGTGTACCTTTCGTCCTTTCATTTCACATGGGTAGGTTTGGCTGTTTAATGCATTTCATCTTCTTGTGAACTGATGTGACAATACGTCAGTTTGAATTTCCTTATTTAACCTGATTTTGTTCAACTGCTTTGATCCTTCTAATCTGATACATACTTTATTCAGATCTGTTTGTACTTAGATCTGATTCCTTTTTTCTGCTTCAGTTTTAGATCTGATTTTGCTCTTCTTAGCTAATCCAGCTCCGAACTGATCTTCTCTTCACATACGATCCAGCTCTGAGCTGATCTTCTCTTTTCATCTGATTCAACTCTGAGCAGATCTTCTCTTCTCATTTGATATGTTATAATCAGCTCTTCTTGTGTTTTCACGCTCTCTTCTGATCTAGTCTGCTACAGTGTCAGATCTGGTTAGCTTTGACTTGTTATGCGCACTACTCAGATCTGGTCAGTGCTACTCCCTCCGAAACGGTCCAAAGAGCAAGACTCACCACTACGTCGTCACTACGTCGTGACATAAGCTGCTTTTTTGCCAAATTCCTTCATTTAGGCCTCTGAAATCGCGTTTTTCTATTCTGTACTTCGCTAATCAGCTAAACTAACTGTACAGTTCGATGATCTTGGTCTGCTACTGCTGCTCTCTACTCAGATCTGGTTCAACTTCTGTATCAGATATGGTTCAGCTCACTGCTACTCAGTTGATTCGTCTCTATGTCAGATATGCACATCTTAAATAATGAAACGAACGAAACTCTAGAATTTTTTTTAAAAAACATATGCGGAATACATAAACTTAAAGTATGACTCGTTTCCTTTTTAAAACCTTTCTAAACCATTTTCTCAACAAAAATTGAAATAGAAATAAATAATTATTTAAGTCATAAAATCATCCGTACTGTAAAAAGACAACTGCATAAAAGTACTGAAAATGAACATGTTTAAACCAATGTCTGAAAAATGTATCATGACAGAACTGAAACATAAAGGCGGTCACGGGGTACTGCTGCAGCAGGCGCTCAGAGGTCCTCACCGCCAGTCGGTATATACTCATCATCAGGGTCATCACCTGCACCATTTAAACCTAGTGAGCCTAGAGGCTCATCATGCTCTATCGTATATCATAACAAAGTAAATACTAAGAAAATCGCATGCAGGCACATACTTGTAGTAAAATAACGTTAAAAACATGAATGTGTGCATGATATTAAAACATTGCTTCATACATTTCATATCGTATATACGTAACATAAACATACATAAGGCATGACATAACATAACATGAAAACGTATGAGTCGTATCAGTGAATGTGAGCCGGCGTGTGACTGATCAATCGAAATTACCAACGTACGTGGCGGTGTGGTTCACCCGACCTCCAGCCGAGATCCCTATATGTCACACCTCTATGCTTGCCACTTCACCATGTCGTGATCACATGGATCCATAAGCTCATAATCATACATTAAAACAGGGGATCTTCAGGCCCGGCTACCCGGCTAGCTCCTATCATTAAACTTTGCCACATCACTTCAATCCCTCGGGTTTTAAATTAAAAGAGACATGCCTGATCATTTCATAAAATCTCATGATGCGTGCATTTCTTAAAATCATGTAATTTAAAAGCTTAACCCGTCAATGTATATTTAATCCTTTCCTTTATAACATTTACGTACATAGAATACTATATATATAATTAAAAATATACACTTACAGGCTTCTACATTTTTCTAGCTCGGTCAAGGATTGGTTCAGGAGCCTGACCCACTACTTCTAGACTAATACCATCTTAACTTAGTCAATGAAACGAATGTTCACCCTTTTTTAGAATTTTTTGCCTATTTTCTTTAAAATTTTGACTTCTTAAAATCAAGGCTAAATGTGACTAATTAAACTCAATTTTGACTTCTTAAAATCAATTTGGACTTATTAAAATCGATTTTGACTTTTAAAATCAATTTAAATCAATTTTGACCCCAAAAACCGATTTTGACCAAATTAAATCCCAAAAATCAATTTTGACTTAATTAAATTTTCCAAAGGCCCTAATTTTGACTTCAAATTCAAAAATAAACATAACTTTAAAAGTTTGACTCAATTCTTAACATCTGGATATTTTCTTTAAAATTGGACCTTTGACTTAAAATTAAAATAACAGGTCCATAATTAAAATAACTTGGACTGATTTTTAAAACATTTTGACTCGAGACTCGGAGAGCCGATCCGGTCCAACTAAACCAGCCAAAACCGATTCACTTAGACCGAACCAATTCACCAAAAATAAACCTAAACCAAAACACACACCCACACATGCATGAACCGCCACGACCAGCAGTCGCTCCTCACGTTCGTTCTCTCTGCTCGGGCCACCATGGCCGGAGTCCCGCCGGCTGGACCACCCTCAGGTCCAGCCGATCCTAACCTAACCAGCCATGGCCCCAATCGTGGTCGCGCGAGAGAGCACGAGTCATGGAAGGGAGGAGCATCGCGCGGCCCAGAAACATGCAGCAGAAGGTGTTTCGCATGAAGCCGATGGTTCGACCACTAATTCTCAGTATTTGTCTATTCCTAAGCCACCCTAGGATCCTCACTTGACAGCCTAGCCATGAGCCATAACCCCTGGACCCTCCACAACCGAAACATCATGAGAAAAAGTCGTTCATCATGAAGCAAATCACGTGTTATGCATGAACTAGATCAAGGATGTGTAGATCTGAAATAATCACAATCAATTCACACGAATTTTCATAAAAGCAGTCTAATATGGTTTAAATGGCGAGAAAAGAAATTGATATCACATTCCTGGTTTGTAAAAGAGGTAGATCTGCGAGGTACCGACGTTGTAGACACGAGATCGGAGCACAACCGGCTTTGGATCACCAAGCTTCACCAATGGATGAATAATTTCGAAATTTTGAGTTAAGGGGAGGAGGGGACAGCCGTTGTATGTAATGGAGGCTAGATTTAGTGTTTGTTTGGAGTTGTGAAGGAATGAGATGAGACTAATGTGACCCTATGAGTTTAATTAAAAAAAGGAAGAAAAAGACAGGATTGTCCCTCTGGTTAATTAAAAAGGTACTTAAAACTCATAATTGGGCTTTAAAGATTAAAAATTTTCGAAATCTAGGCCTCTTCAAATTTTAAAACACCTTAAAACTCAATAAAGCAGCCCGTATATGCGAAAACGGGTCCCCTCCAAAATAGTCATAAAAACTCAAATTTTCAGAAACTGTTGCTTAAAATAAAATAATTTCATTCTTAAAAATCCCATAACTTCAAAATCTCAAAATCATTTTCATTCCGGTCAGTCCTAATCTCGTCCACGCGTCTGTAACTCAAGCAGGCTGAAATTAACATATGCATATCATGCAGCATAAAATCATAAATAAATCATATAAAATGGCATGTAATCATCTAAAAATATTTTCCTCCTAGTCATGCACTCATTTCTACGTAGTCAGGAATTTCTAGGCGTTACAACTCTCCCCCTTTAAGGAATTTCGTCCCCGAAATTGAGTACGTACCAAATAACTCCGGGTAGCGCGTCGGCATATCGACTTCAGGCTCTCAGGTAGCTTCATACTCCGAGTGATTTTGCCACCGGACCTTGACCATCGAAATACTCCACGCTTTCAGCCTACGCTCCTCCCTAGCTAGAACCTGCACTGGTCGCTCCTCAAAAGATAAATCTGGTGCCAACTGAAGCGGCTTGAAATCCAACACATGAGACGGATTCGGAACATACTTCCGCAGCATCGAGATATGGAAGACATTATGCACTTCTGATAAGCTGGGTGGTAACGCTACTCGATAGGCCAGAGTAACAACCTCTCCAGAATCTCAAACGGCCCAATAAACCTCGGACTAAGCTTTCCTCTCCGGCCAAAGCGCATCACGCCCTTCATGGGCGATATCCTCACAAACACATGATCTCCCACCGCTAGCTCCAGATCTCGTCGTCTCTGATCTGTATAACTCTTCTGACGACTCTGGGCTGTCCTCATATTATCCCGAATCCTCATCACAATGTTCGTCGTCTGCTGTACTAACTCCGGCCCTGTAAGAACTCTCTCACCAACATCGTCCCAGTGCACGGGAGATCTGCATCTCCTCCCGTACAGCGCCTCATACGGAGCCATCCCTATCGATGCTTGAAAGCTGTTATTGACGTGAACTCTACCAACGGCAATCTCGAGTCCCACGTACCCTGAAAATCTATGACGCAAGCTCTCAGCAAATCCTCCAAAATCTGGATGATCCTCTCTGACTGTCCATCTGTCTTTGGATGGAAGGCTGTACTGAACGACAATCTAGTCCCCAAGGCAGCATGTAAGCTCCTCCAAAACACAGATGTGAATCTGGTGTCTCTGTCCGACACTATCGAGATGGGTATGCCATGCAGTCTGACCACCTCTTGGATGTAAAGCTCTGCGTACTGCGTCAGGGTGAAATTAGTCTTTAGCGGTAAGAAATGCGCTGAATTGGTGAGTCTGTCCACAATCACCCAAATAGCCGTGAACCCTCTGGGACTCCTGGGCAATCCAACCACAAAATCCATCATAATATTCTCCCACTTCCACTCAGGAATAGGAAGTGGCTGCAACAACCCTGTCGGTCGCTGATTCTCCGCCTTGAACTGCTGACAAGTCAAGCACTCAGACATGAATCTCCCATTGTCCTTCTTCATCCCTGGCCACCAGTACAAAGTATGAAAACCTCTGTACATCTTCGTACTCCCTGGGTGGATGGAGTACGTCGATGCATGAGCCTGAGATAAGATCTCGTCTCTCAACTGTCCAGTGCTCGGCACCCACATACGACCTCTAAAACGGACTATCCCATCCTCAACAGTATACAGACCTCGTCCTCTGTTCTCATCACGCTGCCTCCACTGCTGTAACTGCTCATCGAAGGCCTGCCCCTCTCTGATCCACTCTCGAATATTTGGCTGAATGGTGAGCGCTGCTAAACTAGACGCACAGCCCCCTGAATAGAACTCTAGGCCGAATCTCTGAATCTCGTCCTGTAGTGGCCTCTCAATAGACAAACACGCCACTACTGCAGTCTTCCGGCTCAATGCGTCCGCCACTACATTAGCCTTACCCGGATGGCAGCTAATGTCACAGTCATAGTCCTTCACCAACTCTAACCATCTGCGCTGCCTCATGTTCAGCTCCTTCTGGGTGAAGAAGTACGTGAGGCTCTTGTGGTCGGTGAATATCTGACACTTCTCGCCGTACAAATAGTGCCTCCAAATCTTCAGCGCAAACACCACTGCTGCAAGCTCCAAATCGTGCGTCGGATTATTCTGCTCATAACACTTCAGTTGCCTCGACGCATAAGCAATAACCTTACCACTCTGCATCAGAACTGCACCCAAGCCTCTAAGAGAAGCATCTGTATAAACCACAAACTCCTCGTGGTCCACTAGCATAGCTAATACTGGTTCTGAAGTAAGGGCCTCCTTCAGCTGATCAAAACTCCTCTGGCACTCGGGACTCCACACATACTTCGCATTCTTCTTGGTCAAGGCTTTCAAGGGCACTGAGATAGAATAGAAGCCCATGATAAACTTGCGATATAACCTGCCAAGACCAAGAAACTGCGAATCTCCGCTGCATTCCTCGGAATCCCCCAGTTCTGAACTACCTCCACCTTCGATGGGTCAACTGAAATCCCATCTCTCGACACAATATGCCCTAAGAATGTCACCTGCTCCAGCCAAAACTCACACTTTTTTGGGGACTCCGGGTTGCTAATCTCATCTTAAGGGGCGAATAAATATAAATCACAATTTTATTCATCTAATTTAAGCAAGAAGAAAAGAAGATACAAATTTTTTTGTTTATATATATAGGGCGCGAGTGTGCTTAAATGGTCCTAAAGTTTTCTCAAGTTGATCTCCTTGATATCCAAAGAAGTTTGATTTGGTATAACTCTTTCATTCAACCAAAAATGCATCTATAAGAGGTAAACAACATCAAACAAAATCTAAACATGCATTTAAACTTCAACCTCATTATTTAGTATACATGAAGTCTCAAACATAACTAGTATTCAACGAGTAGAAAACATATACATGGTTTCTTGTTTTCGAACATGTTTGACAACCTCATATATTACAAAAATTTTGCTAAAACCCGAGTCACCATGTGCTACTCTTCATTTCGATCTATCATGGTTGCCTCTGACTCGATCCTGCCCCACCTATTGCCATGCACACATACAAAAACACAGCGATAGCCGGATAACTCCGGTGAGAATATAATTCCCAGTATAAACAACATAACATGCAATATATCATGAGCATGGATGCAATGCATGTGGATGGAATAGGCTATCAAATCTGATAACAATAAATCTTGGTTCTTGGGATCCCGGGGAGAAAATCTCAAACCAACCACTGACTCTCCCAATCGAGGTGACGTCAAGTATTCTCAATCCCATGACTTTGGTGCAACCATAGTGAGTCATCTAGCTCTAGAAGTAAATCTACATTCCGTGCCACTCAACTATAGCCCTCCAAACGTCATTTGCACTCCAGGATATTCAGCCCTCTATGCTTGTCAAGGTAGAGCTCAAGAAGAATGCAACATAATCTTGATGCATTATTCTAAAATCAATCAAGGCAATACATGATAATCAAGCAAGTATAAACAAGTATATCACAAAATCAGTCAAGTAATCAAACAAGAGCAGTAAGCATTCAAGTATGTGGTTTTAGGGAATTCGAAGTAAATCTACATTCCGTGCCACTCAACTATAGCCCTCCAAACGTCATTTGCACTCCAGGATATTCAGCCCTCTATGCTTGTCAAGGTAGAGCTCAAGAAGAATGCAACATAATCTTGATGCATTATTCTAAAATCAATCAAGGCAATACATGATAATCAAGCAAGTATAAACAAGTATATCACAAAATCAGTCAAGTAATCAAACAAGAGCAGTAAGCATTCAAGTATGTGGTTTTAGGGAATTCGAGAATCATATCTATCTCGAATCCCATCTTGATTGATGTCAATTTTTACCTTTCAATATCGATTCTGAAAGTGCTTCAAATCTGAAACATATTTCGAAAACAACAAGTTCATATCAAAATTTGCTCCACACATATCAATTACCAAGGGTATAAATCACTACAAACCTTGATCATTTACCGATTCGAATTCTAAAGTTCTAGAGTTTGATGACCTTCAATTAAAATCTGAAAGGAATTATAATATGATCAAAATCAGAATTCAAACTCAATCCTATACACGGCTCGATCATTTGCCCCAAAACTCATCAATTCTCAAATCGGCGGCGTAACGACTAAAAATCGGTAACCCGAATTTAAATATATCAAGATATTAATCAAATACAATCCATATCACAACCATATCATCACTATAACAGCATAAGGAACTCGAAATCAGCAGTACCAGCAAGCTTCTATTTCGAAAATAGTTCAAAAAATCATAAATTAATTCAAACACCGAACTTTTCTCGATCCGTCTTGGATATACAATCGTTGTCCACTCAAGCACATTTATATACCATCATAATCTGATTCCATAAGCATCTCAAAATCAAATCATAGTGGAACATAATAAAACTTACATCAGAACAAAGCCTTCGACGCGAGGATCGCAAATATACGATCGCTTCTAAATTCTGACGGTCGGATGATGAAAATCGAAGCTTATACAATAAAAAAAATGGGTGAAAATATGCTGAATCTATTGCCTTATCGTGTGAAAATAGAGGTGAAGAGGTGAATATTAGATATATATATAACCCAAATTGCAGTTTACTCCCTGAAAACACCCGTAATTGCAATTCAGTCCCGGAACAAGTGATTTAATTCAAATTTCAATCCTAATAATTCAAGAACATTATATTTTAATTCCAAAATCTAAATATTCTTAAAATAAATATTCTCGAATTAAAATTAACTACTCTCGGATTATTAAATCAAATAATCCCGGGCCTTACAATTCTCCCCCTCAAAGAACTGATTTAGTCCTCGAAATTGCATGCAGTTGGCATAGCCAATCTGGATACCCAAAAGATAAAAGAATACAGAAAATTGAATAAGAACTCACATCAGTGTCCTCGAAATTGCATGCAGTTGGCATAGCCAATCTGGATACCCAAAAGATAAAAGAATACAGAAAATTGAATAAGAACTCACATCAGTGAATAGCTCTGGAAAACGATACTGCATATCTGACTCGGTCTCCCAAGTAGCTTCTTCAATACCATGTCGACTCCATTGAACTTTGACCAACTGAATAGTCTTGTTTCTGAGTCGCTTTTCTTTACGATCAAGATTTTGTATAGGTTGTTCAATGTAGCTAAGAGTCTCGTCAAGTTCAGCTTCATCAAGTTAAATAATATGGGAAGGATCAGGTTGATACTTCCGAAGCATAGAAACATGGAAAACATGATGAATTCCAGACAAATATGGAGGAAGAGCGAGTCGATAAGCAAGATCGCCTATCTTCTCAATAATCTCATATGAACCGATAAAACTTGGAGATAACTTTCCTTTCTTGCCAAATCGAACTGTACCTCTGAATGGAGAAATCTTCAAGAATACTATGTCTCCCTGTTCAAAATATAGAGGTCGACGTCTGATATTCGCATATTTGGCTTGTCTGTCTTGAGATGTTTTCATTATTTTCTGAATCAATTTCACTTTTTCTGTCATTACATGGATCATATCATGTCCAATGTCTGGTACATCCGAGATGTCATACCAATACAATGGAGATCTACACTTGTTACCGTACAGTGTTTCGAATGAAACCATCTCAATGCTTGTCCGATAGCTTTTATTATAAGAAAATTCCGCAAGCGGTAGTGAATCTTGCCAGTTAGTTCCGAAATCTAGCACTACAGCTCGAACATATCCTCAAGCGTCTGGATAGTCCGTTCTGACTGTCCATATGTTTGAGGATGATATGCAGTACTCAAGTGTAATTTCATACCTAGAGCTCGTTGCAAACTATGCCAAAAGTGCGATGTAAATCTAGGGTCTCGGTCTGAAACGATAGATTTAGGCACACCATGTAATATTACCACTTATCTGACGTAAATGTCTGCCATCTGCTCGTTTCTATACGTCATTCTGTACGGAATAAAGCATGCTGATTTCGTTAATCTGTCAATAATCACCCAAATGGCATCATAGCCTCTGGTTGAATGTGGTAGCTTTGTGTAACGAAATCCATGGATATGTGATCCCATTTCCATTCTGGAATGGATAAGCTATGCAATAGACCATCTGGTTTCTTTCTTTCAGCTTTCACCTGTTGGCAATTTAAGCAGCAGGATACAAATTCAGTAACATCAGATTTCATCTGTTTCCACCAATACTGAATTTTCAAGTCATTGTACATCTTTCTGCAACCCGGATGAATACTGAATCTACTTCTGTGAGCTTCATTCAATATCTGTTGTTTCAACTCTGACATATCTGGAACCACAAGTCTATTATTCACGTATAAAATATCATTAGCACTGACCCGATATTCGGATTGATGTCCAGATCTGACCATCTCAATTGACCTCTGAATATTTGGATCCATATTTTGTGCTTCTTTGATTCTGATTAACAATTCCGGCTCAGCTCGGATAGCCAAACTCGAATAGGCTTCATATCTGTGTCAAATATCAACCCAGAGGTACAACAATCTTCAATTAAGTTAGATACCCCTACAACAGATAGAGAGAAAGCACATACCTTCCTGCTAAGGGCATCTGCAGCTGCATTTGATTTTCCTGGATAATATTTGATTTCACAATCGTAATCCTTCAATAAATCGAGCCATCTTCTTTGCAGCATATTCAATTCAGATTGTGAAAATAGATATTTCAAGCTCTTATGATCAGAGTAAATCTCAAATTTCTCACCATAAATGTAGTGTCGCCAGATTTTCAATGCAATGACGATAGCTGCAAGCTCTAAATCATTAATAGGGTATCGTGTCTCATGGGGCTTTAATTGTCGAGATGCATAAGAAACGACATGACCTCTCTGCATCAATACACATCATATACCTCTATGAGACACATCACAGTATACCACAAACTCACCTGTACCGGAAGGAATTGTCAAAACAGCTGCACTAGTAAATCTCTTTTTCAGTTCAAGAAACTGCTTCACAAGCTTCAGTCCAGACATACGGCATATTCTTTTGAGTCAACTGCGTAATATGCTTGGAAATGCTGGAAAAATCCTTGATAAATCGATGATAATAACCCGCTAAGCCCATAAAACTCCGTATTTCTGGTACTGATGTCGGTCTAGGCCAGTTAAACACTGCATCTACCTTGCTTGGATCCACTGAAATGCCATCACCTGGAATGATATGCCCAACAAACACAACGTTCTGCAACCAAAACTCACATTTTGATAAGTTGACATATATTTTCTCATTTCTCAAAGTCTGTAATATAATTCTGAGGTGTTCAGAGTGATCATGCACATTCTTTGAATAAACAAGATTTCATCGATAAAAATAATGACAAAGTCATCTAAATATTTCTGAAACACTCTATTCATCAATCCCAGGCGCATTGGTTACACCAAAAGGCATGACAATAAATTCATAATGACCATACCTTGTTCTGAAAGCAATTCTTAGGATAAAATTTACAGTTTTGGTGATAACAAAAAGAAGAAAAGATTTGGACTTAACGATGAAATTCGAATTATCTTTTCATGGATATAAGAGTTGCTGACAAAAGTGATAAGGTTATATTTCAGATATGTTATCGGGTTGTTCATTTTTGGGTTCTGAGACAGTCGGGTTATCGAATCAGTTATACGGGTTATCGAGTCAGATATCTACTGTTGAAAGTGCATTAAGAGTGATAGTTGCTGCCAACAGACATCGTGAGTGAATCAGAGGTATCTACCAACAGAATTCGTTATTGAACTGGAATAGTTACTGTCAACAGAAAGGCTTAGAGTATGATCAAGTGTATTCGACAGATATTGTAACAGTGTAGCTATGGTTACTGTCGTCAGATAGCGCTACAGTATATGTTCATCAGATATCGTAACAATGAGTTCAACAGGAACATTACTATATGGTTAACAGCGGAGGTTGCTATCAACAGATATGTGCATAATAGGATTATCAGAGACCGTGACGTCATAGATACCGTCAGTTACCGCTACAGTGTATTCAACAGATAACGCTTCAGTGTTTGTCTAACAGATATGATGACGTCAGCCTTTCTAAAATATCAAGTGGTCAGATATTATTTAATTGTGACAGATATGTATTCGAACAGCGAAGGACTATTCATTTATCTTCAACAAAGATACATCTGTCAACAGAAAAGATTTCAGGCGCAAGCGTTAATTGATTCAAACGGGACTACATATTCAAATTTAAGAGAATCAATGGTCTCGATCAAATCGTACATATTGCCTGGAATTAAGGAGACAAGATTGGTACTATTTTTGGGTAAATAGTACATATTTACAAAGGTTGTTACACGGTTATTGCACAAATATTTCAGGCGACAATTTTGCTCTGACAGTGTGCAATTTACTTTGTAGTGGAGCAGAGTATACGGTTACAATATTATCAGAATTTCAAAATGGATTTATTTCCCTTTACAGAATTAATGAACGTTGAGCGAAGGGTATAAATAGCAGAAGACTTGAATTTAAGATAACTCTCCCTATTACTACTTGCTGTTACTCTGCCAATTTTACGAGCGCATTGAACATTGAAATTATCATTCTCAAAAAGCTCACAACTCGAAGAACTTTCAATCAAGAATTCACATATTTACCTTCGAGTCATCTTCTGGTTCACTTGTTGAATCGCGTTTCTACGTTTTAGAAACCAGAAGATTTACAGTCTCAATAGTGTTGTATCTCATTGTAATATTCATTTGAGTCTGTAACAAACGTGCTCCTTAAAAAGCCGTTTGAAAAACCTTATTCACTTGTAAATCAGCAGCTGCGTCTGCGTGATAGTTTGTGGTGTTGCTAGGAGTTCACTTTGAGCGAGGCTCGGTGATCGGGTGTGTGCAGAAGAACTATATTCATCAAATATTCTAATGAATCCTTCCTGAAAAGGAAGAAGGGGAGAAGTAGGATATTTATATCCGAACTTCCAGAAACAAACTCTCGATCTTAATCTTTTACATTACGAATTTTTTACTGTTTATACTATTCAATGATTAATCGGTTTCTTTCCGCACATTTTTGTTAACCGAGAAATGAACTTTTAAAACTGAGATACCTTAAGTTTGGTAACTCGGACTTAATTTAAGCGGGTGATTGTAAAATTATTTTAAACGTTTCGAAAATATAAAAATACCAATGAGTTCATTCAACCCCCCCTTCTGAACTCCTAGGGCTGTTTTCGTGCCATATTGATCGTAGCAATTGGTATCAGAGCCTGCGCTATCAGAGCCTGCGCATCTCAGTTATTGAACTGTTTGTGTTTGTGCTTTATCGTATATCAATATGTCTACTTCTCACAACAATATTCCTTTGTTTTCAAGGGAAGATTATGTTGACTGGAAGATACGCATGCAAGCGCATCTAGCTGCCCAGGACGATGAAATGTGGGTAGTTATCACCGAGCGGCCGCTGAAAATCATGAAGCCAAATCTAGCTTTTGCTATATCAAATGGCGAGCCTCAGTTTCTTGAGAAGAGCATACATGAGTATACCAGTGAGGACAAGAAGAAAGCCAACCTAGACAATGTGGCCAGGGACATCCTATACAAGACGCTGGACAAGGACAAAAACATGTTCAGCAAAATAAAACCTGCGCCACTGCCAAAGACATTTGGGAAAAGCTGACCCAGATATGTGAAGGAAGAGACGAGACAAAGGAAAACAAGCTGACGGTGGCTCAGCAGAAGTATGAATCGATCAAGATGAAGGAAGGAGAGACGATGACTGAATTCGATGAAAGATTCAGCACTATAGTGATTGAGTTGAACAGTCTTGGAAAAGAGTACAGTAACCGAGAGCTAGCGTTGAAGGTCATGAGAGCGTTACCAAGGGAGTGGGACGTGAAGACCATGGCAATGAGGGAGTCCAAAGACTTGAACAAGCTGGAGCTTCATGATCTGTTTGCCAACCTTAAGGCCTACGAGTTTGAGTTGGAGACAAGAGCAGAAGCTGGACCCTCGACATCCCAGCCAACAAAAGCACTAGCTGCTACAACTACTAAACAGTGCTCTCCAAGCACAAGCAAAACGGCTGATCAACTCAGCGATGACGTCATGTCCCTCTTCGTTAAGAAGTTTGGGAAATTCATGAGAAGATCCTTCAACCCTTCTACTCCTTATAATAATTATCATAAATCTGATAAATTTAATGCTGATCTGACTTGTTTTAACTGTGGTCGTCCAGGGCATTTTGCAGCTGATTTCAATAGGCCAAAGAAGGAAGAAAGATCCAGGGATGACAAGAGAATTGATGATAGATACATGAGTAGAGATGACAAGAAGGAGGATCGATACAAACGCGATGACAAGACAGATGAGAAAGCTGTCGACAGATCTAAGGAAAGGTCAAAGGACAGGAGGATGACAACAAGATCTGACAGAGGGCCCAACAGAAAGAATGATCGAAAAGTGCTAGTTGCTAAGGAAAGCACCAAGAGCTGGGCGGACACTGATTCAGAATCTTCATCCAGCAGCTCATCATCCAGCGATAGTGAACAGGAGGAGGTTCACTGTCTAATGGCTGACCAAACATCTGACGATGAGGTATTTGACTTCTCCAATGTTGAATTTACACGAGAAGACCTTGTCAGTGCACTTAATGACATGGTCAAGGAGTACAGGAAGCTTTCTCACTCATTTGAGGAAATCAAGGCCGAAAACATAAGTCTGAAAAATAGTTCGATTGAATCAAGTTCTGAGGAGCTTGAGGATATTGACAGTTTGAAGACTGGGTTGAGTAAGCTGATGATAGAAAATGATTTGTTGAGAAACGAATCTAGTGAGCTCAAGGCTGAAGTTGAAAGATTAACTAAAGAAATAAGCTCCTGGAACCAATCGGCTCGTGCTCTCCACAAACTGCAAGAAAGCCAAAAGTCAGTATATGATATAACTGGCTTTGGTTTCAGTAGTAGTGAAAGCAGTGAAGGAGAAACAAGTACTCAATCACAGCTGGTATATGACAAGTTCAACAAGATGAGCTTTGTCAAAGCCAACGTGATATATGACTGCTATGAGTCGATAACATTTGATGACCAGAACTCTCCCAAGTTGAACGATAATGGAAAAGCTGGTATTGATTTTCAAAGACCTGAGAATTCCAAGCCCAGCTGGCTAAAGAACAAATTGGAAAAGGATAATGCGAAAGCTGGTTCCAAGTCTTTTGTTACCAACCAGTCGAGGCGTAATTCAAGGAAGGCAAAATCTGGTTGGACAAAGGCTCAGCCGAGGAGAGATCTAAGTGGTCAGAATATAAAATCAAAACTCAACAGATCTCACAATTATGCACAGACCCTTAAGGATACTTATACTGGAAAAACTATCAAGGTAATTCAAGTATGGGTCCCGAAAGGGGTAATCCGATCAGGACCCAAGTAAAATTTGGTACCAAAAGCTATTTTCATAATTTCAGGATAACAGGTACGAACCAGCTGATGTATCAACTATCTGGTACCTGGACAGTGGGTGTGCGCGACATATGATAGGGAACCCAAAGCTGTTGACAGATGTTGTTCCACACAAAGGAGCAAAGATAGTCTTTGGTGACAATTCTCACGGTAACACTGTGGGTAAGGGTAAGCTTAACCATGGTAACACTTCTATTTCAGACATTTTAGTTGTTGATAACTTGCGTTACAATTTGATCAGTATCCGTCAGCTATGTAACAAAGGTTACATAGTTAACTTTCAACAACACACGTGCAGAGTTCAGAATTCAAATGGTCTGACCGTATTGGTGGGTAAAAGATTGGAGAATACCTACATTATCGATTGGTCAGAGCAGTTGAGGTCTGAACAGCTATGTCTTACAGCTGACTCTTCCAAGAGCTGGTTGTGGCATCAAATAATGAATCATCTATCATTCAAAACACTTGCTAATTTGAGTCAACATGATATGGTTTCTGGTCTACCAAAAATTAGTTTTTCTAAGGATAAGATATGTGCAGCATGTCAGCTGGGTAAGCAAATTAAATCCACTTTCAAAAATAAAGGCGGAAACGTTCTACCCATTGCCTTGAGCTCTTGCATATGGATCTTTTTGGTCCTATTTCAGTAACGAGCTTAGGGGGAACGAATTACACCCTTGCAGTTGTTGATGATTTTACTAAATATACTTGGGTGTTGTTTTTAAAAGCAAAATCTGAAATCGCCAACCAGCTGATACGCCTTTTGAAACGTTTACAAAATTATAGATCTTGTTCAGTCAACCGGATAAGAAGTGATCGCGGTACTGAGTTTCTAAATTTTAAATTAACTTCTTATCTGGAAGACTTAGGAATAAAGCATGAGCTTTCAGCAGCTAGAACTCCTCAGAAAAATGGGTTAGCTGAAAGGAGAAACCGCACCTTGAAAGAAGCAGCTAGATATATGATTGTTTAATCCGGCATTCCTAAAAAATTTTGGACAGAAGCAGTTAACACAGCATGTTATACTCAAAACAGATCGATGATTAATAGGATGCATGATAAAACCCCGTATGAGATCTGGCATGGCAAGAAACCTGATATATCTTATTCAGGGTGTTTGGGTGTAGATGTTTCATTCAAAATAATGTCAAAAAGCACCTAACAGCCTTTGAACCAAAATCTGATGCAGGAATATTTTTAGGTTACTCTGCTGTCAGCTAAGCTTATCAAGTGTTCAACATCAAAAGTCTAACAGTTTAAGAATCTGCTCATGTGGTGTTCGATGAAACTAGCTTCAAATCTAATTCAGCTGCAAGCTTACACGACTTGTGCACACGTCTGGAATCAACAGACTTGATGAGTCAGATGATGACGTGTCCCCACAAATACAACATATGAAGACAGAAGCAGTTAACACAGCATGTTATACTCAAAACAGATCGATGATTAATAGGATGCATGATAAAACCCCGTATGAGATCTGGCATGGCAAGAAACCTGATATATCTTATTCAGGGTGTTTGGGTGTAGATGTTTCATTCAAAATAATGTCAAAAAGCACCTAACAGCCTTTGAACCAAAATCTGATGCAGGAATATTTTTAGGTTACTCTGCTGTCAGCTAAGCTTATCAAGTGTTCAACATCAAAAGTCTAACAGTTTAAGAATCTGCTCATGTGGTGTTCGATGAAACTAGCTTCAAATCTAATTCAGCTGCAAGCTTACACGACTTGTGCACACGTCTGGAATCAACAAGACTTGATGAGTCAGATGATGACGTGTCCCCACAAATACAAACATATGAAGAACAACCAACAATAGATACACCACACAATATTGTTCAACAAGATCTGACGGCAGCAGGAGCAAATGCAATCAACGCACAAACTATTTCTGCCCCAACAGATATCGCTCCATCAGATATTGCGCAAGCAAAGGCTTCTATTCATACACCAACAGCTGATGGACAAGATGCAAATGCTTATCAATTCGAATCAAGACCAACAGTTGATGATAAAGCTGACACCAGCATTCACCTAGAATAGCAAGAATCACAGTTGGAATCTGACACACAAGCCAACAACGATAATCACCAATTGGTGTCAGAAAATCCAAATATTTCTATCCAGCCAGCGACACAGGGGGAACAAGGAGCAAATCCCTTTGGAATTGATCTTCGATGGAATAGAAATCATCCACCTGAGTAAGTCATAGGTAGCATTCAATCCCCTGTTCGCACACGAGGCCAGCTATCTCATGATCATTTTGATGCTGCATTTCTGTCGTATATAGAACCTAAGATAATAGATGAGGCCTTAGCTGATCCCAGCTGGATAGATGCTATGCAAGAAGAATTAAATCAGTTTAAGCGTAATTGTACCTAGACCCTCTAATCATTCAGTCATAGGAACTCGATGAGTCTTTAGGAACAAGCTGAATGAAGATGACATAGTAACTAGAAACAAAGCTAGGCTGGTAGCAAAATGATTTAGGCAAATGGAAGGAATAGATTTCGATGAGACCTTTGCACCAGTAGCAAGATTAGAAGCCATTCGCATGTTTCTTGCATATTCTGCATTCAAAGACTTTAAAGTCTTTCAGATGGATGTTAAGAGTTCCTTTCTTAATGGCGTTTTAACATAGGAAGTGTATGTTGCACAACCTCCTGGCTTCGTAAATCATACACATACAAATTATGTATATAAGTTGGATAAAGCTCTATATGGGTTGAAGAAAGCACCCAGAGCTTGGTATTATACACTGTCAAAATTTCTCATAGAGCATGAATTCACAATAGGCACAGTTGATAAGACATTGTTAAATTTGTTAAAGATGACTATGTCTTATTAGTTCAAATATATGTTGATGATATTATTTTTGGGTCAACTAACCCCAAACTGTGCAAGAAGTTTTCGAAGTTAATGTAGGATAAATTCGAGATGAGTATGATGGGGGAGCTAACGTTCTTTCTGGGCTTACAAGTTCGACAGCTGGAGAATGGAATTTTCATTAACCAGGCTAAATATACGAAAGAACTGCTGAAAACGTTTGGCATGGACAACTTATCAGCAGCAGCAACCCCGATGAGTTCTTAAATAAATATGGATAAAGATGAAGCTAGAACTGCCATTGACGTATCTCTTTATCGCGGTATTATAGGCTCGTTGCTTTACCTAATTGCTAGTAGACCAGACATCATGTTTGCTGTCTGTATGTGTGCTAGATTCAAACAGAGCCAACGCAATCGCATTACATTGCTGTTAAGAGAATACTTAAATATTTAAAGGGTACTTCCAACGTGGGTCTTTGGTATCCCAAAGACTCAGGCTTCCAAATAATAGGTTATAGTGATGCAGATTATGCAGGATGCAGGATTGATCGCAGGAGCACAAGTGGGACTTGTCAATTCTTAGGAGATCGGTTGATTTCCTGGTTTAGTAAGAAGCAAAATTCCATTGCCACGTCAAATGCAGAAGCCGAGTACCTTGCTGCTGGCATCTGCTGTGCTCAGATCCTTTGGATACAACATCAACTAAAAGACTATGGCATTGATGCTTCTAAAGCGCCTATTCTATGCGACAACACCAGTGCGATAGCGATCACCCAGAATCCTGTGCTGCACTCAAGAACCAAGCACATCGACATCAGGCATCACTTCATAAGGGACCACGTGCTGAAGAAGGACGTCCGGTTGGAGTATGTGTAGACCAAACAACAAGTTGCTGATATCTTCACAAAGCCTCTACCAGACGCTAAGTTTTCCTACTTTAGGAACATATTAGGTCTCTTAGAATTTTCATAAAATTGTCTGTGCGTTAACAATTTTTGCAGGTTGAACAGCTTTGCTTACGTCAGCATTGAGTCTCATGTTCAGGGGGAACAACATTGCTTACGTCAGCGCTACCATTGGAAGACTATCTGTTCAGGGAACCGCAATGCTTACGTCAGCCTCAAGTCATATGTTCAGGGGGAACAGCGTTGTCTACGTAAGCATTACTGATAGAAGTTTATCTGTCGTAGGGGGAACAAGGAATCTGAGTTGTTAAGCGTGACGTCGATTGAACAGGAGAAATCTGTCAACAGATATCTACTGTACACAATTGATACTTATATGTTAACAGATTCCGTTCCATCCCCGAGAAACATTAAAACAGATTCTCTTAGGTGTGATGTTTTAAGATTTTGGCGCATCGATTTTAACCTTTTCTAGTACGGGTAAAATATTTTCAAAATATTTTCTAAAAATAGTACGCACCGTCAGATGATTGACACGTGTTGTCCTCATGCGAATCGTCACACCAACATTCTTACTCTCTCTCTTAACCTTTCGCATTCTTTGTATTTATTTATGGTATTTCCAATATTCGCTAACATTTACTACGCAAAATTACTCTCTATATTCTGTTGCTCTCGTGCTCTTGTATTTTCTTCTGCAGAAATTTGATTTCAGGTATTATTTGTACTCTCAATCTATTTCGATGGCATCAGCTTTCATCACAAACGCCTACCAAGTTCACTTCGTATCTGTATTGGCGATTCCAGACCATGAAGGGATGTTGAATATGTTTAGGGCACTGGAGGCCAGTGGATTGCGAGGTTTTCTGGGTTGTGAATCCGTATTATATGAGAAGGAATTAGAACAGTTCTTCGATATAGCTTTAGTGCAGAATGGGGATATTACCGGTGCCGTCTTAGGCAAGTTTTTCGATGTTTCTCAGTCACGGTTTGCAGAGGTATTTGCGCTACCGACAGAGGGTTTGGTGGATTTTTCTGATGTGCCAAAGAATATTGTTTTTGATGCGAGGAGCATCATTTCAAAGTCTGGTGAACAGGTCTCTACTCATGGCAAAAAGAAATTTATGAAGTATGAATATCGCCTGTTGAACGATATTCTAGCCAAGGAAATCACTGTCAAGGCTGGCTCATTTGATGCAGTTACCAATGAACGTTTTCTGATGATGACTGCTATTCATTTTGGCCTGCAAGTTAACTGGAGCAAGATACTATTTAGTTTTTTGAAAGAGATGGTGGACAAGACTCAAAATAAGGCAAAGGGGTTTGAGGCGCAGATATGTGTACTGCTGAAAAGCGTCCTTGCAATAACAATGGGAGATGCCGTCTCGTTCCAACCTCGAAGGTTTTGTCCATTACGATCGTAAATTCTTACATTGCCATGAACCATACTGTTGATGCTCGTGGCCAGTCCGAGGAGCCATCAATGGCTAATGTGGCTGTTGTGAAGAGGAAATCCAAATCCAAGAGGAAGCCTGAATCTACTGATCAGACACCAGTGGAGGTGATTTCTGAAGTTTCTGGGTCGAAGAAGCGACCGGCCATTGAGGGTAATGAGCCTGTTATTCCCAAGAAGAGGCGAATGGTGAAGAGCAAAGCCTCCCCCTCCAAAGCAAGTCTGGATGTGGTACCCGTCGCATAGGATGTTGTGCCACTGCGAATTGTTGAACCAACTCCAGCTGTGAAATCTCCTGCGCCCAAACGTAAATCCAGGAAGAGGAGATTTCTTCTGTCAACGGGCTCGGATGATGAGAATTTGGATGAACAGGAACCTGTTAAAGACACTACTGAGGTTACTGATAAAGAAACTACTGTGAAACATACTGATGAAGTGGATGTGATTATCGGGCAGGTGCTTAAAGAGACTTCTATGTTAGCAACAGATGAGACAGAACCGGGTGATCAACGTATTGATGAGACAGAGATTGGAGATGATTTTGAAAAATGGGTAGATGAGTCCTTTAAGGATTTTGCTCTAGGGACGATGAGCCAGCAATTGGATCAACCAGTGGGATGGATAGAGGAACAGGAACAGAGGAAAGAGTTGCTTATGAACAGTCGTTGGAGATGGTTGATGAGATAGGGACTACTGTAGAAGCTGATGGCAGTGAGCAAGAGGTGGCTGCAACGAATACTGAGAAATCTGTCGGCAGCAAGCATTCTAATGAAGAGCAGATGTCTTTGGATGACATGCTAATGCAAATCTCTGAAGATATGATGCTGCCGTCAGTTACTGCAGCTGAGGTCACAAAGATTAGACTTGCAGAGTCAATCGCAATCAATGAAGTACAGGAACGTGACTGGTACTATGCAAATCTCCCCAGGATATCCACGCATGATAAAGGGAAGGAGACCTTGGAAGAGGATGAGCCTGTCAATGGGAATCCTGCCCGAGAAAGGGTGGAGTTGATACGCGGGGATGTTGATTTTCTGGTTCAGCTGCGTGACCAGGTTATGAAGGATGTGGTAGAATTCTTTCATTCTTTTTATCTCAATAAATTATCTGACCTTGATGCTTTGCGTTATTTGAAAGAGAAAGAAAATTGATGTTGGATTGGGCGGTTACCGATTCTCTGGAGACCGCCGTTAGGAGAAAAATGTATATACTTGCGAAGTATAGAGAGATGCTGTTGAGAAAATTTTTGGATTCTCATCGCCGATACTTTGCACCAGGACAACCATGGACGGCAATGGCCTCTAAAATTATTGATCTGTTGTCTGTTGTCCATTCTAAATCTCTTGAAGATCTCCAGGCGCAGCAACAAGAACACGGGATTGAAATGGTTCAACCAAGTTTCTTCTCTTTCTTCCATTGATTCTACTGTCGGTAGTGGCGCTGTTTTAGACCAATATTTTTGGATTCTCATCGCCGATACTTTGCACCAGGACAACCATGGACGGCAATGGCCTCTAAAATTATTGATCTGTTGTCTGTTGTCCATTCTAAATCTCTTGAAGATCTCCAGGCGCAGCAACAAGAACACGGGATTGAAATGGTTCAACCAAGTTTCTTCTCTTTCTTCCATTGATTCTACTGTCGGTAGTGGCGCTGTTTTAGACCAATTTTACTCCATGGCCAAGTCCACTTGTTGGGTACGGCCAATGATCTTAATTGATGGGATTTGGACGCCCATACTCGGCACTGATTACTGGACGAGTAGTTGCAGATTGTCTCTATTTGTGAATAGGAAGCAAGTGCCAGAGAGAGTGGTTGACACAACTTTTATTCCGCATGGCTTTCTCATAGAGCCAGTACAGTATGGGGGAGCCGCCTCGTCTTTGATCAAAACATGGGGATGGGCCAGAGTCTGTACAGAGATTGTTAGATACAGTATGTTTGGATGTTTGCGCCCGGTTAGTGAAAATTTTTGCAGAGATATAGTGGTGTTTAGTTCGGCAGTTGATATTCTTGAGAAACTTCCCACAAGTTTTCGCAGTATCTTTCAGCAAGGTGTATATACAGACAGTTTTGTTGATTACTTCAGTAGCTCAGATGTACAGAATATTGCAGAGGTGGATCTAGTTTCTTCTGATGGGTCAACAGTTTACCGCTCTACCTCTCCACAGCATGATTCTTTCACCGAGGTAGAGTCTGCACAACCACGTGTATATGTCGAATCTTCTTCAATGCCGACATTTTCAGTTTTTTGACCCTGTTGCTCAGGTAGAGTTTATTCAGAGACCAGATTCTCCTACTCACACTGATTCTCCAATGCACTTTGACAACGATGATATTCCCTTGGATGCCACTACCGATCATCAGATATTATTACCAGTTGGTCCTACTGAGTTTAATGCATCCCTCGATGGCCTCCGGACTTTCATAATACAGCGTATTGATGAATCTAACAATGAGATATTATCTAAGATCAATACACTTGACAGAATTTTTCGAGAAGCCCTGCTACACCGAGACGAAGCCTATCGACATTCGTTACAGAGTGTTAGCCAAGACAATCAGAGGCAAGGTGATTTCCAGATAGTTCATTTATAAATGAGTTCAAGAAGGGTGTCCTGGCTCATGGCGCCACTGTCATTGCCGATTTAATGGATGTCAAGAAGGAGGTTCGAGTGATCGATGCGAAATTAACTCTTTTGTATGGGCAAGTGGCTGCTACCCGCAATGATTTATTAGACTTTCATGCTCAGGCACAGCATACCCTCAATATTATTACCGACCAACTGAGCGAACTTGTTGATTAAATCAACCATGGTGGTAATGACAAAAAGGGGGAAGGAAGTAGCAGACGCCCACAACCACCTCCTGATGATCAAGGTGGAAGCAGTGGAGGCAGAGGAACTGGTGATGGAGGCAGTGGAACTGGTGATAATGTGCGTACAACTAGTATTGTGGAAAGACTTATGGATGCTGATAGAGCAAGATAAAGGAGCAGAAGGAATAGGAGTGGATATTACAAGAGAAGAAGATAATTGCAGTAGATCTTCTGAGGATCAGTTAGGAGAGAATTATTGTTGATCTTTTGTACAAATCTCATGTAAAAATTCCTCTATTAATGCAAGTTTGATTTTCAGCAGTCCGTGTGCAATTTATTTTTGCTTATTTATATATCTCGGCTGCTAAGTTTTGTCATCACCAGAAAGGGGGAAATTGTTGGATAAAAGTTACAGTTTTGCTGATAACAAAAAGAAGAAAAGATTTTGACTTAACGATGAAATCCGAATTATCTTTTCATCGATATAAGAGTTGCTGACAACAGTGATCAGGTTATATTTCAGATATGTTATCGGGTTGTTCAGTTTCGGGTTCTGAGATAGTCGGGTTATCGAATCAGTTATACGGGTTATCGGGTCAGATATCTACTGTTGAAAGTGCATTAAGAGTGATGGTTGCTGCCAACAGACATCGTGAGTGAATTAGAGGTATCTGCCAACAGAATTCGTTATTGAAATGGAATAGTTACTGTCAAGAAAGGCTTAGAGTATGATCAAGTGTATTCGACAGATATTGTAACAGTGTAGCTATGGTTACTGTCGTCAGATAGCGCTACAGTATATGTTCATCAGATATCGTAACAGTGAGTTCAACAGGAACATTACTATATGGTTAACAGCGGAGGTTGCTGTCAATAGATATGTGCATAATAGGATTATCAGAGACCGTGACGTCATAGATACCGTCAGTTACCGCTACAGTGTATTCAACAGATAACGCTTCAGTGTTTGTATAACAGATATGATGATGTCAGCCTTTATGAAATCGCAAGTGGTCAGATATTATTTAATTGTGACAGATATGTATTCGAACAACGAAGGACTATTCATTTATCTTCAACAATGTGAGACCTTATTTGTGTTTAAGATTAATCGGTGTTTAGAGATTCTTGGTGGCTTAAGATCTCTGTTTGAACGTTTAAGATTGTGTTTTGGGTCGAATTCCTCACCTAGAGCAATTCTGGAAGTTGTCGTGTTTTTTAGTTTTTGTGTGAAAGCTGGTCGAATTGGTGTGATCCAGTCGTAGCGTGTTTTTGCGCGAGATTCCTAAACGCCGTCGTTTTAGTGAAAGCTGGATGCATTTGTGATTAGTGAGAGCTGGTAGCGTGTTGTGTCCAGACGTTGTTTTATTTGTTAAGGGAAATACAACAGTGTTTGGATTAGTTGGAGCGACGTCGTATTGGTGTAGTGCTGTCGAGAGATCTGGTCGCGTGTGTTCCTGCTGGTTGTTCAGTCGAGGCAGATGCCAACGCGGGTCAACATTCCTGTAGCGCGAGAAAACGTCGTCGTTTCGATGTTGCAACTGGTTGTCCAGCTGTGAGAGATTTGTTCGCTACTGTATCTTGCAGCTGGTAGAGGTTACTGTAGCTTGCAGCTGGTGTTTCGTGAGAGTATCGACCAGATTTGATGACGTCAGCGGTGAGACGCCGTTTTGATTAGTTGCAAAGCTGCGTTTTATATGTTGCGGCTGGTACCAGCTTTTGGAGAATTCCCGTGATGTTTAAACCAGTTGTAGGTAGTGTTCTACGACGTCGTTTTGTTTAGCGTGGCTTGGGAATTCAGCAGTTGGTTCTTTGCGTCTGCTGGTTGTTGATACCTGTTGGTTTTGTCGGTGGATATTTTTTTAACCAGCTTTTGCGAGATGTATATAGGAAGACTTGGTCTTCGATTTCGAGCAACAGATTCCATACTTAACGAATATTTCCTCGATTGTGTTCTTTGCTTCGAACCTGTTAACCGTAGCTTTTCTCCGGCAATTCCCATCGTTTCCGGCCGTTTTTTGGTACGTTCGAGGTAGCGTTGGACTCCTCTTGCGAAGCTCTATCATTCCATATCACTTTTGGAGGCTATGGTTGGCTAGTTGAGGAACGCGAAGTTGCTGCCCAATTGTGCGTTTCGTACTGTAGGTAGAACATCGTTCCCTTGTGATGAGATCTTGTTCCTAGCCTTGTTTTAAGCTTCCAGTAAGTTGTTTTGGTAGTAATTGCGTTGGTTGAGCGTGGCTCCCAGCCGTGAGCTTCTGTAATTGGCCGTGAGTTTATGTGCAGCTTTTGAGATCTGTATGCTGTGTATTTAGCAGTTTGCTATCCAGATCTCTCGGGCCTGTTTTGTAGTAATTGTTGCAAAAAAGTATAAGGTACGGATTTGAACTTGATGTAGCTTGGAATTGGTGTGAGATATTATGCGTGGCTGCTGGATGTTTCGGTGAACCTATCTGTGTATTGCTTGCTGAGCATTGGTGTTTATGCTAGCTGTTTATGTGAATTGCATACACTCATTTGTTCACGCATATTTCAGATCCCTTGTGTATCGTATTTTGCAGCCTTGTATCTTGTATTGCTCTTGTTGATTCTTACCAGGATGCGAGGGCGAGTGGCAATACCGCACTCTCATCTTCCTGGTGGGATCTTTAGCCACCACACGCCGAGTGGTTAACTACCACGGTTCATGGGCGAGGCAACGGCAGGTTGAGTTGTTTGATGCATCTGGTACTCGGGTGTTGTATCACGGCGAGTGGCTCATTACCACACTGTGAACACACCTCGTGGCCACTGTTGTTGCGGATTCTTGGAGCTGTGCTTGAGTTCCTTAGCTTCCTTGTTGGTTGAGCCTTCCGTTGTTATCTGACGCATCATGCATAGCATCTGCATTTTATCTTATGCATTCTTTTAGTTATATGTGTTGCTCTCCGTACTGGGGTTTGACCCCACGTCCCTCTGGGGCTTGGTTTGTTTCCTTGTTTGTGTGGTTTTCAGGGAACCCAGGCTTTACAGCTGGTCGTGGTTTTAACCCAGCTGGTGGTGTCCCAGGAGGTGGTTAGCGTGTCCCAGTTGCGTATAGCATATTATATATATGTATCAGTTAGCCATGGGGATGCCCTGCACTTCGTTATTGTATCCCATAGTTGGAGTCTGATAAATGTGGTTGTTGTTGTTGTATGCTATACAGTTGGTAGTTTTTATAAACTGGGATATATTTTGAGTATCGCTTTATTTTAAATTATATTGTTTTAAACCGTCAGGCCAAAAGCAAAAATTTTACCCGCTTTTTGATAGCTTCCGCATGTGTTTGTATGATTTTACTTGGTTTTGAGCACGAGGCCTGACATATTTGGGTTCAGAGCTTAAGCTGGGATAAGCTCAATTTTTTTTATCACACTCGAGTCTAGGCACAGTGTTGTGTGTTACGTGTGCTTGACTATGTGACTACGTGCTGCATATTTCTGTGTTATATGCTATCTATGCCGTATCTGTTCTGTTTTGCTTGATCTTGTTGAGTGTTTTTGTAGATGCCGCCAGGACGTCGTGGTAGAGGTAGGGGGCAGTTTGAGGAATCAGCAGGACAGAACGAGGATAGGCGTAGTGCTCACAGTCATACTCGTGTTAGTGATGAGGAGGAGGAAGTTGGTGACTTGCCTCCCCCGATAGAGAGGATGGATGTGGTGATTGCTCGGTTCAAGAGGATGAACCCTCCATTATTCAATGGCGATGAGTCCAGTGAGGATGCGGACTCGTGGCTCCGAAACGTCATCTTTCTTTTCGATCGATGCCAGTATGATGATGAGCTCCGTTTGAGTTTAGTGATTCTACTGCTTAGGAAGGCCGCGGAGCTCTGGTGGCGAGGCGCTTCTAGTACTTTGGAGGAGACCGGTGTTGGGATCTCTTGGAATAGTTTTTGCGAGACCTTCCGGCAGGAGTATGTGCCCGAGCTTATGTGAACGCCCGGGAGCAGGAGTTCGACCATCTGGAGCAGGGTTCCATGACTGTTCGGGAGTATGCTAGGAAGTTCTCTTCTCTGTTGGCGTACGTTCCCCATGTTTCTGGCCGGGAGAGGGCCAAGCGGACTCGATTTCTTGAGGGCTTGAATGAAGAGTTGTATCAGATGGTTTTGACTAGTAAGCCCAAGACTTACGCTGAGGCTGTGGACAGTGCCATTGACATTGAGGAATGTTTGCGGAGTCGTCGTGCTCGTAGAAAACAGGTACCGTAGGGTGGTCGTCCTGCTATTCAGGGAGTGCAGTCTTCAGTCCTCCCAGTCAGCCTATCAGCCCCAGCAGCAGCAGCAGCCACAGGTGGCTCAACAGTCTGGCCGTCAGAGGTTTCGACTCCGAGGTCAGCAGTTCAAGAAGAAGTTGGGTTCTGGCTCTTCGGGTTCAGGCAGTTCGAGTAGTAGTGGATCTCGGACTGAGTTTTGCGGCTTTTGCGGTGGAAAGCATCCTTCCATGCAGTGTGTAGGTGTGCAGGGTTCCTGCAACCTTTGTGATCAGTACGGGCATTTTGCGAGAATGTGTCCGTCAGCTGGATCACAGCAGACCCCGGCCCAGCCTCAGGGTCGTGGAGGTCAGTCTAGGGGCTGTTCTCAGTAGTTTCAGCAGCCCCGTTTGGGTGAGACTCAGTTTATGCCATTTCAGCAGCCTGGCCCTTCGCGCTTTGGGCAGTCGTCTCAGCCTTTCTTCTCAGGACCCCAGCATGCTCAGGTTAACACCATCACGAGGGAGCAGGCCGAGGAGACACTGAGCCGAGTGATTGGAGGTACATGTCTTGTCTTTGACTTTCCTGCTCGTGTGTTGTTTGACACCGGTGCATCGCATTCGTTTATTGTTGAGCATGGTCTGTGTACCATTCCTTAGCGTGATGCCGTTTCTGTTTCTACCCCTGGTGGTGTGAGCCTGTTCTCCCAGGAGGTTTTGTTGGATGGCGTGTTGCGGTTTGGTGAGCATGTCCTGTTAGCGAACTTGATCCGTTTAATGCTTTGAGTTTTTGGTGATGCCGTTGGTTTGACCAACGCACCTGCAGTCTTTATGGATTTGATGAACCGAGTTTTCCGCGAGTTTATCGATCAGTTTGTGATCGTGTTCATCGACGACATCTTAGTCTATTCGAAGACTCCTTTGGAGCACAAGGAGCATTTGCGTATTGTCCTTCAGACGCTGAGAGACCAGCAATTGTATGCAAAGTTTTCCAAGTGTGAGTTCTGGTTGGATCGCGTCGTATTCTTGGGACATGTGATTTCAGCCGAGGGGATTTCGGTGGATCCTAGCAAGGTTGATGCCGTTCTGAACTGGGAGCGTCCCAGGAATGTTTCCGAGATTCACAGTTTCTTGGGTCTGGCTGGCTATTATCGTCGCTTCATTGAGGGATTCTCAAGTATAGCAAAGCCGATGACTCAATTAACTCAGAAGGACAAGAGGTTTGTTTGGACTGAGCAGTGCGAGAATGCTTTTCAACTGCTCAAGGAGAAGTTGACTACGGCACCTGTGTTGGCTCTGCCGTCCGGTTCAGGTAGTTTTGTTGTTTGTTCTGACGCTTTGCTCAATGGATTGGGTTGTGTGTTGATGCAAAATGGTCGAGTCATTGCGTATGCCTCGTGGCAGTTGAAACCGCATGAGACTCGTTACCCCGTCCATGATTTGGAGTTAGCAGCGGTGGTCTTTGCGTTGAAGATCTGGCGTCACTACCTGTATGGCGAGCAGTTTGTGGTGTACTCCGACCACAAGAGTTTGCAATATCTGTTTTCGCAGCCTGACCTGAATATGAGACAGCGACGGTGGATGGAGCTGCTAAAGGATTTTGATTGTGAGATTAAATACCAGCCTGGGAAGTCGAACGTAGTGGCCGATGCGTTGAGTAGGAAGGCTAGTAAGATGCTTGCCTCGTTGTACATCTCTAAGGATCAAGAGCATCTTAACACTACGGGTTAGAGATTTTACCCGGCTGAGGATTGTGTGGTGGTTTCTTCTTTCCAAGTGGAGCCACAGATTGTTTCTACCATTCGAGCAGCTCAAAGGACTGATCCGTCTATCCACGAGTTGAAGTTGATGGTCAGGGCTGGCGAACTTGAGGACTATTCCGTCTCTTTTGATGGTTGTTTGCGTTTCTGGGGCAGGTTGGTTGTGCCCAATTTGATTGATTTGAAGGAGGAGATCCTTCGGGAAGCGCACTGTAGCAGACATAGTGTTCATCCTGATGCACGGAAGATGTACCATGCTTTGAAGCCGCACTATTGGTGGGCTGGCCTAAAGAGCGACGTTGCCGATTTTGTTGCTCGATGTTTGAATTGTCAGATGGTTAAGGCCGAAAGGATGAGACCTGGTGGTCTGTTGCAGAGTTTGGAAGTGCCCCAATGGACTTGGGAGCACATTGCTATGGATTTCGTGACGCATCTGCCTCGTTCCAACAGAGGATGCGATGCTATTTGGGTGGTTATAGACCGTCTGTCGAAGTCTGCACATTTTATTCCCTAGGGAATGACCTTCTCGTTGAAGAATATGGCGAAGATGTACGTTGATTTTTTTGTTAGACTGCATGGTGTGCCTGTTTCAATAATTTCTGACCGAGATCCGAGGTTTGCTTCTAGGTTTTGGAAGAGTTTGCAAACAGCTTTGGGTACCATATTGGCTATGAGCACCGCGTATGATCCCCAGACAGATGGCCAATCTGAACGAACTATCCAGACGTAGACTGCATGGTGTGCCTGTTTCATAATTTCTGTACCGAGATCCGAGGTTTGCTTCAGGTTTTGGAGAGTTTGCAAACAGCTTGGGTACCATATTGGCTATGAGCACCGCGTATGATCCCCAGACAGATGGCCAATCTGAACGAACTATCCAGACGTTAGAGGATATGTTGCGTGCTGTTGTGTTGGATTTTGGAGGTAGCTGGCAAGACGCGTTGTCTTTAGTTGAGTTTTCGTACAATAACAGCTACCAAGTGACGATTGGTTGAGGCTTTGTATGGCAGAAAGTGCAGATCGCCGGTGTGTTGGGAAGAAGTGGGGGAGAAGCAGCTATCTGCCCCTGACTTTGTGCAGCAAATGAAAGATCATGTGGATCTTATTAGACAGCGGATGAAAGCTGCCCAAGATCGTCAAGCCAGTTATGCGAATAAGAGGCATCGACCTCTTGAGTTTTAGGTTGTTGATCGTGTATTTCTCAAAGTTTCTCCGTTTCGCAGTGTGAAGCGCTTTGGACACAAGGGAAAGTTAGCCCCTCGTTACGTCGGACCGTATGAGATTGTTGAGAGGATTGGCCCTTTAGCGTATCGGCTGTTGTTGCCGTCAGAGTTGTCTTCTCTTCATGACGTCTTCCATGTTTCCATGTTGAGGAAGTTTGAGCCAGATCCGTCTCATGTGCTTAGAACTGACGAGGTAGAGCTAGATCAGTCGTTGAGTTATCAAGAATATCCCTTGCAAATCCTTGGCAGAAAAGAGAAACAGCTGAGAAATAAGACCATTCCGTTGGTAATTGTGCAGTGGAGCAAACATGGAAGGGAAGAAGCTACTTGGGAGCTGGAAGAAAAGATGCAGCGCGAGTGGCCGCATCTGTTTGAGTAGCTGTTGAGCTAAATTTCCAGTAGTTTGTAGCTTTTGGTTGTATTTCTTCCCTAGTTATTGTTATATATTTGCTCAGTTATCTTGAACTCTTGGCCTTGTGTTGGGCGAGTTCTGTTTGCATTTTGATGTTGCTGTGTTTTGTGCCAGAATTGTTGTTTGATTTCAGAGACGAAATCCTGTTTAGTGGTGGAGAATGTGAGACCTGGATTTGTGTTTAAGATTAATCGGTGTTTAGATATTCTTGGTGGATTAAGATCTCTGTTCGAACGTTTAATATTGTGTTTTGGGTCGAATTCCTCACCTAGAGCAATTCTGGAAGTTGTCGTGTTTTTGAGTTTTTGTGTGAAAGCTGGTTTTATTGAGAAAGCCGGTCGAATTGGTGTGATCCAGTCGTAGCGTGTTTTGGCACGAGATTCCTTAACGCCGTCGTTTTAGTGAAAGCTGGATGCATTTGTGATTACTGAGAGCTGGTAGTGTGTTGTGTCCAGTTGTTGTTTTATTCGTTAAGGGAAATACGACAGCGTTTGGATTAGTTGGAGCGATGTCGTATTGTTGTAGTGCTATCGAGAGATCTGGTCGCGTGTGTTCCTGCTGGTTGTTCAGCCGAGGCAGATGTCAACGCGGGTCAACATTCCTGTAGCGCGAGAAGAAAACGTCGTCGTTTCGATGTTGCAACTGGTTGTCCAGCTGCGAGAGATTTGTTCGCTACTGTAGCTTGCAGCTGGTAGAGGTTACTGTAGCTTGCAGCTGGTGTTTCGCTAGAGTATCGACCAGATTTGATGACGTCAGCGGTGCGACGCCGTTTTGATTAGTTGCAACGCTGCGTTTTATATGTTGCGGCTGGTACCAGCTTTTGGAGAATTCCCGTGATGTTTAAACCAGCCGTAGGTAGTGTTACGATGTCGTTTTGTTTAGCGTGGTTTGGGAATTCAGCAGTTGGTTCTTTGCGTCTGCTGGTTGTTAATACCTGCGGGTTTTGTTGGTGGATATTTTTTTTAACCAGCTTTTGCGAGATGTATATAGGAAGACTTGGTCTTCGATTTCGAGCACCAGATTCCATACTTAGCGAATATTTCCTCGATTGTGTTCTTTGCTTCGAAGCTGTTCACCGTAGCTTTTCTCTAGCAATCCCCATCGTTTCCGGCCGTTGTTTGGTTCGTTTGAGGTAGCATTGGACTCCTCTTGCGAAGCTCTATAATTCCATATCACTTTTGGAGGCTGTGGTTGGCTAGTTGAGGAACGCGAAGTTGCTGCCCAATTGTGCGTTTTGTAGTGCAGGTAAAACTTCGTTCCCTTGTGATGAGATCTTGTTCCTAGCCTTGGTTTAAGTTTCCAGTAAGTTGTTTTGGTAGTAATTGCGTTGGTTGAGCGTGGCTCCCTGCCGTGAGCTTCTGTAATTGGCTGTGAGTTTCTGTGCAACTTTTGAAACCTGTGTGCTGTGTATTTAGCAGGTTGCTATCCAGATCTCTAGGGCCTGTTTTGTAGTAATTGTTGCACAAAAGTATAAGGTACGGATTTAAGCTTGATGTAGCTTGGAATTGGCGTGAGATATTATGCGTGGCTGCTGGGATGTTTCGGTGAACCTATCTGTGTATTTCTTGCTGAGCATTGGTGTTTATGCTAGCTGTTTATGTGAATTGCATACACGCATTTGTTCACGCAATTTCAGATCCCTTGTGTATCGTATTTTGCAGCCTTGTATCTTGTATTGCTGTTGTTGATTATTACCAGGATGCGAGGGCAATACCGCACTCTCAACTCCCTGCTGGGATCGTTAGCCACCATGCGCCGAGTGGTTAACTACCACAGTTCATGGACGAGGCAACGGCAGGTTGAGTTGTTTGATGCATCTGGTACTCGGGTGTTGTATCACGGCGAGTGGCTCATTACCACACCGTGAACACACCCCGTGGCAACTGTTGTTGCGGATTCTTGGAGCTGTGCTTGAGTTCCTCAGCTTCCTTGTTGGTTGAGCCTTCCATTGTTATCCGGCGTCTCATGCATAGCATCTGCATTTTATCTTATGCATTCTTTTAGTTATATCTGTTGCTCTCCGTATTGGGGTTTGACCCCACGTCCCTCTGGGGCTTGGTTTGTTTCCTTGTTTGTGTTGTTTTCAGGGAACCCAGGCTTTACAGCTGGTCGTGGTTTTAATCCAGCTGGTGGTGCCCCAGGAGTTGGTTAACGTGTCTCAGTTGCGTATAGCATATTATATATATGTATCAGTTAGCCAGGGGGATGCCCTGCGCTTCGTTATTGTATCCCGTAGTTGGAGTCTGATACATGTGGTTGTTGTTGTTGTATGCTATACTGTTGGTTGTTTTTATAAACTGGGATATATTTTGAGTATCACTTTATTTTAAATTATATTGTTTTAAACCGTTAGGCCAAAAGCAAAAATTTTACCCGCTTTTTTGTGTTTGTATGATTTTACTTTGTTTAGAGCACGAGGCCTGACAAACAAAGATATATCTGTCAATAGAAAAGATTTCAGGCTCAAGCGTTAATTGATTCAAACGGGACTACATATTCAAATTGAAGAGAATCAATGGTCTCGATCAAATCGTACATATTGCCTGGAATTAAGGAGACAAGATTGGTACTATTTTTGGCTAAATAGTACATATTTATAGAGGTTGTTACACGGTTATTGCACAAATATGGCAGGCGACAATTTTGCTCTGACAGTGTGCAATTTACCTTGTAGTGGAGCAGAGTATACGGTTACAAGATTATCAGAATTTCAAAAGGGATTTTATTTCCCTTTACAGAATTAATGACCGTTGAGCGAAGGATATAAACAGCAGAAGACTTGAATTGAAGATAACTCTCGCTATTACTACTTGTTGTTACTCTGCCAATTTTACGAGCGCATTGAACCTTGAAATTATCATTCTCAAAAAGCTCACAACTCTAAGAACTTTCAATCAAGCATTCACAGATTTACCTTCGAGTCATCTTCTGGATCACTTGTTGAATCGCGTTTCTACGTTTTAGAAACCAGGAGATTTACAGTCTCAATAGTGTTGTATATCATTGTAATATTGATTTGAGTCTGTAACAAACGTGCTCCTTAAAAAGCCGTTTTAAAAACCTTATTCACTTGTAAATCAGCAGTTGCGTCTGCGTGATATTTTGTGGTGTTGCTAGGAGTTCACTTTGAGCGAGGCTCGGTGATCAGGTGTGTGCAGAAGAACTGTATTCATCAAATCTTCTAGTGAATCCTTCCTGAAAAGGAATAAGGGGAGAAGTAGGATATTTATATCCGAACTTCCAGAAACAAACTCTCGATCTTAATCTTTTACATTACGCATTATTTACTGTTTATACTGTTCACTGATTAATCGGTTTCTTTCCGCACATTTTTGTTAACCGAGAAATAAGCTTTTAAACTGAGATACCTTAAGTCTGGTAACTCGGACTTAAGTTAATTGGGTGCTTGTAAAATTATTTTAAATGGTTTCGAAAATATAAAAATACCAAGGAGTTCATTCAACCCCCCCTTCGGAACTCCTAGGGATGTTTTTGTGCCATATTGATCCTATCAGCAGTTTTATTGATATCTTCAGCACGAACCCTTAATTGATGATATCCAGATCTCAGATCGATCTTGGAATAGATATCTGAGCCTTGCAACTGGTCAAATAAGTCATATATTCTGGGCAATGGGTATTTGTACTTCACAGTCGCCTTGTTCAATTGCCGATAATCTATACACAACCGCATTGAACCATCTTTCTTTCCTACAAATAGTACTGGAATGCCCCAAGGTGAAACGTTCGGTCTAATGTACCCTTTGGCAAGTAAATCCTCCAACTGATCTTTCAACTCCTTCAGTTCAATAGGTGCCATCCTGTAAGGGGCTTTGGATATTGGTTGCGTACCTGGCATTAATTTGATACTGAAATCGATTTCCCACACCGGAGGCAAACCTGGAAGTTCATCAGGGAAAACATCGGCAAACTCTTGTACCACTGGTATATCTGTCAATGCTGGACCACATTTCAATACATCTACTGCATAAATCAAAAATCCTTCTGCCCCTTTCTGCAACAGACGGGTCATAGTTAACACGGATATTAAAGGGAACATAGCTCTAGAACCCTTACCGTAGAATTTCCATTCATTAGCCATCTCTGTTTTGAATCTAACCACTTTCTGGAAACAATCCACGGTCGTCCTGTACTTGGTTAGTATATCTATGCCAATAATACAATCAAAATCTGATAATCCAAGTACTATACAATCCAGATCTATCTCATTTCCGTCATATTGTAGGATACAACGTCTAGTCACTCTAACAGATACCAGGCCTTCACCCAAAGGTGAATAAATAGCAACAACATCAGGAAATGGCTCAGACAATAAAGAATACAACATAGTAAATCTCTCAGATATGAATGTATGAGATGCACCTGTATCTATCAAAACATAGGCAGGATAACCATAAAGAAAGCAATTACCTGCTATGACATCGTCAGGTGCTGCTTGATCCTGTTCCTCAGTAAGTGCAAATACTCGGTCTTGTTGCCTCGGAGGTTTAGTCACGGTCTGGCTTCCCCCTGGTTTAGTCTTTTTTGCTGAGGCTGAAATGAATGCACTGATTGCCTTTCCACCTGGGGTACTGGTCGAGAATCACTAGCACCAGATGCTCTTTGAGGACATACTTTGGCATAATGACCGGGTTGACGACAAACATTGCAATTCCCTGATACTCCTCGACACTGATCAGTATCATGTCGTCCACCACACTTACCATAATGCGCTCCTGACTCACTGGATCTCTGACTGGAACCAAATTGCCTCTGGCCACTAGGACTAGAAGAACTACTGCAAGAATTATTGAACTGTTTACCTTTAGGCTGAAATCTAGAATCCTTTCTGCCACTGCTCCCACCCTCAAATCTGAAAGATGGTTGCTGAAATGATGGCGGATTCTGTGGTGCAGCTGCGGGTACTGACTGTTGAGGTGGATGTGGAATGAAAGGTACTCCTCTCTGTCTCAACAATCCTGCTTCCGCTCCCTTTGCTCTATTCAGTGCATTCGCAAAGGTATTGGGTCGTCCACTGTTTACCAATGTAAACACATCTTGATTTAAGCCATTGATAAATTGATCAGCCATGGCTTCCTCGCTTGCCGATACATGTGGGGAAAATTTAAATAAACTAGAAAATTTGGCCAGATATTCCTCGATATTCAAGTGATTCTGCTTCAAATTCGCAAATTCTGCTCCCTTGTATTTTCTGTAGGAGACTGGAAAGAAACGTTGATAGAATTCAGTTTCAAATACTGACCAGGTGATAGTCGTACCTCGATGTTCAAGTGTTTTCTTCATAGTAATCCACCAACTTTTGGAAACTTCATGAGGTTGATGTACTACTAATCTGATACGACGATCATCAGAGTAATCAAGCGAATCAAACAACTGTTCAATATCTTGAAGCCAGTTTTCACAGTCAACTGAATTCTCCGTTCCTTTAAAAGTTGGCGGTTTTAATGATTGGAACCTCTTCAGTAAGGTCTCCATAGGTGTAATGGTCACATCCATCACCGTAGCAGATGTACTACCTTGTTCCAGTCCAGGTATTGATACTGTTTGTTGTACATTGGTCTATTCTGTCGGAGGGACAACCACTGTTTGTCTAGTATTTGGTCGACGAGGAGGCATATCTGATTTTCAAACAGATTAGTGCATAACAAATATCATATATTGAATTCAATCTCATGTAATGGAATCAATCAGACAGACTCAATCTACCCCGCTCATCTATCTCAGTCCGAGAAACTTAGGCTCTGATACCACCTGTTGTGGGGACTCCGGGTTGCTAATCTCATCTTAAGGGGCGAATAAAGATTAATCATAATTTTATTCATCTAATTTAAGCAAGAAGAAAAAGAAGATTCAATTTTTTTTTAATATATATAGGGCGCGGGTGCGCTTAAATGGTCCTAAAGTTTTCTCAACATGATATCCTTGCTATCAAAAGAAATTTAATGTTGTATAACTCTTTCACTCAACTCAAAATGCATCTATAAGAGGTAAACAACATCAAACACAATCTAAACATGCATTTAAACTTCAACCTCATTATTTAGGATACATGAAGTCTCAAACATAACTAGTATTCAACGAGTAGAAAACATATACATGGTTTCTTGTTTTCGAACATTTTTGACAACCTCATATATTACAAAACTTTTGCTAAAACCCGAGTCACCACGTGCTACTCTTCATTTCGATCTATCATGGTTGTCTCTGACTCGATCCTGCCCCACCTATTGCCATGCACACATAAAAAACACAGCAATAGCCGGATAACTCCGGTGAGAATATAATTCCCAGTATAAACAACATAACATGCAATATATCATGAGCATGGATGCAATGCATGTGGATGGAATAGGCTATCAAATCTGATAACAATAAATCTTGGTTCTTGGGATCCCGGGGAGAAAATCTCAAACCAACCACCGACTCTCCCAATCGAGGTGGCGTCAAGTATCTCAATCCCATGACTTTGGTGCAACCATAGTGAGTCATCTAGCTCTAGAATTAAATCTACATTCCGTGCCACTCAACTATAGCCCTCCAAACGTCATTTGCACTCTAGGCTATTCAGCCCTCTATGCTTGTCAAGGTAGAGCTCAAGATGAATGCAACATAATCTTGATGCATTATTCTAAAATCAATCAAGGCAATACATGATAATCAAGCAAGTATAAACAAGTATATCACACAAAATCAGTCAGGTAATCAAACAAGAGCAGTAAGCATTCAAGTATGTGGTTTTAGGGATTTCGAGAATCATATCTATCTCGAATATTCTCTCCCATCTTGATTGATGTCAATTTTTACCTTTCAATATCGATTCTGAAAGTGCTTCAAATCTGAAACATATATCAAAAACAACAAGTTCATATCAAAATCTGCTCAACACATATCAATTACCAAGGGTAGAAATCACTACAAACCTTGATCATTTACCGATTCGAATTATAAAGTTCTCGAGTTCGATGACCTTCAATTCAAATCTGAAATGAGTATAATATGATCAAAATCAGAATTCAAACTCAATCCTATACACGACTCAATCATTTGCCCCAAAACTCATCAATTCTCAAATCGACGGCGTAACGACTAAAAATCGGTAACCCGAACTTTAAATATATCAAGATATTAATCAAATACAATCCATATCACAACTGTAGGACCTAGCGCTTGCCGCTTTACCAAAATCTATAGCTAGTGGTAACGGTGCAACTCCAATCTTTTAAACCGTATAGCAACACAAGCGCCACGTTTCGATCGCTCTACCAAGCAGGGGTAATTATTTCACTCCAACAACAACCATATCATCACTATAACAGTATAAGGAACTCGAAATCAGCAGTACCAGCAAGCTTCTTTTTCGAAAAAATCTCAAAAAATCATAACTAATTCAAACACCGAACTTTTCTCGATCCGTCTTGGATATACAATCGTTGTCCACTCAAGCACATATATATACCATCATAAGCTGATTCCATAAGAATCTCAAAATCAAAGCATAGTGGAACATAATAAAACTTACATCACAACAAAGCCTTCAACGCGAGGATCACAAATATATGATCGCTTCTAAATTCTGACGGTCGGATGATGAAAATCGAAGCTTATAAAATAACAAAAATGGGTAAAAAAATATGCTGAATCTACTGCCTTCTCATGTGCAAATAGAGGTGAAGAGGTGAATATTAGATATATATATATAAGCCAAATTGCAATTTAGTCCCTGAAAACACCCGTAATTGCAATTCAATCCCCGAACAAGTGATTTAAATCAAATTTCAATACTAATAATTCAAGAAATTATATTTTAATTCCAAACTCTAAATATTCATAAATTAAATATTCTCAGATTAAAATTAACTAATCTCGGATTATTAAATCAAATAATCCTGGGCCTTACACCCTTGCTGAACTTGGCCAATCTATGATCCCTCAAAGTCTGCAAAGCTGTATGCTAGTGCTGCCTATGCTCCTCCAAGCTCCTCGATAGACCAGGATGTCATCGATGAAAACTATAATGAACTGGTATAGACTGCTGAAATACCCTGTTCATCAGATCCATGAAAATCCTGGGGCATTCGTCAGGCCAAACGGCATCACCAAAACTCGTAGTGGCCGTAACGTGTCCTAAAATCAGTCTTGGACACGTCCTCCTCTCTAACTCTCAGCTGGTGATAGCCAGATCTCAAATCAATTTTCGAGAACACCGAAGCTCCCTGCAACTGATCAAATAAATCCTCAATCCCTGGGAGTGGGTATTTATTCTTCACTGTAACTCAGTTCAGCTCCCGGTAGTCGATGCACAATCTCATGCTATCATCCTTCTTCTTCACAAACAACACTGGCTGGCCCCAAGGGGAAACGCTAGAGCGAATGAACCCCTTATCGAGCAACTCCTGAATCTGCTCCTTAAGCTCCTTCATCTCTGTAGGATCTAATCGATAAGATGCCTTAGAGATAGGCACTGTCCCTGGCATCAGCTAAATAGAAAACTCCACCTCTCGCTCCAGTGGGATTCCCACTACATCATCAGGGAAAACATCTGCATAATCCCTGACTACCTCCACATCAGATAGTGAAGGGCCTGCTGAATCTCTAGAAGCGGTAACACTGGCCAAGAATGCCTCACATCCGTGCTCAACTAGCTTCCTGGCCTGAAGGAAAGATATAAATATGGGCTTTCGTGTCCTCCTAGCTGCCTCAAATAAGAAAGCCTCCTGCCCTTGCGGTCTGATAGACATTTTTCTCCGTTTAAAGTCAATCACTGCTCCAAACTCTGTCAGCCAATCCATGCCTAGGATGACGTCGAATCCGGTCATCGGAAAAATTACCAAAACTGCTCTAACTACACGATCCTGAAACGTCATCGTCAGACCCTGCATGACGCTGGTCGTCGTCAACTCCTCTCGTGACGGAACCGTCACGGCTAGAGCTACCCCAGAAAGCCTCCTGCCCTTGCGGTCTGATAGACATTTTTCTCCGTTTAAAGTCAATCACTGCTCCAAACTCTGTCAGCCAATCCATGCCTAGGATGACGTCGAATCCGGTCATCGGAAAAATTACCAAAACTGCTCTAACTACACGATCCTGAAACGTCATCGTCAGACCCTGCATGACGCTGGTCGTCGTCAACTCCTCTCGTGACGGAACCGTCACGGCTAGAGCTACCCCCAAGCTCTCCAGAACAATACCCATCCTCTGTGTGAATGCACTCGAAATAAACGAGTGGATCGCTCCTGAGTCTAGCAAAGCGAGTATAGTGACACCAAGCACATGAATCTATCCTGAAAAAGAAACGTCACACAGGTACGCGTTTACGGTCATACTAAATCCCAAAAGCAGTTTAGAAATACCTAAAACAGTTCTAAGTTCGCTAGCCATATCCATCAAAATTCTCAAGGCAAGTCCTAGGAGTCCTACAGTTCTCACTGTATTTATTAGCAACTAAGGCAACAAGTTTCCTAGCAGTGCTCTATCTAGCATGCAATTCTAAAACACCAAGATAGTAACATAACAAACACGGAACGACAGAAATCTAAAAGGAATACCTGTGAGCAATGTCGTGTCCGGATCCGCAGCCTCAGCCAGCATCACGAACACGCGACCAGTGGTCTGTCTCCTCTTAGGGCAGTCCCTAGAAATGTGCTTTGGCTCCTTGAGTGAAAGCACCTGTCAGTCCCCGCCATGCAAGGTCCTGAATGCTTCATATTGCACTCCTTGCAGACTGGGAACCATCCAGGTCTAGGGGTGCTGGTCCCCTGCTTCTGTGGCCTCTGCTGGCCCTGTGATCTCTGCTGCTGCTGCCCCTAAGGATATGGTCCCTTAGGAGGCCCCTGTTATGGTCTCTTCGCTGGTGGCTACGAAGACTGGCCCTGATGGGCTGCTGCATCTGACGCTTCCTCTGAAAGTCATTCCTCATGTCCTTCCGGCCTCTCTAGGACCGGTATGCCCTGTTCACCGCTGCCATTTAGTCTCCACGTCCGCCATATTGACATCGTGGCGGATGTCGGGTTGCAGTCCATCAGTAAACTGCCTCAACTTCTCACTCTCCATTGTAGCAATCTAGGGCACAAAGGTACACCCTCGCTCAAACTGCCTCACATACTCAGCCACCGACTTGTCTCCGTGATGGAGACTCATAAACTCCCGAATAAGATACCGCTGCCATTTAGTCTCCACGTCCGCCATATTGACATCGTGGCGGATGTCGGGTTGCAGTCCATCAGTAAACTGCCTCAACTTCTCACTCTCCATTGTAGCAATCTAGGGCACAAAGGTACACCCTCGCTCAAACTGCCTCACATACTCAGCCACCGACTTGTCTCCGTGATGGAGACTCATAAACTCCCGAATAAGATGGCTCCGGGCATCCACAGGAAAATACTTCTCGAAAAATACTTTCTTGAGCTTCCCCCATGTCAGGCTCTCCAGAAACAGTCCAACCACTGCGCCTTTCCACCACAGAGCAGTGTCCCCCTTCAGCATGAAAATAGCACAACGGATCTTGTCGGCATCCGCTAGACCCATGTAACATAGATAGTCTCCATGTATCGAATCCACTCCTCATCAAGAAGTGGATCGGTGGTACCAGCAAACTCCTTAGGTCCCCGCTTGCGGAACCTCTCAAAAACGTCCTCCTCATGCGACTTCCCGGGTCGCTCTTACTGACGCTCCAATAGCCTGGTAATCCCAGCTAGCATGTCCACGCTAGCTCTCTCATACGGAGTCAACTGAGGTGGTGGGGGAGGACGAGGAGGTGTAGCATCATCCTGTTGGGTCCTATTATGTCGGGGAGGCATTGTTCTGATACACCAAAACCTTATAACGTAAATCTAAGTGCATGACTAAGCGTCTATTGTTAAAACTCTACAACCAAAAACTCATACATAACCAAAACACATGCAACATGCAATCATAAGCATAAATCGTAAAACAGTAAAACTCACAGACTGGTAGTGAGACTTCTGAGCTCCACACAGCAGGCTAGTACCCCACCAGAACCACCGCTCTGATACCAACTGAAACGAACTAGACTCTAGAATTTTTTTAAAAAACTTTTGCGGAATACATAAACTTAAAGTGTGGCTCGTTCCATTTTTCAAACCTTTCTAAATCATTTTCTCAACAAAACTTGAATTAGAAATAAATAATTATTTTAAGTCATAAAATCATCCGTACTATAAAAATACAACTGCATAAAAGTACTGAAAATGAACATGTTTAAACCAATGTCTGAAAAATGTATCATGACAGAACTGAAACATAAAGGCGATCACGGGGTACTGCTGCAGTAGGCGCTCAGAGGTTCTCACCGCCAGTCAGGATATACTCATCATCAGGGTCATCACCTGCACCATTTAAACCTAGTGAGCCTAGAGGCTCAGCATGCTCTATCGTATATCATAACAAAGTACATACTAATACAATCGCATGCAGGCAAATACTTGTAGTAAGATAACGTTAAAACATGAATGGGTGCATGATATTAAAACATTACTTCATACATTTCATATCGTACATACGTAACATAAACATACATAAGGCATGACATAACATAACATGAAAAACGTATGAGTCGTATCAGTGAATGTGAGACGGCCTGTGATTGATCAGTCGAAATAACCAACGTACGTGGCGGTGTGGTTCACCCGACCTCGAGCCGAGATCCCTATATGTCACACCTCTATTCTTGCCACTTCACCATGTCGTGATCACATGGATTCATAGGCTCATAATCATACATTAAAATAGGGGATCCCCGTGTTGGCGTAGCGGCGAATCCGGATCCTGCTCCCAGGGTGCAGCGGAAGAATTAAAAACTGGAGCCCGGGAACGGTAATACACCTATATAATAATCAAAACCATTCATAGAATGTTTTAGAATATACCTTGCTGGCATCTTGGCGCCTGGCTCCAACCAATTCCACCGGGAAATTGGAACTTCAAAGGTTGAACGGTTTCGCCTCCTAATCCGGTCCACGACCGGAATCTCAATTCCTTCGCCGGTTTGCACTAGAAAACCGATGAAAGTTTCATGGACAGAATCTCCTCGCCAGAATGGTCGGAATAAATTCCGGCGGCGCCGGCGGCGAGGGAGGAGAGGAAGAGAGAAAATATTTTCTGGTGTGTTTTAAATGAATACCCCATGGCCCCTATTTATGGATTTTTCCATGGGCTTAAACCAAGTTAATGGGCCCGGTTCAGGCCCAGGCCAAGGTGTACATTGGTTTCAAGTCAATCGCTGTGGCTCCATCGTAATCCCGATCGACGATCAGATCGGACCGATCTACACAGCTTACAAAACTAAGCATTATGATGTGAAAATAATTTTTCGGACCACGTAATCCAAAATAGCAGTTAGGCCCCTATAAGCTTTAAGGATAGTCAAACTAGCCGAAGCTTAAGGAAATTGCATTTCCACCCTATGTAATTTTAGGAAGTCACACTTCCATCCTTTCTCCTACTATACTCAACAAATTGAGTTTAATTTCTGTACGGGAACTGAGAAACCAGTACTTGTGTGATCCTAAATGGTTCAGGGATACAGCTAGCCGTGGGCCCACAACATTTGTGACTCCGAAACCACATTTTCGGACTAACCCATCGGATCATGGTAAAGCGTCTTGCAACATCGCCCCATGATCCCCTAGGTATCAATGATAGTGTTTGCAAAAACCAGTCGGTCATGGTTAGCATACAGTACGGTCCTTTCAACTCAAATATCCCAATCAGATCAATGACCATTGGTAAATCGAGAGTCTCTAGAGATCCAATAACCATGCATACATCTTGGAGATCAAATAGTGACATCGCATGTGTTACTAGGTAAAACCATTTATCCAAAACACATCTAGTACTCTGCAAGAGATTTATCACATTATTATCTCCTCAGATAGCATAGGATATCCACGCACAAGGGCGAGCGGTGAATCCTCGACAAAGAAGCATCGACTCCTACATGCATCGGTACCTCACCAAACCCCGCCACCTGATGACCCCAACTGAGTCGGTAAACGGGTCAAAGTGAGGCACCTATCATGTAGAGTCTCAATGATGTTTCGAGTAATGAGGACTAATCTGTACAACCAAGACCTCGGACTTAATCCACTCGATAAATGGTAACCACTTGGAATGTCAGACCGAGGGTAGTTCGATAGATTACCATGTCACTACCCATATGCATGCTCAGAACATCACTATGTTCCCTACCAATGAAACGTGGTACTTCACATCGCAGATGCTAGTCTCAAGCTCGGGCCCTTATACTCTTTTGGGACGGTCCAATTGACTAGAAACAGATTTAGAATACACAGTGACTATTAGATGTGTTTCATAATAGCCATCATATTCACTATCACATCTAACATACACTATAGTACATTCAAGGTCTTTATCCAACAATTGTAATCATAATAATGAAGACAAAGAATGCCATAAAAAGAATGTGAATTTCATAAATAAAGATCGTTTTACACAGAGTCAACAAGAACCCACACGCCACAAGTTGGCTAGTTGGGCACCTACTCTAACACCCCGGGCCCGGGTACCCGGCTAGCTCCCATCATTAAAATTTGCCACATCACTTCAATCCATCGGGTTTTAACTTAAAAGAGACATGCCTGATCATTTCATAAAATCTCATGATGCGTGCATTTCTTAAAATCATGCAATTTAAAAGCTTAACCTGTCAATGTATATTAATCATTTCCTTTAAAACATTTACGTGCATAGAAACTATATATATAACTAAATATAAACTTACGGGCTTCTACATTTTTCTACTTCGGTCAAGGATTGGTTCAGTAGCCTGACTCACTACCTCTAGACTTAATACCAATCTTAACTTAGTCGATGAAACGAATGTTCACCCCTTTTTAGAAATTTTTGCCAATTTTTTTTAAAATTTTGACTTCTTAAAATCAAGGCTAAATATGACTAACTAAACTTAATTTTCACTTCTTAAAATCAATTTGGACTTATTAAAATCGATTTTGACTTTTAAAATCAATTTAAATCAATTTTGACCCCAAAAGCCGATTTTGACCAAATTAAATCCCAAAAACCAATTTTGACTTAATTAAAATTTCCAAAGGCCCTAATTTAGACTTAAAATTCAAAAATAAATATAACATTAAAAGTTTGACGCAATTCTTAACATCTGGCTATTTTCTTTAAAATTTGAACTTTGACTTAAAATTAAAGTAACAGGTCCATAATTAAAATAACTTGGACCGATTTTTAAAACATTTTGACTCGAGACTCGGAGAGCCGATCCGGTACAACCGAACCAGCCAAAATTGGTTCACTTAGACCGAACCAATTCACCAAAAAGAAACCTAAACTGAAACACACACCCACACATGCATGCGCCGCCACGACCAGCAGTCGCTCCTCACGTTCGTTCTCTCTGTTCCGACCACCATGGTCGGAGCCCCACCAGCTGGACCACCCCCAGGTCCAGCCGGTACTAACCTGACCATCCATGGCCCCAACCGTGATCGCACAAGAGAGCACGAGTCACGGAAGGGAGGCGCATCGCACGGCCCAGAAACACGCAGCAGAAGGTGTTTCGCATGAAGCCGATGGTTCGACCACTAATTCTCAGTTTTTTTCTACTCCTAAGACACCCTAGGATCCTCACCTGACAGCCTAGCCATGAGCCATAACCCCTGGACCCTCCACAACCGAAACATCATGAGAAAAAGTCGTGCATCATGAAGCAAATCACGTGTCATGCATGAACTAGATCAATGATGTGTAGATCTGAAATAATCACAATCAATTCACACGAATTTTAATAAAAAGCAGTCTAATATGATTTAAATGGCAAGAAAATAAGTTGATATCACATGCCTGGTTTGTAAAAGAGGTAGATCTGCGAGGTACCGATGTTGTAGACGCGAGATCAGGGCACAACCGGCTTTGGATCACCAAGCTTCACCAATGGATGAATAATTTCGAAAAGGGGAGGAGGGGGACGGCTGTTGTATATAATGGAGGCTTGGTTTAGTGTTTCTTTGGAGTTTTGAAGGAATGGGATGAGACTAATGTGACCCCTGTGAGTTTAATTAAAAAAAGGAAGAAAAAGACAGGCTTGTCCCTCTGGTTAATTAAAAAGGTACTTAAAACTCATAATTGGGCTTTAAAGATTAAACATTTTCGAAATCTAGGCCTCCTCATATTTTAAAACACCTTAAAACTCAATAAAACAGCCCGTATAGGCGAAAAACGGGTTCCCCTCCAAAATAGTCATAAAAACTCAAATTTTCAGAAATTGTTGCTTAAAATAAAATAATTTCATTCTTCAAAATCCCATAACTTAAAAATCTCAAATCATTTTCATTCCGGTCAGCCCTAATCTCGTCCACGCGTCTGTAACTCAAGCAGGCTGAAAATTAACACATGCATATCATGCAGCATAATCAGTAGGTTTTGTGTATTTCAAAATTCAGATTCTGATCTATAAACACAGATCCAACAATATCCCCCTTTTTTTATTTACACAAAACCTGAATAAACATATGCACGAATGATTATGGTTTGAAATATTTACTTTATTCAGATCTTTTTGTACTTAGATCTGATTCCATTGTTCTGCTTCAGTTGATCTCAGATCTGATTCTGCTCTTCTTAGCTTATCCATCTCCAAACTGACCTTCTCTTCACATCTGATCCAGCTCTGATCTGATCTTCTCTTCTCATCTGATTTAGCTCTGAGCTGATCTTCTCTTCTCATCTGATCTGTTATAATTAGCTCTTCTTTTCTTTTCACGCTCGCTTCCTATCTAGTCTGCTACAGTGTCAGATCTGGTTAGCTTTGACTGGTTATGTGCACTATTCATATCAGGTCAGTGCTACTCCCTCCGAAATGATCCAATGAGACCATTTGTTCTGCTTTCAGTTGATCTCAGATCTGATTCTGCTCTTCTTAGCTTATCCATCTCCAAACTGACCTTCTCTTCACATCTGATCCAGCTCTGATCTGATCTTCTCTTCTCATCTGATTTAGCTCTGAGCTGATCTTCTCTTCTCATCTGATCTGTTATAATTAGCTCTTCTTTTCTTTTCACGCTCGCTTCCTATCTAGTCTGCTACAGTGTCAGATCTGGTTAGCTTTGACTGGTTATGTGCACTATTCATATCAGGTCAGTGCTACTCCCTCCGAAATGATCCAATGAGAAAGACTCACCACTACGTCGTGACATAAGCTGCTTTTTGGTCAAATTCCTTCGTTTAGGCCTCCGAAATCGCGTTTTTCTATTATGTACTTTGCAACTCAGCTGAGCTAACTGTCTTCATATTCGACGATCTTGGTCCGCTACCGCTTCTCTCTACTCAGATCTGAAGTTCTTGGCATACAAACAGATCTCGCGCATTCCGTGTCAGCTCGACAAAAGAAAACGGAAGTTCAAAAAATCAATTTTCACCTTTTCTTCATAAAATAAGCTATTCAAAACTTTTGACTCATGCTCGTTCAAGAACAACCTGCTCTGATACCACTTTTCACAGGGCACCTATGGCCGAAGGGCCGTGAGATATGATCAGACAATATTGAGGTGCAATACCTCAGTGTTCTTGAAACAAATGAGCATCGAGAACAGATCTGGATTGGAAATGAAATACCAAGCGAAAGTATCTACAACTGAACCGTGATTTTAAAAATTCGATAAAAAGATTTGAAAAAGATGCTATGTGTGCATGCAGAAAGCTTAAAAAAACTCATCTTATGTTTCTAGAAATTCGGATCTAAAATCCTACATCTCCCATTCTTCCAAATCTGGAGGCATCCTGATGGATCTGTTTTGACAGATCCTGATTAATTTTTGAATTACACAAAACCTGTTATTGTGTTTCTAACAATTCCACTTAAGTGTACAGATTCTAGCTATCGAAGAAGATGATGAACAGTCGAAGAATCTATCCAGCCGATGGTTCACAATATAAAGATTCAGCAGTTGGTTTGGTGTTCATGGAATCGGCAGCTGGATTTGCAATGGAGACGTCCAAAGTTGAATCAGCTGTTCGTAATCAGGCGGATGCCAAGTTGAATCAGCTGGAGCATAGTGAACCAGCTGGAACGATAACAACCAGCTGCAAGCGCTAAAGAGAAAAGATGAACCAGCTGGTACATGAGTTGAGAAGTCTGTTGGAGAAATAGATCGAAGAAGAAGATTCCAGTTATAAGTACTGTTGACGAATCTGTTGACAGTCGCTATTCAAGAAGCTAAGAAGAATCGCAAGCTGGAGCTGGAACGATAAAGATCAGTTGGAGCGCTAAGAGTAGATGACATCAGCAGTGACGTCATCATTCAGCAGGAAGCTATCAGCAGATGAGAAGAGAAGTGAAAAATATGAAGCGACGTCGTGCTGAATAATCAACAGATGGTTTAGCGTTGATAACGTCATCGGTGACGTCATCATAATCAGAAGATGGTTTGAGTCCAGCAGTCGCAAGATATCATCAGGTAGCTTGTACTTCAAGACGCAAGAGAGAAGCGACGTCGTAAAGGAGTAAATCCAGTCGCAAGCTACTGTTCACCAGCAGTTAGTACTTGGAGATAGCGATAGCAAAACGATATCGTTTACATAAGTTGATACGACATCATTTTGCTCTTGCGCTAAAGATTCAGCCGATGCTCTTTGCGTTGATATCCAGCAGTCGCAAGATACCAGCTGGAAGCATATGTTTAATACCAGCTGGACAACCAGACGCAAGCAACAGCAGCATCCAGTCGTGAGCTACAATGAACCAGCTGTTGCTATATTTCCAGTCGCAAGCTACAGTGGATCCAGTCGCGAGCTTTAGTGCTATTGCATATCCAGTCGACTTGGAATCCAGTCGCAAGAAAGATGTAGTGGAGAGTTACAATCCAGACGCAAGATTCCAGTCGCAGTATTTGAAGAATTCAGCAGAAGCGCAAAGCAGCAGTAGACATGGATCAGCAGCGAAGCAGTTGACAATTTACGAAGAGTTATCAAAGCTGGATGTCAACTGCTGAGCTCAATTCAAATGGCGAAAACGACAAGAAGCCTGCAAAAGAAAAGGACACAAGTACTATTCCCTGTCGGTACTTTACAAGACACATTTGAACGGGAAGAATGTTGTGTCCAACGGATTGAAATTGTACAGAGGCTTTATATACTTCGAGAGCGCCATTGAAAAAGAAGACTGGACGAGAGGTTGGTGTCGTTGTGAAGCTGTCGCAGAAAATAAGTTAATTGCACAGTGCACCAGCAGAGGGAAAAATGAAAAAAAAGACGAAGCAATCGACGGCCATTAGAGAGGAGCTTTCACGAGAGTCGATTGCTGAGTTTTAATTAGCTTGTATTAGAGCATTTCCCTAGTGTGTGAGAAACAGAGAGTTGAGAGCTTCATTGTATCAAATCTCACACACAGAGATTCATTCACACTTTATTGGTGAATGAATCTCAAAACGTTTCCAACAGTTCCCGTCCAAGCACGATGAAGTAAAACTCATGTGTATGTATTTAGTCACACAGTTGCGGCTGGTGTGCATTTGTGGAGTCTAGGAGTTCTCACAGCTGCGGGTTGTGGGATTGGGTCTGTACACAAGGTGTAAGATCAAATCTTCTAGTGGATCCTTCCGAGGTGGAAGAAGGGGAGATGTAGGACATTGAGGTCCGAACTTCCAGAAACAAATCTGGTGTATCGTGTTCTTTATTCATTCATTTCAGCATTTACTTTAGCATCTCACGCATAAGCACATTTCAGCACGCACGCATAACTATCAGCACTTGCATTTACTTAGCATCGCATACAGTTTAGCACACAAGCACTTGCATAGTCTCGAACAGATTTATGTTGTACATAAATCTATTTGAGTTGTTTTAAAATATAGGATTCAGTTCTGGTATTTTCCGCATGATTTTTAAATCATACCAGATATTTCTCTAGTGCTCTGCTGGTGAGTTTTTAAGTGTTCAAGAACAAGAGGTATTGCACCTCCAGTTTGATGTAGCAGCGCGCAAAATTTTCTAAAGTCTTTTAAATGTGCGGATGCTGATCTTTTGATCCTATTTTCGGACCAACAATTGGTATCAGAGCAGGTTGTTCTTGAACGAGCACTGATTTTAAAACACATGTGCTATGTTTTTAATGTTTTTAACTGTTTTGAGAAGCTTATTTTATGAAGGCCAGTTAATCTGTTTCAATGTAGAACCGGTTTTTCGCTTGATGAATTGTCAGGATGCGTGTGTCCCGGGCAGATGCCAAGCTTCTATTTTTGTTGTGGTGTAAGATCACTTGGAGCGAGGCTCAGTGACAAGCACATGGGACGAGATAGAAGAAGGAAAAATCTGAGCTGTTCTCTGTACTGGTTCTTCATAGATTTAAGTAACTCAGTAGCACTTGTTCATTTGAAATATTTCGATGCTCTGATTTGTTTTTAAATGTTCTGTTTTGCGGATTCCAGCTGATGCCCAAAAGTTTGTTTTTAAATGATTTGAGCTCATATTATAAAAGACGGGGAGAGTGGCGTCACTGTCTTTGACCAATTTGAGTTATGCATCAGTTCAGTTTTCAAAATCATGTAGCTTTCGCATTCGGTGCTTCCCAGTGCTGATTTTGTTTTTCAAAATTAAAACTCCTGCTGTTACGTTGTTTTTGTTGTAACAGTGTAGGGAGAGTTTTGATTTAAAAATCGGGAAGACCAGCAGTTCGCTCTCTTTTTTATTCCCACAAAAAGGGAGAGAATTGTTAGAACATGCATCGTTTATTTAAGGTTTTGTGTAAATCAAAAAGGGAGAGATTGATGGATCTGTTTTGACAGATCCTGATTAAGTTTTGAATTACACAAAACCTGTTATTGTGTTTCTAACAATTCCACTTAAGTGTACAGATTCTAGCTATCGAAGAAGATGATGAACAGTCGAAGAATCTGTCCAGCCGATGGTTCACAACATAAAGATTCAGCAGTTGGTTTGGTGTTCATGGAATTGGCAGCTGGATTTGCCATGGAGACGTCCAAAGTTGAATCAGCTGTTCGTAATCAGGCGGAGGCCAAGTTGAATCAGCTGGAGAATAGTGAACCAGCTGGAACGATAACAACCAGCTGCAAGCGCTAAAGAGAAAAGATGAACCAGCTGGTACATGAGTTGAGAAGTCTGCTGGAGAAATAGATCGAAGAAGAAGATTCCAGTTATAAGTACTGTTGACGAATCTGTTGACAGTCGCTATTCAAGAAGCTAAGAATAATCGCAAGCTGGAGCTGGAACGATAACGATCAGTTGGAGAGCTAAGCGTAGATGACATCAGCAGTGACGTCATCATTCAGCAGGAAGCTATCAGCAGATGAGAAGAGAAGTGAAAAAGATAAAGCGACGTCGTGCTGAATAATCAGCAGATGGTTTAGCGTTGATGACATCATCGGTGACGTCATCATAATCAGCAGATGGTTTGAGTCCAGCAGTCGCAAGATATCAGCAGGTACCTTGTACTTCAAGACGCAAGAGAGAAGCGACGTCGTAAAGGAGGAAATCCAGTCGCAAGCTACTGTTCACCAGCAGTTAGTACTTGGAGATAGCGATAGCAAAACGATGTCGTTTACATAAGTTGATACGACAGCGTTTTGCTCTTGCGATTTCAGCCGATGCTCTTTGCGTTGATATCCAGCAGTCGCAAGATACCAGCTGGAAGCATATGTTTAATACCAGCTGGACAACCAGACGCAAGCAACAGCAGCATCCAGTCGTGAGCTACAATGAACCAGCTGTTGCTATATATCCAGTCGCAAGCTACAGTGGATCCAGTCGCGAGCTTTAGTGCTTTTGCATATCCAGTCGACTTGGAATCCAGTCGCAAGAAAGATGTAGTGGAGAGTTACAATCCAGACGCAAGATTCCAGTCGCAGTATTTGAAGAATTCAGCAGAAGCGCAAAGCAGCAGTAGACATAGATCAGCAGCGAAGCAGTTGACAATTTACGAAGAGTTATCAAAGCTGGATGTCAACTGCTGAGCTCAATTCAGATGGCGAAAACGACAAGAAGCCTGCAAAAGAAAAGGACACAAGTACTATTCCCTGTCGGTACTTTACAAGACACATTTGAATGGGAAGAATGTTGTGTCCAATGGATTGAAATTGTACAGAGGCTTTATATACTTCGAGAGCGCCATTGAAGAAGAAGACTGGACGAGAGGTTGGTGTCGCTGTGAAGCTGTCGCAGAAAATAAGTTAATTGCACAGTGCACCAGCAGAGGGAAAAATGAAAAGAAAGACGAAGCAATCGACCGCCATTAGAGAGGAGCTTTCACGAGAGTCGATTCCTGAGTTTTAATTAGCTTGTATTAGAGCATTTCCCTAGTGTGTGAGAAACAGAGAGTTGAGAGCTTCATTGTATCAAATCTCACACACAGAGATTCATTCACACTTTATTGGTGAATGAATCTCAAAACGTTTCCAACAGTTCCCGTCCAAGCACGATGACGTAAAACTCATGTGTATGTAGTTAGTCACACAGTTGCGGCTGGTGTGCATTTGTGGAGTCTAGGAGTTCTCACAGCTGCGGGTTGTGGGATTGGGTCTGTACACAAGTTGTAAGATCAAATCTTCTAGTGGATCCTTCCGAGGTGGAAGAAGGGGAGATGTAGGACATTGAGGTCCGAACTTCCAGAAACAAATATGGTGTATCGTGTTCTTTATTCATTCAGCTCAGCATTTACTTTAGCATCTCTCGCATAAGCACATTTCAGCACGCACGCATAACAAATCAGCACTTGCATTTACTTAGCATCGCATACAGTTTAGCACACAAGCACTTGCATAGTCTCGAACAGATTTATGTTGTACATAAATCTGTTTGAGTTGTTTTAAAATATAGAATTCAGTTCTGGTATTTTCCGCATGATTTTTAAATCATACCAGATCTTTCTCCAGTGCTCTTCTGGTGAGTTTTTAAGTGTTCAAGAACAAGAGGTATTGCACCTCCAGTTTGATGTAGCAGCGCGCAAAATTTTCTAAAGTGTTTTAAATGTGCGGCTGCTGATCTTTTGATCCTATTTTCGGACCAACACATCCACTAGAAGATTTGATCCACAGACCCGATCAGCTTTGGGACTTATCCACTGCCCAAAGCTGAACTCCTAGACTCTACACCATCTCTCAAGCTGTGTTCATCCAACTATATGAACTTCTTCAACGTCTCTGTTCAAAGACTACAATCACTAAGTTTAACGTCTTCGTGTCAAGACAGATTTGGTGTTTGGTTTGTGATTCACTCAACTATTCTAAACAGCTCTCAGAATTATGTGAGTGAATCTCTATGTGTGTGAAATTTACAGTGTAAGCTCGACTCTCGAATATAAAATTTTACACGACTGGAAAGAGCTTATTCAAAGCTGAAATTAGCTAGTTGTCAACTGGTACAATATGATCCTCTGTGCTTAATAGTTGATAGCTTCGCTTCTAGTTTATCTTCCCATTTTTAAACAACGCTCCTCTTCATCAGTTTTCTTGTATAAATAGCCCCCCACTTTGATATAGCCATTGGACACACATTTATCCGTTGAAAAGCTTCTGCAGGATTCTGACATTGTGTGTACCTTTCATCCTTTCATTTCACATGGGTAGTATCAGAGCTTAAGTTGGGATAAGCTCGATTTCTTTTGATCGCACTCGAGTCTAGGCACAGTGTTGCATGTTGCATGTGATTGACTATGTGATTCATTTGTTACGTGATATATTTGTTGCTGTGTGATATTATCCTCTCAGTGCCTTTGTAGATTCCGCCAAGACGTATGGGTAGAGGTAGAGGGCAGTTTTAGCAGGAATTCTGGGGTCAGGACGATGAGGATCAGCGTAGTATTCCTTGTCGTAGACGTACAAGACAGGTCGAGGATGAGGTAAATGAGCTGTCAGCCCGTGTGGATGACATGGAACTTGTGATGGCGAGGTTTCATTGGATGAACCCTCATACATTTAATGGTGATGAGCCTATTTCCGATGCGGAGTCCTGGTTGCAGCACATAACCAGGTTGCTCGATCGTGTGAGGTACGATTATGAGAGTAGGCTGAGTTTGGCTACGTTCCAACTGAGGAGGAGTGCTGAGCGTTGGTGGTGAGGTGCTTCTCGAGCGCTTGAGGAGACTGGTGTAGGGAATTTGTGGAACAGTTTTTTTACTGCCTTTCGACAGGAGTACGTCCCTGAGTCCTATGTTAACGCCAGGGAGCGTGAGTTTGATAACCTGGTGCAGGGGACTATGTCTGGGGGAGTGTGGCCGGATATTTTCTTCTCTTCTTGCGTATGTTCCACATGCTTTTGGTCGAGAGAGGGCAAAGAGGAACAAGTTCTTGGAGGGATTGAATGAAGAGTTGTATTCTTTGGCGTTAGTGTGTTCACCGACGAGTTATGCGGAGGAAGTGGACAAGGATATGGATATTGAGGAGGGACTGCAGAACCGTAGGACTCGTGTTAGGCCGCAAGTGGTGCAATTGCGGGAAGTATGGACACTTTGGGAGAGTGTGTCCTTTGGCTAGATCACAGCACACCGCTGCCCCACCATAGGGTCGTGCAGGTGGATCGTCTCGACAAGGGGGCGAGCGTAGGGCACGCCAATAGGAGTGATCGCAGGTACTTGCTTTGTCATTGATTTTCCTGCGCGTGTATTGTTTGATACAGGAGCATTGCATTCGTTTATTGCTGATGCATTTGTGGTTGAGCATGGTTTGCATACCACTTCTTTGAGTGATGTTTTGTCTGTTGCAACCTCTGTCGGCGCGAGCCTGTACTCCCAAGAGATTTTGTTGAATTGCATTCTTAGGTTTGGTGAGAGCGTGTTAGTAGCGAATCTGATCAGGCTAGTGATGTGGGAGTTCGATTACATAGTGTGAATGGACGTGTTGTCTGGTTATAGGGCCACCGTGGATTGTTTCCATGGTGTTATGCGTTTTAGGCCCCAGTCTGGCGAGAAGTGGGACTTCTATGGCTACGGTTCCCGATCGAAGATTTCTTTAGTCTCTTGCAATGGATATGTTTAGCCTATTTTTGGAGAATGCTGGATTTATGATCTATGCTTTGGATGCGTCTTCTTCGTCGTGTGTGAAGATTTGTGACGTTCCCGTTGTTCGTATTTCCCTTATGTGTTTTCGAAGAAGATTCCTGGTTTTCCTCCGAAGAGGGAGATAGACTTCAGCATTGAGTTGGTACCTGGTACAGCTCCTATCTCTAGAGCCCCGTGTCATTTAGCATCTGCTGAGTTGAGGGAGCTTAAGGTGCAGCTTAGTAACTTGTTGGAGAAAGGCTTCATTAGGCCGAGTATGTCACCATGGGGAGCGCCTATCTTGTTTATGAAGAAGAAGGATGGGTCGATGAGGATGTGTATCGACTTTAGGCAGTTGAATAAGGCAACAATTAAGAATAAAAACCTTTTGCCGAGGATTGATGACTTGTGTGAGACCTGTGTTTTCGCAATCAGGTGTTGGTAGGGTTTGGACCAGTTGTTGGTCGATGTGCTTGACGAGCCATCGAATTTGCTTAAGTATTGGAATCAGCAGTTGGAAAGATATCAGCAGTAGTAGTAGGAATCAGCCGTTGAGTGATCGCATCAGCTGTTGGTATTTCAGTCGTTGCGTTTTGGTCAGTACGTTGCGTTTTGGTAGGAAGCAGCAGCAGTGCTTCGTTAGATTTCATTCGTTGGTGTATTAGCACGTATCCAGCCGTTGCGAGAAACCAGCTGTTGCGAGTGATCAGCTGTTGGTATTTTAGTTGCAATGATCAGCAGAGAGCGCTAAGGGACTCTGAAGCGACGATGTTTTGTGATCAGGAACCAGCTGTTGGTTTCGTTAGCGTGTTTTGTAGCGGGTAGCGAGAATGCTTTGTACCAGCTGTTGGTTATGATAGACATCAGCTGTTGAGAGATTTTGTGCGTTGTTTTATTCAGCTGCTGGTTTGTTGATCAGCTGTTGGTAGCGAGGTGACGTGTGCCTCTGCGATGTCGTTTGGTTAAGTTGGTGCGACGCCGTTTAGCCTTAGCGTTGTTTGAAAGATCAGCTGTTGGTTCGATCAGCTATTGGTTAGCGATCAGCAGTGACTAGCGGGCGACGTCGTTTTGTTTAGTTGTTGGTTGTTTAGCGATAGGCAAAAGTGATGCGAGATTCAACTGCTGGGTGATATAATAGCGATGATGACTGTTTTTGTTGATGGAATCTGTTCCTGCTGCTGCCAGCTGTTGAGTAATAGAATATTTGGTCTTCGATTGTTTAATAGATTCCATACTTAGAATATATTCCCAATCTTTGTCGTGAACCCTAAGCACTGTTCACCGTAGCTTTTCCACCGTCAATTCCCGTCGTTTCCCATCTCTGATTTGAGAATGACCGGTGGCGCTGCACTCCTTGAGAGTTTCTCTTTCGATTGATACCATTTTTGGAAGTTGTGGTAGGCTGGAAGTAGGATCGCGAAGTTGCTATCTTTGGCAATGTGTTCGTGTGTGCAGGTAGAACTTCAAATTGTTGTGAAGATCTTACCTCGAGCGTTTATTTAAGCTTCCTGTTGAGTTAGATATGTAGGATAATTGCTGGTTTGAGTTGTAGCTCCCAGCCGTGTGATTCTGTGTTTAGCGTCCCTTGAGAATTATGCTTGTTGCTTCGTTCAGGTTATATATCAGATTTCTCGGGACCCCGTTTGTGGTAATTGTTGCACAGAATATCGAGGTATGGATTTGGAGCTTGTAATTCAGCGTGGTTATGGTTTGGATAATTTGTGAGGTTGCTGTTGTGTGAATTGCCGTGTATGATTGATGATGCATATGTTTTATTGTATCTGTTTTATTAGTTGTTGCATACACGCATATTCCATTCAGCTGTTGCAGCCATGCCTTGTTGTTGTTGCTCTGTTTTCTTAGCAGGATGCGAGGGCGAGCGGCAATACCGCACTCTCATCTCCCTGCTGGATCTGTTATCCCTCATGCGCCGAGTGGTTAACTACCACAGTTCATGAGTTGGGCAACGGCAGGTTGAGTTGTTTGATGCATCTGGTATTCGGGTGTGGTGTAAAGATGAGCGGGTAATTCCCGTATGCTTGTACACACCAGTGGCCACCATTCATTGCAGATTCTGTTGAGCTGTGCTTGAGTTCCTTGGCTCCCTTCTTTTGTTGTAGCCTTCGGCCGTTGTCCCGTTCTTCATGCATACCATCTGCATTTTATCTTTGCTGTTCATTTCTGATTTATAGTTGCGCTCCGTACTGGGTTTTGACCCCATGTCCCTCTGGGGTGATGCATCTGGTATTCGGGTGTGGTGTAAAGATGAGCGGGTAATTCCCGTATGCTTGTACACACCAGTGGCCACCATTCATTGCAGATTCTGTTGAGCTGTGCTTGAGTTCCTTGGCTCCCTTCTTTTGTTGTAGCCTTCGGCCGTTGTCCCGTTCTTCATGCATACCATCTGCATTTTATCTTTGCTGTTCATTTCTGATTTATAGTTGCGCTCCGTACTGGGTTTTGACCCCATGTCCCTCTGGGGCTTGGTTTGTTTGTTGCCTGTGTTTGTTTTCAGGTATTCTAGGTTGTACAGCTGGTCGTGGTTTTAACCCAACTGGTGGTGCCCCAGGAGGTGGTTAGAGTGTCCCAGTTAGTATAGTATATATATATGTATCAGTACTTAGCCAGGGGATGCCCTGTGTTCTGTTGTATTCAGTTGTGGTTGTTGTCAGTTACTTGATGCATGTTTTATGATGTACTGTATTTCTGTGGCTTGTAACTTTTGTTGGTTTAAACTGGGATATATTTTGAGTATTGCCGTATTTTAAATTATGTTATCTTTCTGTCAGGCCAAAAGAAAAAATTTTACCCGTTTTTTTTAGTAGCTTCCGCATGTTTTTGCGCGTTTTGTCTCCGATGTGAGCACAAGGCCTGACATCTTGTTTGATCAGCTTCAGGGTTCAGCTATATTTTCTAAGATGATCTACGTTCAGGGTGCCATCAGTTGCGCATTCGGGAGCAAGATGTTGTGAAAACTACGTTTCGTACGAGGTACGGGCATTATGAGTTTTTTGTGATGCCTTTTGGTTTGACGAATGCCCCCGCAATTTTTATGGACCTGATGAACCGATTCAGAGAATTCTTCGATCAATTTGTGATTGTGTTTATCGATAATATCCTGGTGTACTCTAAGACTCCGATGCAGCACAAAGAGTATTTATGTTTGGTTCTCCAGACACTTTCAGACTCGCAGATGTATGCTAAATTTTGCAAGTGCGAGTTTTGGTTAGACCGAGTGGTATTTCTGGGTCATGTTGTTTCAGCTGCAGGTATTTCTATGGATACCAGTAAATTTGACGCTGTTGTTAACTGGGAGCGTCCCAAGAATGTTTCTGAGATTCGTAGTTTCTTGGGTTTGGCTGTTATCGTCGTTTTATAGAGGGATTATCTAGTATAGCTAAGCCTATGATGCAGTTTACCAAGAAAGATAAAAGGTTTGTTTGGACTGAGCAGTGTGAGAACAGCTTTTTGTTGCTTATAGAGAATCTAACTTCTGCACCTATGTTAGCTTTGTCGTCTGGTTCAGGACGTTTCCTAGTGAGCGAGCACTCCTAGATGCGACGTCGTTTGGATAACTTCCAAATTTGTTTGGACGTAGAATTCAGATCTGGAGTGATACTCAGATTTGAGTTGGGATCATCTTTGGATCTTAAGTTGTCGGTGTGTTAGGATCGAAAAGAGAGCTTGAGAGTTTAAGGGGGGGGGGGGTGAATGAACTCCTTTGCTGTTTTAAAGCTAGCAATTTATTTTAAAAAGCTTTACAACTCAAAGGTAACTTCCAGCCGAATTATCAGCTTGAAGTTTTTCCCAGTGATACTGTTGTCTCACGTAATAAAATTGTTTTATGCGGAATAAACGTGATTCAAGCAGCTGAACAATTCAAACAAAGCGTAGAAATAAAAACAGTAAGAACAAGTGAGTTGTTTCTGGAAGTTCGGAGCAATCTCTCCTACCTCTCCCCTTCTTCCACAACGGGAATGATTTCACTAGAAGGCTTTGATTTATACAAATCTTGTACAAACCCACTCTCGTGACCCGCAGCCAAGAGAACTCCTAGCAACCGACGACACGCAAACCCGCAGCTTGGTTCGCTATTACAAACATTCTAGTACTCAGCTGTTTAGCTATCTTACGACACACGGACCCTCAGCCTGGTTCGCTTTTAACTGTTAAAGCTCTCAGCTGGTTGTGCTACTCTAGCACTCAGACACTCTCTGTTTGTGATTTGACAAATCAAGTTCAAGTCTACAGAGTGAGTGTAGAAGAGTTGGTGATACAAGGAATATGTATGATATGTGCGTGTATCACTTGTCGAGCTTGTTCAAGAATGAACTATGCTTCTGTGAAAGACTTGAATAATTTCTGAATGATCTTGTATCTCGCGGTCACCCTTCACAGCTTCTCTTCTCTTGCTTTTTATACTCTTTGGATGCAACGGTAATAAATGTACCAGTAGACACATTGAATACATCCAAATTGAAGTTTCTGCGGCGCCATTAAATGCTTGTACGATGAAGGTACGGCTTCATTAAATGCATTACCATTTCTGGTAAGTAGACCCATCTTCAGTCTGTTGTCATATCCCCGCATATTTAGTTTTAGCTTGAAGTAGTTTTCAACGACTACGAATTATGGCAGAGACGTCAACTGGATATCTTCAGATAGTACAGTACTTTGAATTTTCAAATTCCTTATGTCGTTTTGTACCCAGCTGATTCTTCATTTCCATGCATCGAGCTGATATGCCCTTCTGAACTTCTAGCTGATATTTACTTTGTCAATTTATCCAGCTGATTTAGTTTTTGCTGACTCGGTATCCAGCTGGTTCATTCATAAATCTGATCTCCTGCGCTTTTCGTCATTCAGCTTGTTTGAGATATACCTTCAGGATGGTTTGACTTTGACTTTATCCTTTCGAGCTGATTTCTCTATTGAACGTGATAAGTCTTGTCCGGTCCTTGACACTTTGGTTTGAATGATCTCTTTTACGAATTCTTTTTCCTGTTAAGTATGTTATCACCAAAACTACTTGAGTTTATATCCCAACAATTTTTCCCTTTTTGGTGATGCCAAACCCTGCTTCGTAAAAGAGGATCAATAGCGGGTAACTAGATAATCATGATTTGTTCACCAAAGATATGATGTAATTTCAAACTCAGTTTGTTTTAACAGATTCATCATATATGGCTTAAAACCATGGTGTGAATCTGAGTCTGTTGCTAGGATGGCCTGGATCATTGCTTCGATCATCATTTCTTCCTCTTTCTCTTTGTGAGCTTGATCCTCCTCGTCCTTCAGTCGGCCCTCGGCCACTTGGCCCTTCCCTTGGTCTGCTACTGGATCCCCCTTCCCCCTTTTTGGCAGCACCTGACCCTTCAAATCCTCAATTAGACAGGCCAGCTGAGATTTTACCACAGCCAGTTCGTCAACCATTCTTTGAGTTAAAGTGCGTTACAGAATGTCCATTCGAATATCAAACCCTTCAGCCGTGCTTCGGAGCTCAGCGCGAAGCTTGGCAGTTTGTTGTCTGGTGATACTCGTATCATCACGAATTTGAGTATACGACCGGCCAAAGGAGGAGACATGAGTAGATATAGCGTTGAGCGACTGAGTAGCATTATGTAGAAGCTGAAGGGTGGAGGATTCCTGTGGATTTGCAACAATCATCTGTAAATTTGAGAGGTCTTGAACTTTAAGTGGAGAGACTTCTGAATGAATAGCTGAAATTGGAATTGCATGAATCCTCGGATCAACTCTGTCTTCATAGCGTTTTCCATCATGGCAGGAGTTTCATGTTCGGGCACTTGAATATGGGGCTCGGCATCCTAACCCCGATGCTCATAAGAGGCGTGTGCCTCAGTCTGATGTACATCCTGAGATGCGTCTAAAACTGATCCTCGTGCGGTACAAGTCAATTGATTGATGTCTGATGTAGGAGAGAACTTCGGAAGAAAATCACACTCGGGATAAGTAAGTGGTAAACCTGCCAAACCACGGTGATGTCTGTGTCCAGCTGCAATCAGCCGGAGCTCTTGATGAAATTGGCGAATGCATTCAAAATCATGATGAGCCGATTCGACGCCCGTCTTGAAATTAGCGAGATGTGCTACATAGAGCTTTTCAAGCTCTGTTTCTAAAAGTTTGTAGATAATGAGGGATCGTCACGCATATAGCGCAGTAATATCCGTAGTCTCACCCCATTCAAGCAACTGTTCTTCAATTTTAATCATAGACTCAAATGAAGAAAGATCTTTGAGGCGTACCTCCAGACGAAAGTGGACCCATTCGTCAAAAATCGCTAGTTGGGCAGAGACTTTTTCCCGTGCAGATGTTCTCAAGGATTGACAATATTTTTCAGCAAAGGCAGAGTCAGAATGTGCCTGTGAAGTCATTGTTGGAGCGATAGTCTCGAGTTCTTCAGATCCATGAACCAGTTGTTCATTATCAGCAATTTTTGCGTTATCGACTTAGAGGACAGTCTGAATGGAATCAGTGAACAAACCATCGATTGTAGCAGTGACAAGGTCAGTCTCTCCTTTTCATGTGCCTTTTGAGTCTATTTACTCAGTCCCTCTTCGAGGTTGACTTCGCCTGTTCCTTGTTTAGTGAGATTGGTGTCCATTATCGTAGGAATTGTAAACCATGATCGGGTTGCTCATCTTTGGATCCTTCACCATCTTTGGATCCTTCCCCTTAGTGGGAACAGTCTGATTATTGATATTTGTGTTTCGATCATGGTGCTTGTCCGGCTCTGTTTGATCATGAAGATCCAAGTTTTCAGTGAAGTTGTCAACACCGCCTTCTTGAATAATTTATTCTTCAGATAATTCCTCTGTTGTGAGTGCTGGAGTCAGATCAGGGTGGATTGGATCAGCTTGCTTCTGTGTCCTTAGCCGTTTCAGAAGATGTGTGAGCGGGAGTGAATTAGAGGATTTTGAGACTTGCTTCTTTTTACGTTGGCGATGTACCAAAGGACATGAATCCGTCTCTGAACCCTCCTCAGGATCAGCAAACGGTGGAACCACAGAGTCTTGATTCTCAATATTTTGCGTGGCAGTAGTAGTTTCTGTCGCAGCAGGTTGTGAGTGTGTCGTCTGCTTCTTAGCCTTGTGTTTTCTCTTCCTTGGATTAGGGGCATGGTGTTCGGTTGTATCATCCAACGACTTTGAGACTTCTGGTGGTACTTGTTGGGACGTTCCACCCTCAGTGTTGCTTGTCGTTTCCTCCGTTGGAGTGTGACCTTGGTTGGTCTTAAGATAGTTCTGTACTTGTTTGCTTGTTAAAACTTTCTTAATATGGAGCTTAGTTGTCCTTCAGAGATCAGCTCGAACCAATAACTCCATCAGAATACTAATTTGAATCGTGAATCCTTGGGATTGTTTTCTTGGAGTCAGGACCATAGAAATCAACCATTGAAATAGAATACGACCCCAATTTACTGACATACCGGCAGAGATTGCAACCATGACTTCAAACTTTTCACAAGTGACTTTATCAAAAGATCCTACTTTCGCACAAAGATATTTTGCTACTATATCATGCAGTAGGAGGTATTCGAAAAGTAAGTCCTTTTTCTTTCCAGAACTTTGGAATGGTTCTGTATAACAGAAAACCTAGTGCGCATTTCGGCAATTGTTTAGGTAGGGATTTACAGAAAAAATTGAGCATATAGAATACGACCCCAATTTACTGACATACCGGCAGAGATTGCAACCATGACTTCAAACTTTTCACAAGTGACTTTATCAAAAGATCCTACTTTCGCACAAAGATATTTTGCTACTATATCATGCAGTAGGAGGTATTCGAAAAGTAAGTCCTTTTTCTTTCCAGAACTTTGGAATGGTTCTGTATAACAGAAAACCTAGTGCGCATTTCGGCAATTGTTTAGGTAGGGATTTCAGAAAAATTGAGCATTCCTTCGGTTCGGAGTTTAAACGTCTCAGAAAAGAGATCTTCAGTGACTACCAACTTTTGCCCAGACACAGTACTAACAACAGTTCCGGCTAAAACTCGTGCATTTGAGAAGAACTTAGCAGATTCAAATACAGGGGTCGTACCTTCTAAAAATCCATGCAGGCCGGTATCCTCGAGAGTTTTGAACATATGAGCCATTCCCGCATGTTCCATAGTAAGCACGGAGGTGAAATCAACAAAGCAAAGTGTTGACGAAAAGGGAGGAAGCCATTTATAAACAGTAATTTCAATCAAGATGGTACGAGTTAGCAATTTGATACTGATGCAATATTGCTCGAAGTAACTTGATACTGTACTGATGCCAGTGAAGAATAATGGCTTTTGTTTGAGCGGGGAGAGAGAAGGGTTCTGGGACATGTGTCATCTCCTAATTTAAAGGACTTTTGAAATTTCAGAGAGATGACCGTCCAAATTTTAAATTAAGTTTTGTAAAATATTTAACCCAATCTCGACCGTTCAATTTGTATATATCAGCTGGAAACAATTAAGGCAAGCCCCATGACAACATCAATTTGTACCTCGAGACAGACCAGATCGATATGGTTTCAATCAGCTTGATAGTAACCAGCTCGAGATCTGCCAGCCGATGGCAACCGGCTGATTTTCTTGGCTATCTTCTTAGCTCATATTGTTCCCCCTGAATCAATGCACTTAGCACAAATTTACATCATTTCAAGAAGACCTAAGATGTTTCTCAAGTAAGAAGACTTAGAATCTGGTAGTGGCTTCGTGAAGATGTCCGCCACTTGCTGGTCTGTAGACACATGCTCTACTCGGATATCCTTTTTAAGCACGTGGTCTCGAATGAAATGATGTCGTATGTCAATGTGCTTGTTCTCGTAGTAGCACTGGATTTTGAGTAATCGCTATTGCGTTTGTGTTGTCACAGAAGATGGGTGCCTCTTGTGCATCAACGCCATAGTCACGAAGTTGTTGTTGAATCCATAAAATTTGAGAACAGCAACTTACAGCTGCAGGTATTCAGCTTCAGCTGTGGATGTAGCAATTGATGTTTGCTTCTTGCTAAACCATGAGATGAGCCTATCACCCAAAAACTGACATGTTCCACTCGTGCTACGTCGATCAATCTTACACCCTGCATAATCTGCATCACTGTATCCTATTAAATTCAAGCTGGAGTCTTTGGGATACCAAAGACCCACATTTTGTGTTCCTTTTAAGTACTTAAGGATCCGTTTAACAGCCATGTAGTGAGATTGTTTTGGGTCAGCTTGAAACCTGGCACACATGCAAACTGAGAACATAATATCTGGTCTACTTGCGTTGAGGTATAGCAGTGATCCAATTATTCCTCGATACATGGTTACCTCGACTGCTAAGACGGCTTCATCTTTGTCCAACTTGACGGATGTGCTCATGGGAGTAGCTATAGGAGAACAATTTTCCATTCCAAAATTCTTTATAAGTTCCTTAGTGTATTTGGCTTGACTGATGAAAATACCATCCTCAAGCTGTTTGACTTGTAGCCCAAGGAAAAATGTCAATTCGCCCATCATACTCATTTCGAATTTTTCCTGCATCAATTTAGAAAATCTTTCACATAATTTATGGTCAGTTGATCAAAAAATGATATCATCAACGTATATTTGGACAAGTATAATGTGACTATTTCATGTAAATTTGAACAGAGTTTTATCTATCGAACCAATCACAAAATTATGAGCAATGAGAAATTTGGACAACGTATCGTACCAAGCTCGGGGAGCTTGTTTTAGACCATATAGAGCTTTGTGTAGCTTGTATACGTATTCTGGTTTGGTATGATCAATGAAACCTGGTGGTTGTGTGACATATACTTCTTCATTCAGAATGACACTTAAGAAAGCACTTTTAACGTCCATTTGGTAAACCTTAAAATTCTTAAAAGATGCATATGCAAGAAATATTCTAATTGCAACCGGTGCAAATGATTCTTCAAAATCGATGCCTTCTTCTTGCCTATACCCTTGCGCAACTAGCCTAGCCTTATTTCGAACTACAGTTCCTTGTTCATCTAGTTTGTTCCTAAAAACCCACCTGGTTCCTATTATGTGTTTATTTTCTGGTTTAGGAACTAGATGCCATACTTTTCTTCGTTCAAATTGGTTTAACTCTTCCTGCATGGCGTCTATCCAACTAGGATCTTCTAGAGCTTCTTCGATTTTCTTAGGTTCTGTATGAGATATGAATGCTGAATTAAGATATTCATGCATCTGGCCTAGTGTCCTAACAAGGGCAATCGGGTTACCAATGACCAACTCGGGTGGATGATTCCTAGTCCACCAAAGATCTGGTCCGTATGAGGTAGATGGATCGTGCTGTTCCCCCTGTGTTCTTGATGGTTCTTCTGAGATGCCGTCTGCTGATGTGTTGCTTGTTGGAATGACGTATCTGCACCATCTGGTTCTGGGCTTGCTAGATCATAATTCTGGTTTTCTTGCTCGATAACTGGAATGTCAGCGCTTGTAAGTGATCTGGTTAAGTCGTGGTGATTATCAGTTCGTTGTCTGGGTTGCTCCTCATCGTCACTTCATTCTTCTAGATGAGTGGATTTAAGACGAGTGCATAAGTCGTTTAACTTTGGGACTGATGATGATTAAAGACTAGTCTCATCAAACACCACATGAGATGATTCTTCCACTGTTAGCGTTCTGTGGTTGAATACAGATGGATCTGGATAACAGATCCAGAATGTATTTTGAATTACACAAAACCTATTTATTGTGTTACTAATGTTTCTACTAAGTGTGCAGATGTTAGCTGGATTTACAACAGAAGAAGCTGAAGCTGATACCGTAGCAGACAAAGGGCTGAAAAGAGTAAATCGTATTTTCGGAGGCCTAAACGAAGGAATTTGGCCAAAAATGGAGGAGCTCACTGCTCGTTGGACCGTTTCGTAGGGAATAGCACAGGCCTCATGCGAAAATGTGATCTGGAACAGAATCTATGTAGTCTGCTGGAAGAAATGTCGAAGAAGATGATGAACAGTAGGCGTCTGGATTTTATATGAAGAGCAATGCAAGTCGGCAGATGACGTAAATCAGCTGTTGCATATTGATGCATTTAGTTGATGAAGTAATCTGCCTGCCGAATTTGTGAAGAAGTATAACCAGCAGGTGAAGCGTGACGTCAGCATGTCTCTCAAATTATGAAGAAGATGAAGTTCAGCAGCAGGTTTAGTTTATCAGATGGACGGCAGCTGGATTAGCAATGCAGACGTCCAAAGTTGAATCAGTTGTTCGTATATTAGGCGATGGCCAAGATAAACCAGCTGGAACATCGAAGAATATGATGAATCGAGTATAACCAGCAGGTGAAGCGTGACGTCAGCATGTCTCTCAAATTATGAAGAAGATGAAGTTCAGCAGCAGGTTTAGTTTATCAGATGGACGGCAGCTGGATTAGCAATGCAGACGTCCAAAGTTGAATCAGTTGTTCGTATATTAGGCGATGGCCAAGATAAACCAGCTGGAACATCGAAGAATATGATGAATCGGTAGATACATCAAAGAGCAACGCCGATCAGATTGAATGTCATGAATCAGCAGCAAGCTCTAAAGAGTCTGGAACCAGCGATGATAACGTCATTAGTGACGTCATCGTAATCAGCAGATCAACCAGCAGGATTGCTAAATCAGCAGATGGATTAGTGATGATGTCATCGGTGACGTCATCTTGTTCAGCAGGAAGCTATCAGCAGTTGTGAAGAGAAGCGCAAGAGAGAAGCGACGTCGTACAGGAAGATCTATCAGCAGAGAGCTACAGTGCAACCAGCAGTTGGTATTTGAAGTTAGCGATAGCAAAACGATGTAGTTTGAATTAATGGATACGACAGCGTTTTGCCTTCACGCTAAGGATTCAGCAGATGCTCTTTCCGATGAAGAAAATCAGCAGGTACTTCTCTCAAGAGAAACCAGCAGTTAGCAACAGTACTTCCAGGCGTAAGCTATAATGAACCAGCTGTTGCTACGCATCCATTTTGGGAAATCCAGTCGCTCCAGGCGTAAGCTATAATGAACCAGCTGTTGCTACGCATCCATTCGTTGGGAAATCCAGTCGCGAGCTACAGTGCTATTGCATATCCAGTCGACTTGGTACCCAGACGCAAGAAAAGAAGAAGCAGGCGAAGTGTAGAGACTCAACCAGTCGCGAGCTACAGAATCCAGTCGCAAGAAAAGAAGAAGTAGCGAAGCATGGCAAACATACGCAAGATATTCAGTCGTAGTGATAAATCAGCAGCAAAGCAGTTGATGATTTACGTAGAGTTATCAAAGATGGATGTCAACTGCTGAGCTCAATTCAAATGGCGAAAACGACAAGAAGCCTGCAAAAGAAAAGGACACAAGTACTATTCCCTGTCGGTACTTTACAAGACACATTTGAACGGGAAGAATTTTGTGTCCAACGGATTGAATT
>KQ989054.1:206658-222978 GCA_001598015.1 Dorcoceras hygrometricum | reverse complement strand
ACCAGCAGAGGGAAAAATGAACAGAAAGACGAAGCAATCGACCGCCATTAGAGAGGAGCTTTCACGATAGTCGATTGCTGAGTTTTAATTAGCTTATGTAGAAGCAATTTCCCTAGTGTGTGAGAAACAGAGAGTTGAGAGCTTCATTGTATCAAATCTCACACACAGAGATTCATTCACATTTTATTAGTGAATGAATCTCAAAACGTTTTCCAACACAGTTCCCGTCCAAGCACGATGACGTTAAACTTGTGTATGTAGTTAGTCACACAGTTGCGACTGTTGTGCATTTGTGAAGTCTAAAAGTTCTCACAGCTGCTGGTTGTGGGATCGGGTCTGTACACGAGTTGTAAGATCAAATCTTCTAGTGGATCCTTCCGAGGTGAAAGAAGGGGAGATGTAGGACATTGAGGTCCGAACTTCCAGAAACAAATATGATGTGTATCGTATCTCATTTATTCATTCAGCACGCACTTTTATTTAGCATACTCACGCTTAACAGTTCAGCAGCACACAAGCACAAGTCTAACAGATTTATGTTGTACATAAATCTGTTTGATTGGTTTTAAAATATTAGGATTCAGTTCTGGTATTTTTCGCATGATTTTTAAATCATACCAGATCTGTCTCCAGTGCTCTTATGGTGAGTTTTTATGTGTTCAAGAACAAGAGATATTGCACCTCAAGTGTAGTAGCAGCGCGCAAAATTTTATAAAGTCTTTTAAAGCGCGGCTGCTGATCCTATTTTTTGGTACCAACAAGTGGTATCAGCGCAGGTTTTTCTTGATCGAGCACTGATTTTAAAACACATGTGCTATGTTTTTAATGTTTTAACTGTTTTGAGAAACTTATCGTATGAAGGCCAGTTAATTTGTTTTAATATAGAACCGGTTTTCTTTTGATGAACTGTCACGGGATGCGCGAGTCCCGTGCGGATGCCAAGCTTCTATTTTTGTTGTGCTGTAAGATCACTTGGAGCGAGGCTCGGTGACAAGCACATGGGGCGAAATAGAAGTATGAAAATCTGAGATGTTCTCTGTTTACTGGTTTTTCATACATAAGTAACTCAGTAGCACATTGTTATTTGAAACAATATTTCGATGCTCTGATGTGTTTTGAATATTCTGTTTTGAGGATTTCCAGCTGATGCCCAAAATCTTTGTTTTTAAAATGTTTTGAGCTTGTGTTATAAAAGACAGGGAGAGTGGCGTCGCTGTCTTCATTAATTTGAGCTATGCATTAGTTTAGTTTCAAAATCATATAGCTTTTGCATTCGGTGCTTCCCAAAGCTGCTTTTGTTTTTCAAAATTAAAACTCCTGCTGTTACATTTTTTTTGTTGTAACAGTGTAGGGAGAGTTTTGTTTAAAATATCGGGAAGACCAGCAGTTCGCTATCTTTTTGATTCCCACAAAAAGGGAGAGAATTGTTAGAACATGCATTTATTATTTGAGGTTTTGTGTAAATCAAAAAGGGAGAGATTGATGGATCTGGATAACAGATCCAGAATGTATTTTGAATTACACAAAACCTATTTATTGTGTTATTAATGTTTCTACTAAGTGTGCAGATGTTAGCTGGATTTACAACAGAAGAAGCTGAAGCTGATACCGTAGCAGACCAAGGGCTGAAAAGAGTAAATCGTATTTTCGGAGGCCTAAACGAAGGAATTTGGCCAAAAATGGAGGAGCTCACTGCATAGTCTTGCTCGTTGGACCGTTTCGGAGGGAATAGCACAGGCCTCATGCGAAAATGTGATCTGGAACAAAATCTATGTAGTCTGCTGGAAGAAATGTCGAAGAAGATGATGAATAGTAGGCGTCTGGATTTTATATGAAGAGCAATGCAAGTCGGCAGATGACGTAAATCAGCTGTTGCATATTGATGCATTCAGTTGATGAAGTAATCTGCCTGCCGAATTTGTGAAGAAGTATAACCAGCAAGTGAAGCGTGACGTCAGCATGTCTCTCAAATTATGAAGAAGATGAAGTTCAGCAGCTGGTTTAGTTTATCAGATGAACGACAGCTGGATTAGCAATGGAGACGTCCAAAGTTGAATCAGTTGTTCGTATATTAGGCGATAGCCAAGATAAACCAGCTGGAACATCGAAGAAGATGATGAATCGGTAGATACATCAAAGAGCAACGCCGATCAGCTGGAATGTCATGAATCAGCAGCAAGCTCTAAAGAGTCTGGAACCAGCGATGATAACGTCATTAGTGACGTCATCGTAATCAGCAGATCAACCAGCAGGATTGATAAATCAGCAGATGGATTAGTGATGATGTCATCGGTGAAGTCATCATGTTCAGCAGGAAGCTATCAGCAATTGTGAAGAGAAGCGCAAGAGAGAAGCGACATCGTACAGGAAGATCTATCAGCAGAGAGCTACAGTGCAACAAGCAGTTGGTATTTGAAGTTAGCGATAGCAAAAAGATGTCGTTTGAATTAATGGATAGGACAGCATTTTGCCTTCACGCTAAGGATTCAGCAGATGCTCTTTCCGATCAATAAAATCAACAGGTACTTCTCTCAAGAGAAACCAGCAGGTAGTAACAGTACTTCCAGGCGTAAGCTATAATGAACCAGCTGTTGCTACGCATCCAGTCGTTGGGAAATCCAGTCGCGAGCTACAGTGCTATTGCATATCCAGTCGACTTGGTACCCAGACGCAAGAAAAGAAGAAGCAGGCGAAGTGTAGAGACTCAACCAGTCGCGTTCTACGGTATCCAGTCGCAGGAAATCCAGGCGCAAAGAATCCAGTCGCAGTGATGAATCAACAGCGAAGCAATTGACAATTTACGAAGAGTTATCAAAGCTGGATGTCAACTGCTGAGCTCAATTCAAATGGCGAAAAGGACAAGAAGCCTGCAAAAGAAAAGGACACAAGTACTATTCCCTGTCGGTACTTTACAAGACTCATTTGAACATCAGAGAGGAGCTTTCACGAGAGTCGATTGCTGAGTTTTAATTAGCTTGTTTAGGAGCAATTTCCCTAGTGTGTGAGAAACAGAGAGTTGAGCTTCAGTTGTAGTCAAATCTCACACACAGAGATTCATTCACATTTTATTAGTGAAGTAGAATCTCAAAACTTTTTCCAAACACAGTTCCCGTCCAAGCACGATGAACGTTAAACTTGTGTATGTAGTTAGTCACACAGTTGCAACTGTTGTGCATTTGTGAAGTCTAGGAGTTCTCACAGCTGCTGGTTGTGGGATCGGGTCTGTACACGAGTTGTAAGATCAAATCTTCTAGTGGATCCTTCCGAGGTGAAAGAAGGGAGATGTAGGACATTGAGGTCCGAACTTCCAGAAACAAATATGATGTGTATCGTATCTCATTTATTCATTCAGCACGCACTTTTTTTTATCATACTCATGCTTAACAGTTCAGCAGCACACAAGCACAAGTCTAACAGATTTATGTTGTACATAAATCTGTTTGATTGGTTTTAAAATATTAGGATTCAGTTCTGGTATTTTCCGCATGATTTTTAAATCATACCAGATCTGTCTCCGGTGCTCTTCTGGTGAGTTTTTATGTGTTCAAGAACAAGAGGTATTGCACCTCAAGTGTAGTAGCAGCGTGCAAAATTTTCTAAAGTATTTTAAAGCGTGGCTGCTGATCCTATTTTTTGGTACCAACAAGTGGTATCAGAGCAGGTTGTTCTTGAACGAGCACTGATTTTAAAACACATGTGCTATGTTTTTAATGTTTTAACTGTTTTGAGAAACTTATCGTATGAAGGCCAGTTAATTTGTTTTAATATAGAACCGGTTTTCTTTTGATGAACTTTCACGGGATGCGCGAGTCCCGTGCGGATTCCAAGCTTCTATTTTTGTTTTGCTGTAAGATCACTTGGAGCGAGGCTCGGTGACAAGCACATGGGGCGAAATAGAAGTATGAAAATCTGAGATGTTCTCTATTTACTGGTTTTTCATACATAAGTAACTCAGTAGCACATTGTTATTTGAAACAATATTTCGATGCTCTGATGTGTTTTGAATATTCTGTTTTGCGGATTTCCAGCTGATACCCAAAATCTTTGTTTTTAAAAATGTTTTGAGCTTGTGTTATAAAAGACAGGGAGAGTGGCGTCGCTGTCTTCATTAATTTGAGCTATGCATCAGTTTAGTTTCAAAATCATATAGCTATTGCATTCGGTGCTTCCCAAAGCTGCTTTTGTTTTTCAAAATTAAAACTCCTGCTGTTACATTGTTTTTGTTGTAACAGTGTAGGGAGAGTTTTGTTTTAAATATCGGGAAGACCAACAGTTCGCTCTCTTTTTGATTCCCACAAAAAGGGAGAGAATTGTTAGAACATGCATTTATTATTTGAGGTTTTGTGTAAATCAAAAAGGGAGAGATTGATGGATCTGGATAAAAGATCCAGAATGTATTTTGAATTACACAAAACTTATTTATTGTGTTACTAATGTTTCTACTAAGTGTGCAGATGTTAGCTGGATTTACAACAGAAGAAGCTGAAGCTGATGCCGTAGCAGACCAAGGGCTGAAAAGAGTAAATCGTATTTTCGGAGGCCTAAACGAAGGAATTTGGCCAAAAATGGAGGAGCTCACTGCATAGTCTTGCTCGTTGGACCGTTTCGGAGGGAATAGCACAGGCCTCTTGCGCAAATGTGATCTGGAACAGAATCTATGTAGTCTGCTGGAAGAAATGTCGAAGAAGATGATGAACAGTAGGCGTCTGGATTTTATATGAAGAGCAATGCAAGTCGGCAGATGACGTAAATCAGCTGTTGCATATTGATGCATTCAGTTGATGAAGTAATCTGCCTGCCGAATTTGTGAATAAGTATAACCAGCAGGTGAAGCGTGACGTCAGCATGTCTCTCAAATTATGAAGAGGAAGAAATGTCGAAGAAGATGATGAACAGTAGGCGTCTGGATTTTATATGAAGAGCAATGCAAGTCGGCAGATGACGTAAATCAGCTGTTGCATATTGATGCATTCAGTTGATGAAGTAATCTGCCTGCCGAATTTGTGAATAAGTATAACCAGCAGGTGAAGCGTGACGTCAGCATGTCTCTCAAATTATGAAGAAGATGAAGTTCAGCAGCTGGTTTAGTTTATCAGATGGACGGCAGCTGGATTAGCAATGGAGACGTCCAAAGTTGAATCAGTTGGTCGTATATTAGGCGATGGCCAAGATAAACCAGCTGGAACATCGAAGAAGATGATGAATCGGTAGATACATCAAAGAGCAACGCCGATCAGCTGGAATGTCATGAATCAGCAGCAAGCTCTAAAGAGTCTGGAACCAGCGATGATAACGTCATTAGTGACGTCATCGTAATCAGCAGATCAACCAGCAGGATTGCTAAATCAGCAGATGGATTAGTGATGATGTCATCGGTGACGTCATCATGTTCAGCAGGAAGCTATCAGCAGTTATGAAGAGAAGCGCAAGAGAGAAGCGACGTCGTACAGGAAGATCTATCAGCAGAGAGCTACAGTGCAACCAGCAGTTGGTATTTGAAGTTAGCGATAGCAAAACGATGTCGTTTGAATTAATGGATACGACAGTGTTTTGCCTTCACGCTAAGGATTCAGCAGATGCTCTTTCCGATGAAGAAAATCAGCAGGTACTTCTCTCAAGAGAAACCAGCAGGTAGCAACAGTACTTCCAGGCGTAAGCTATAATGAACCAGCTGTTGCTACGCATCCAGTCTTTGGGAAATCCAGTCGCGAGCTACAGTGCTATTGCATATCCAGTCGACTTGGTACCCAGACGCAAGAAAAGAAGAAGCAGGCGAAGTGTAGAGACTCAACCAGTCGCGAGCTACAGTTTCCCAGTCGCAGGAAATCCAGGCGCAAAGAATCCAGTCACAGTGATGAATCAGCAGCGAAGCAGTTGACAATTTACGAAGAGTTATCAAAGCTGGATGTCAACTGTTGAGCTCAATTCCAATGGCGAAAACGACAAGAAGCCTGCAAAAGAAAAGGACACAAGTACTATTCCCTGTCGGTACTTTACAAGACACATTTGAACGGGAAGAATTTGTGTCCAACGGATTGAATTTGAATAGAGGCTATATATGCGAGAAGCGCCATTGAAGAAGTAGACTTGAAGTTGGTCGTTGTGAGGCTGTCGCAGAAAATATCTAAATTGCACAGTGCACCAGCAGAGGGAAAAATGAACAGAAAGACGAAGCAATCGACCGCCATTAGAGAGGAGCTTTCACGTGAGTCGATTGCTGAGTTTTAATTAGCATGTGTAGAGCAATTTCCCTAGTGTGTGAGAAACAAAGAGTTGAGAGCTTCATTGTATCAAATCTCACACACAGAGATTCATTCACATTTTATTAGTGAATGAATCTCAAAACGTTTTCCAACACAGTTCCCGTCCAAGCACGATGACGTTAAACTTGTGTATGTAGTTAGTCACACAGTTACGGCTGGTTTGCATTTGTGAAGTCTAGGAGTTCTCACAGCTGCTGGTTGTGGGATCGGGTCTGTATACGAGTTGTAAGATCAAATCTTCTAGTGGATCCTTCCGAGGTGGAAGAAGGGGAGATGTAGGACATTGAGGTCCGAACATCCAGAAACAAATATGCTGTGTATCGTATCTCATTTATTCATTCAGCACGCACTTTTATTTAGCATACTCACGCTTAACAGTTCAGCAGCACGCAAGCACAAGTCTAACAGATTTATGTTGTACATAAATCTGTTTGATTGATTTTAAAATATTAGGATTCAGTTCTGGTATTTTCCGCATGATTTTTAAATCATACCAGATCTGTCTTCGGTGCTCTTCTGGTGAGTTTTTATGTGTTCAAGAACAAGAGGTATTGCACCTCAAGTGTAGTAGCAGCGCGCAAAATTTTATAAAGTCTTTTAAAGCGCGGCTGCTGATCCTATTTTTTGGTACCAACAAGTGGTATCAGAGCAGGTTTTTCTTGATCGAGCACTGATTTTAAAACACATGTGCTATGTTTTTAATGTTTTAACTGTTTTGAGAAACTTATCGTATGAAGGCCAGTTAATTTGTTTTAATATAGAACCGGTTTTCTTTTGATGAACTTTCACGGGATGCGCGAGTCCCGTGCGGATGCCAAGCTTCTATTTTTGTTGTGCTATAAGATCACTTGGAGCGAGGCTCGGTGACAAGCACATGGGGCGAAATAGAAGTATGAAAATCTGAGATGTTCTCTGTTTACTGGTTTTTCATACATAAGTAACTCAGTATCACATTGTTATTTGAAACAATATTTCGATGCTCTGATATGTTTTGAATATTCTGTTTTGCGGATTTCCAGCTGATGCCCAAAATCTTTGTTTTTAAAATGTTTTGAGCTTGTGTTATAAAAGACAGGGAGAGTGGCGTCGCTGTCTTCATTAATTTGAGCTATGCATCAGTTTAGTTTCAAAATCATATAGCTATTGCATTCGGTGCTTCCCAAAGCTGCTTTTGTTTTTCAAAATTAAAACTCCTGCTGTAACATTGTTTTTTTTGTAACAGTGTATGGAGAGTTTTATTTTAAATATCGGGAAGACCAGCATTCGCTCTCTTTTTGATTCCCACAAAAAGGGAGAGAATTGTTAGAACATGCATTTATTATTTGAGGTTTTGTGTAAATCAAAAAGGGAGAGATTGATGGATCTGGATAACAGATCCAGAATGTATTTTGAATTACACAAAACCTATTTATTGTGTTACTAATGTTTCTACTAAGTGTGCAGATGGTAGCTGGATTTACAACAGAAGAAGCTGAAGCTGATACCGTAGCAGACCAAGGGCTAAAAAGAGTATATCGTATTTTCGGAGGCCTAAACGAAGGAATTTGGCCAAAAATGGAGGAGCTCACTGATCGTTGGACCGTTTCGGAGGGAATAGCACAGGCCTCATGCGAAAATGTGATCACAGAATCTATGTAGTTTGCTGGAAGAAATATCGAAGAAGATGATGAACAGTAGGCGTCTGGATTTTATATGAAGAGCAATGCAAGTCGGCAGATGAAGTAAATCAGCTGTTGCATATTGATGCATTCAGTTGAAGTAATCTGCCTGCCGAATTTGTGAAGAAGTATAACCAGCAGGTGAAGCGTGACGTCAGCATGTCTCTCAAATTATGAAGAAGATGAAGTTCAGCAGCTGGTTTAGTTTATCAGATGGACGGCAGCTGGATTAGCAATGGAGACGTCCAAAGTTGAATCAGTTGTTCGTATATTAGGCGATGGCCAAGATAAACCAGCTGGAACATCGAAGAAGATGATGAATCGGTAGATACATCAAAGAGCAACGCCGATCAGATTGAATGTCATGAATCAGCAGCAAGCTCTAAAGAGTCTGGAACCAGCGATGATAACGTCATTAGTGACGTCATCGTAATCAGCAGATCAACCAGCACGATTGCTAAATCTGCAGATGGATTAGTGATGATGTCAACGATGACGTCATCATGTTCAGCAGGAAGCTATCAGCAGTTGTGAAGAGAAGCGCAAGAGAGAAGCGACGTCGTACATGAAGATCTATCAGCAGAGAGCTACAGTGCAACAAGCAGTTGGTATTTGAAGTTATCGATAGCAAAACGATGTCGGTTGAATTAATGGATACGACAGCGTTTTTCCTTCACGCTAAGGATTCAGCAGATGCTCTTTCCGATGAATAAAATCAGCAGGTACTTCTCTCAAGAGAAACTAGCAGGTAGCAACAGTACTTCCAGGCGTAAGCTATAATGAACCAGCTGTTGCTACGCATCCAGTCGTTGGGAAATCCAGTCGCGAGCCATAGTGCTATTGCATATCCAGTCGACTTGGTACCCAGACGCAAGAAAAGAAGAAGCAGGCGAAGTGTAGAGACTCAACCAGTCGCGAGCTACAGTATCCAATCGCTGGAAATCCAGGCGCAAAGAATCCAGTCACAGTGATGAATCAGCAGCGAAGCAGTTGACAATTTACGAAGAGTTATCAAAGCTGGATGTCAACTGCTGAGCTCAATTCAAATGGCGAAAACGACAAGAAGCCTGCAAAAGAAAAGGACACAAGTACTATTCCCTGACGGTACCAAGACACATTTGAACGGGAAGAATTTTGTGTCCAACGGATTGAATTTGAATAGAAGCTATATATGCGAGAAGCGCCATTGAAGAAGTACACTTGAAGTTGGTCGCTGTGAGGCTGTCGCAGAAAATATCTAAATTGCACAGTGCACCAGCAGAGGGAAAAATGAACAGAAAGACGAAGCAATCGACCGCATTAGAGAGGAGCCTTCACAGTGATGAATCAGCAGCGAAGCAGTTGACAATTTACGAAGAGTTATCAAAGCTGGATGTCAACTGCTGAGCTCAATTCAAATGGCGAAAACGACAAGAAGCCTGCAAAAGAAAAGGACACAAGTACTATTCCCTATCGGTACTTTACAAGACACATTTGAACTGGAAGAATTTTGTGTCCAACGGATTGAATTTGAATAGAGGCTATATATGCGAGAAGCTCCATTGAAGAATTAGACTTGAAGTTGGTCGCTGTGAGGCTGTCGCAGAAAATATCTAAGTTGCACAGTGCATCAGCAGAGGGAAAAATGAACAGAAAGACAAAGCAATCGATCGCCATTAGAGAGGAGCTTTCACGAGAGTCGATTGCTGAGTTTTAATTAGCTTGTGTAGAGCAATTTCCCTAGTGTGTGAGAAACAGAGAGTTGAGAGCTTCATTGTATCAAATCTCACACACAGAGATTCATTCACATTTTATTAGTGAATGAATCTCAAAACGTTTTCCAACACAGTTCCCGTCCAAGCACGATGACGTTAAACTTGTGTATGTAGTTAGTCACACAGTTGCGGCTGGTGTGCATTTGTGAAGTCTAGGAGTTCTCACAGCTGCTGGTTGTGGGATCGGGTCTGTACACGAGTTGTAAGATCAAATCTTCTAGTGGATCCTTCCGAAGTGGAAGAAGGGGAGATGTAGGACATTGAGGTCCTAACTTCCAGAAACAAATATGCTGTGTATCGTATCTCATTTATTCATTCAGCACGCACTTTTATTTAGCATACTCACGCTTAACAGTTCAGCAGCACACAAGCACAAGTCTAACAGATTTATGTTGTACATAAATCTGTTTGATTGGTTTTAAAATATTAGAATTCAGTTCTGGTATTTTCCGCATGATTTTTAAATCATACCAGATCTGTCTCCGGTGCTCTTATGCTGAGTTTTTATGTGTTCAAGAACAAGAGGTATTGCACCTCAAGTGTAGTAGCAGCGCACAAAATTTTTTAAAGCTTTTAAAGCGCGTCTGCTGATCCTATTTTTTGGTACCAACAAGTGGTATCAGAGCAGGTTGTTCTTTAACGAGCACTGATTTAAAAACACATGTGCTATGTTTTTAATGTTTTAACTGTTTTGAGAAACTTATCGTATGAAGGACAGTTAATTTGTTTTAATATAGAACCGGTTTTCTTTTTTTGAACTGTCACGGGATGCGCGAGTCCCGTGCGGATGCCAGGCTTCTATTTTTGTTGTGATGTAAGATCACTTGGAGCGAGGCTCGTTGACAAGCACATGGGGCGAAATAGAAGTATGAAAATCTGAGATGTTCTCTGTTTACTGGTTTTTCATACATAAGTAACTCAGTAGCACATTGTTATTTGAAACAATATTTCGATGCTCTGATGAGTTTTGAATATTCTGTTTTGCGGATTTCCATCTGATGCCCAAAATCTTTGTTTTAAAAATGTTTTGAGCTTGTGTTATAAAATACAGGGAGAGTGGCGTCGCTGTCTTCATTAATTTGAGCTATGCATCAGTTTAGTTTCAAAATCATATAGCTATTGCATTCGGTGCTTCCCAAAGCTGCTTTTGTTTTTCAAAATTAAAACTCCTGCTGTTACATTGTTTTTGTTGTAACAGTGTAGGGAGAGTTTTGTTTTAAATATCGGGAAGACCAGCAGTTCGCTCTCTTTTTGATTCCCACAAAAAGGGAGAGAATTGTTAGAACATGCATCGTTGATTTAAGGTTTTGTGTAAATCAAAAAGGGAGAGATTGATGGATCTGGATAACAGATCCAGAATGTATTTTGAATTACACAAAACCTATTTATTGTGTTACTAATGTCTCTACTAAGTGTGCAGATGTTAGCTGGATTTACAACAGAAGAAGCTGAAGCTGATACCGTAGCAGACCAAGGGCTGAAAAGAGTAAATCGTATTTTCGGAGGCCTAAACGAAGGAATTTGGCCAAAAACGGAGGAGCTCACTGCGAAGTAGTGAGTCTTGCTCGTTGGACCGTTTCGGAGGGAACAGCACAGGCCTCATGCGAAAATGTGATCTGGAACAGAATCTATGAAGTCTGCTGGAAGAAATATCGAAGAAGAAGATGTGCACTGGAGCGAATTATGAAGAAGATGAAGTTCAGCAGCTGGTTTAGTTTATCAGATGGACGGCAGCTGGATTAGAAATGGAGACGTCCAAAGTTGAATCAGTTGTTCGTATATTAGGCGATGGCCAGGATAAACCAGCTGGAACATCGAAGAAGATGACGAATCGGTAGATACATCAAAGAGCAACGCCGATCAGCTGGAATGTCATGAATCAGCAGCAAGCTCTAAAGAGTCTGGAACCAGCGATGATAACGTCATTAGTGACGTCATCGTAATCAGCAGATCAACCAGCAGGATTGCTAAATCAGCAGATGGATTAGTGATGATGTCATCGGTGACGTCATCATGTTCAGCAGGAAGCTATCAGCAGTTGTGAAGAGAAGCGCAAGAGAGAAGCGACGTCGTACAGGAAGATCTATCAGCAGAGAGCTACAATGCAACCAGCAGTTGGTATTTGAAGTTAGCGATAGCAAAACAATGTCGTTTGAATTAATGGATACGACAGAGTTTTGCCTTCACGCTAAGGATTCAGCAGATGCTCTTTCCGATGAAGAAAATCAGCAGGTACTTCTCTCAAGAGAAACCAGCAGGTAGCAACAGTACTTCCAGGCGTAAGCTATAATGAACCAGCTGTTGCCACGCATCCAGTCGTTGGGAAATCCAGTCGTGAGCTACAGTGCTATTGCATATCCAGTCGACTTGGTACCCAGACGCAAGAAAAGAAGAAGCAGGCGAAGTGTAGAGACTCAACCAGTCGCGAGCTACAGTATCCAGTCGCAGGAAATCCAGGCGCAAAGAATCCAGTCGCAGTGATGAATCAGCAGCGAAGCAGTTGACAATTTACGAAGAGTTATCAAAGCTGGATGTCAACTGCTCAGCTCAATTCAAATGGCGAAAATGACAAGAAGCCTGCAAAAGAAAAGGACACAAGTACTATTCCCTGTCTAGTTTACAAGACACATTTGAACGGGAAGAATTTTGTGTCCAACGGATTGAATTTGAATAGAGGCTATATATGCGAGAAGCGCCATTGAAGAAGTAGACTTGAAGTTGGTCGCTGTGAGGCTGTCGCAGAAAATATCTAAATTTCACAGTGCACCAGCAGAGGGAAAAATGAACAGAAAGACGAAGCAATCGACCGCCATTAGAGAGGAGCTTTCACGAGAGTCGATTGCTGAGTTTTAATTAGCTTGTGTAGAGCAATTTCCCTAGTGTGTGAGAAACAGAGAGTTGAGAGCTTCATTGTATCAAATCTCACACACAGATATTCATTCACATTTTATTAGTGAATGAATCTCAAAACGTTTCCAACACAGTTCCCGTCCAAGCACGATGACGTTAAACTTCTGTATGTAGTTAGTCACACAGTTGCGGCTGGTGTGCATTTGTGAAGTCTAGGATTATCACAGCTGCTAGTTGTGGGATCGGGTCTGTACACGAGTTGTAATATAAAATCTTCTAGTGGATCCTTCTGAGGTGGAAGAAGGGGAGATGTAGGACATTGAGGTCCGAACATCCAGAAACAAATATGCTGTGTATCGTATCTCATTTATTCATTCAGCAGGCACTTTTATTTAGCATACTCACGCTTAACAGTTCAGCAGCACACAAGCACAAGTCTAACAGATTTATGTTGTACATAAATCTGTTTGATTGGTTTTAAAATATTAGGATTCAGTTCTGGTATTTTCCGCATTATTTTTAAATCATACCAGATCTGTCTCCGGTGCTCTTCTGGTGAGTTTTTATGTGTTCAAGAACAAGAGGTATTGCACCTCAAGTGTAGTAGCAGCGCGCAAAATTTTCTAAAGTCTTTTAAAGCGCGGCTGCTGATCCTATTTTTTGGTACCAACAAGTGGTATCAGAGCAGGTTGTTCTTGAACGAGCACTGATTTTAAAACACATGTGCTATGTTTTTAATGTTTTAACTGTTTTGAGAAACTTAACGTATGAAGGACAGTTAATTTGTTTTAATATAGAACCGGTTTTCTTTTGATGAACTTTCACGGGATGCGCGAGTCCCGTGCGGATGCCAAGCTTCTATTTTTGTTGTGCTGTAAGATCACTTGGAGCGAGGCTCGGTGACAAGCACATGGGGCGAAATAGAAGTATGAAAATCTGAGATGTTCTCTGTTTACTGGTTTTTCATACATAAGTAACTCAGTATCACATTGTTATTTGAAACAATATTTCGATGCTCTGATATGTTTTGAATATTCTGTTTTGCGGATTTCCAGCTGATGCCCAAAATCTTTGTTTTTAAAATGTTTTGAGCTTGTGTTATAAAAGACAGGGAGAGTGGCGTCGCTGTCTTCATTAATTTGAGCTATGCATCAGTTTAGTTTCAAAATCATATAGCTATTGCATTCGGTGCTTCCCAAAGCTGCTTTTGTTTTTCAAAATTAAAACTCCTGCTGTTACATTGTTTTTGTTGCAACAGTGTATGGAGAGTTTTGTTTTAAATATCGGGAAGACCAGCAGTTCGCTCTCTTTTTGATTCCCACAAAAAGGGAGAGAATTGTTAGAACATGCATTTATTATTTGAGGTTTTGTGTAAATCAAAAAGGGAGAGATTGATGGATCTGGATAACAGATCCAGAATGTATTTTGAATTACACAAAACCTATTTATTGTGTTACTAATGTTTCTACTAAGTGTGCAGATGTTAGCTGGATTTACAACAGAAGAAGCTGAAGCTGATACCGTAGCAGACCAAGGGCTGAAAAGAGTAAATCGTATTTTCGGAGGCCTAAACGAAGGAATTTGGCCAAAAATGGAGGAGCTCACTGCTCGTTGGAACATTTCGGAGGGAATAGCACAGGCCTCATGCGAAAATGTGATCTGGAACAGAATCTATGTAGTCTGCTGGAAGAAATGCCGAAGAAGATGATGAACAGTAGGCGTATGGATTTTATATGAAGAGCAATGCAAGTCGGCAGATGACGTAAATCAGCTGTTGCATATTGATGCATTCAGTTGATGAAGTAATCTGCCTGCCGAATTTGTGAAGAAGTATAACCAGCAGGTGAAGCGTGACGTCGGCATGTGTCTCAAATTATGAAGAAGATGAAGTTCAGCAGCTGGTTTAGTTTATCAGATGGACGGCAGCTGGATTAGCAATGGAGACGTCCAAATTTGAATCATTTGTTCGTATATTAGGCGATGGCCAAGATAAACCAGCTGGAACATCGAAGAAGATGATGAATCGGTAGATACATCAAAGAGCAACGCCGATCAGCTGGAATGTCATGAATCAGCAGCAAGCTCTAAAGAGTCTGGAACCAGCGATGATAACGTCATTAGTGACGTCATCGTAATCAGCAGATCAACCAGCAGGATTGCTAAATCAGCAGATGGATTAGTGATGATGTCATCGGTGACGTCATCATGTTCAGTAGGAAGCTATCAACAGTTGTGAAGAGAAGCGCAAGAGAGAAGCGACGTCGTACAGGAAGATCTATCAGCAGAGAGCTACAGTGCAACCAGAAGTTGGTATTTGAAGTTAGCGATAGCAAAACGATGTCGTTTGAATTAATGGATACGACAGCGTTTTGCCTTCACGCTGAGGATTCAGCAGATGCTCTTTCCGATGAAGAAAATCAACGGGTACTTCTCTCAAGAGAAACCAGCAGGTAGCAACAGTACTTCCAGGCGTAAGCTATAATGAACCAGCTGTTGCTACGCATCCAGTCGTTGTGAAATCCAGTCGCGAGCTACAGTGCTATTGCATATCCAATCGACTTGGTATCGAGACGCAAGAAAAGAAGAAGCAGGCGAAGTGTAGAGACTCAACCAGTCGCGAGCTACAGTATCCAGTCGCAGGAAATCTAGGCGCAAAGAATCCAGTCGCAGTGATGAATCAGCAGCGAAGCATTTGACAATTTACGAAGAGTTATCAAAGCTGGATGTCAACTGCTGAGCTCAATTCAAATGGCAAAAACGACAAGAAGCCTGCAAAAGAAAAGGACACAAGTACTATTCCCTGTCGGTACTTTACAAGACACATTTGAACGGGAAGAATTTTGTGTCCAACGGATTGAATTTTAATAGAGGCTATATATGCGAGAAGCGCCATTGAAGAAGTAGACTTGAAGTTGGTCGCTGTGAGGCTGTCGCAGAAAATATCTAAATTGCACAGTGCACCAGCAGAGGGAAAAATGAACAGAAAGACGAAGCAATCGACCGCCATTAGAGAGGAGCTTTCACGAGAGTCGATTGCTGAGTTTTAATTATCTTGTGTAGAGCAATTTCCCTAGTGTGTGAGCAACAGAGAGTTGAGAGCTTCATTGTATCAAATCTCACACACAGAGATTCATTCACATTTTATTAGTGAATGAATCTCAAACGTTTTCCAACACAGTTCCCGTCCAAGCACGATGACGTTAAACTTGTGTATGTAGTTAGTCACACAGTTGCGGCTGGTGTGCATTTGTGGAGTCTAGGAGTTCTCACAGCTGCTGGTTGTGGGATCGGGTCTGTACTCCCTAGTGTGTGAGCAACAGAGAGTTGAGAGCTTCATTGTATCAAATCTCACACACAGAGATTCATTCACATTTTATTAGTGAATGAATCTCCAAACGTTTTCCAACACAGTTCCCGTCCAAGCACGATGACGTTAAACTTGTGTATGTAGTTAGTCACACAGTTGCGGCTGGTGTGCATTTGTGAAGTCTAGGAGTTCATACAAGTGCTGCTTGTGTGGGTGGGTGTTTGCAGATGTGCTGTAACCATCAAAGTCTTCTAGTGGAGCCTTCCGAGGTGGAAGAAGGGGAGATGTAGGACATTGAGGTCCGAACTTCCAGAAACAAATCGCTTGTGTATTGTACTCTGTTATTCATCCAGCACCCGCTTCACTTTAGCATCGCATAACATAGTTGAAGGCATACACAGTTAGCACACTAGCACTTGCAAGTCTCGAACAGATTTATGTTGTACATAAATCTGTTTGAGTTGTTTTAAAATATTAGGATTCAGTTC
>KQ989054.1:162048-197257 GCA_001598015.1 Dorcoceras hygrometricum | reverse complement strand
GATTGGGTCTGTACACGAGTTGTAAGATCAAATCTTCTAGTGGATCCTTCCGAGGTGGAAGAAGGGGAGATGTAGGACATTGAGGTCCGAACTTCCAGAAACAAATATGCTGTGTATCGTATCTCATTTATTCATTCAGCACGCACTTTTATTTAGCATACTCACGCTTAACAGTTCAGCAACACACAAGCACAAGTCTAACAGATTTATGTTGTACATAAATCTGTTGATTGGTTTTAAAATATTAGGATTCAGTTCTGGTATTTTCCGCATGATTTTTAAATCATACCAGATCTGTCTCCGGTGCTCTTCTGGTGAGTTTTTATGTTTTCAAGAACAAGAGGTATTGCACCTCAAGTGTAGTAGCAGCGCGCAAAATTTTCTAAAGTCTTTTAAAGCGCGGCTGCTGATCCTATTTTTTGGTACCAACAAGTGGTATCAGAGCAGGTTGTTCTTGAACGAGCACTGATTTTAAAACACATGTGCCATGTTTTTAATGTTTTAACTGTTTTGAGAAACTTATCGTATGAAGGCCAGTTAATTTGTTTTAATATAGAACCGGTTTTCTTTTGATGAACTGTCACGGGATGCGCGAGTCCCGTGCGGATGCCAAGCTTCTATTTTTGTTTTGATGTAAGATCACTTGGAGCGACGCTCGGTGACAAGCACATGGGGCGAAATAGAAGTATGAAAATCTGAGATGTTCTCTGTTTACTGGTTTTTCATACATAAGTAACTCAGTAGCATATTGTTATTTAAACAATATTTCGATGCTCTGATGTGTTTTGAATATTCTGTTTTGCGGTTTTCCAGCTGATGGCCAAAATCTTTGTTTTTAAAATGTTTTGAGCTTGTGTTATAAAAGACAGGGAGAGTGTCGTCGCTGTCTTCATTAATTTGAGCTATGCATAAGTTTAGTTTCAAAATCATATAGCTATTGCATTCGGTGCTTCCCAAAGCTTTTGATGGCATACACGGTTAGCACACTTGCACAGTCGAACAGATTTATGTTGCACATAAATCTGTTTGAATCGTTTTAAAATACTAAGGATTCAGTTCTGGTGTTTCCGCATGATTTTAATTTCATACCAGATCTGTCTCCGGTGCTCTTTGTATTTTATATGTTCAAGAACCTTGAGCTATTTCAGCTCGTTTATAGCAGCGCAAAATTTTTAATGGTTGTCAAAACAGCGCCTGCTATCTTTTTGATCCTATTTTTCGGACCAACAATTGGTATCATAGCAGGTTGTTCTTGAACGAGCACTGATTTTAAAACACTTGTGCTATGTTTTTAATGTTTTAACTGTTTTGAGAAACTTATCGTATGAAGGCCAGTTAATTTGTTTTAATATAGAACCGGTTTTCTTTTGATGAACTGTCACGGGATGCGCGAGTTCCGTGCGGATGCCAAGCTTCTATTTTTGTTTTGATGTAAGATCACTTGGAGCGACGCTCGGTGACAAGCACATGGGGCGAAATAGAAGTATGAAAATCTGAGATGTTCTCTGTTTACTGGTTTTTCATACATAAGTAACTCAGTAGCATATTGTTATTTAAACAATATTTCGATGCTCTGATGTGTTTTGAATATTCTGTTTTGCGGTTTTCCAGCTGATGGCCAAAATCTTTGTTTTTAAAATGTTTTGAGCTTGTGTTATAAAAGACAGGGAGAGTGTCGTCGCTGTCTTCATTAATTTGAGCTATGCATAAGTTTAGTTTCAAAATCATATAGCTATTGCATTCGGTGCTTCCCAAAGCTGCTTTTGTTTTTCAAAATTAAAACTCCTGCTGTTACATTGTTTTTGTTGTAACAGTGTAGGGAGGGTTTTGTTTTAAATATCGGGAAGACCAGCAGTTCGCTCTCTTTTTTATTCCCACAAAAAGGGAGAGAATTGTTAGAACATGCATTTATTATTTGAGGTTTTGTGTAAATCAAAAAGGGAGAGATTGATGGATCTGGATAACAGATCCAGAATGTATTTTGAATTAGACAAAACCTATTTATTGTGTTACTAATGTTTCTACTAAGTGTGCAGATGTTAGCTGGATTTACAACAGAAGAAGCTGAAGCTGATACCGTAGCAGACCAAGGGCTGAAAAGAGTAAATCGTATTTTCGGAGGCCTAAACGAAGGAATTGGCCAAAAATGGAGGAGCTCACTGCTCGTTGGACCGTTTCGGAGGGAATAGCACAGGCCTCATGCGAAAATATGATCTGGAACAGAATCTATGTAGTCTGCTGGAAGAAATGTCGAAGAAGATGATGAACAGTAGGCGTCTGGATTTTATATGAAGAGCAATGCAAGTCGGCAGATGACGTAAATCAGCTGTTGCATATTGATGCATTCAGTTGATGAAGTAATCTGCCTGCCGAATTTGTGAAGAAGTATAACCAGCAGGTGAAGCGTGACGTCAGCATGTCTCTCAAACAGGAACCAGCGACGATAATGTCATTAGTGACATCATCGTAATCAGCAGATCAACCAGCAGATTGCTAAATCAGCAGATGGATTAGTGATGATGTCATCGGTGACGTCATCATGTTCAACAGGAAGCTATCAGTAGTTGTGAAGAGAAGCGCAAGAGAGAAGCGACGTCGTACAGGAAGATCTATCAGCAGAGAGCTACAGTGCAACCAGCAGTTGGTATTTGAAGTTAGCGATAGCAAAACGATGTCGTTTGAATTAATGGATACGACAGCATTTTGCCTTCACGCTAAGGATTCAGCAGATGCTCTTTCCGATGAAGAAAATCAGCAGGTACTTCTCTCAAGAGAAACCAGCAGGTAGCAACAGTACTTCCAGGCGTAAGCTATAATGAACCACTGTTGCTACGCATCCAGTCGTTGGGAAATCTAGTCGAGAGCTACAGTTATATTGCATATCCAGTCGACTTGGTACCCAGACGCAAGAAAAGAAGAAGCAGGCGAAGTGTAGAGACTCAACCAGTCGCGAGCTACAGTATCCAGTCGCAGGAAATGCAGGCGCAAAGAATCCAGTCGCAGTGATGAATCAGCAGCGAAGCAGTTGACAATTTATGAAGAGTTATCAAAGCTGGATGTCAACTGCTGAGCTCAATTCAAATGGCGAAAACGACAAGAATCCTGCAAAAGAAAAGGACACAAGTCTATTCCCTGTCGGTACTTTACAAGACACATTTTAACGGGAAGAATTTTGTGTCCAACGGATTGAATTTGAATAGAGGCTATATATGCGAGAAGCGCCATTGAATAAGTAGACTTGAAGTTGGTCGCTGTGAGGCGGTCGCAGAAAATATCTAAATTGCACAGTGCACCAGCAGAGGGAAAAATGAACAGAAAGACGAAGCAATCAACCGCCATTAGAGAGGAGCTTTCACGAGAGTCGATTGCTGAGTTTTAATTAGCTTGTGTAGAGCAATTTCCCTAGTGTGTGAGAAACAGAGAGTTGAGAGCTTCATTGTATCAAATCTCACACACAGAGATTCATTCACATTTTATTAGTGAATGAATCTCAAAACGTTTTCCAACATAGTTCCCGTCCAAGCACGATGACGTTAAACTTGTGTATGTAGTTAGTCACACAGTTGCGGCTGGTGTGCATTTGTGAAGTCTAGGAGTTCTCACAACTGCTGGTTGTGGGATCGGGTCTGTACACGAGTTGTAAGATCAAATATTCTAGTGGATCCTTCCGAGGTGGAAGAAGGGGAGATGTAGGACATTGAGGTCCGAACTTCCAGAAACAAATATGATGTGTATCGTATCTCATTTATTCATTCAGCACGCACTTTATTTAGCATACTCACGCTTAACAGTTCAGCAGCACACAAGCACAAGTCTAACAGATTTATGTTGTACATAAATCTATTTGATTGGTTTTAAAATATTAGGATTCAGTTCTGGTATTTTCCGCATGATTTTTAATTCATACCAGATCTGTCTCCGGTGCTCTTCTTGTGAGTTTTTATGTGTTCAAGAACAAGAGGTATTGCACCTCAAGTGTAGTAGTAGCGCGCAAAATTTTCTAAAGTCTTTTAAAGCGCGGCTGCTGATCCTATTTTTTGGTACCAACAAGTGGTATCAGAGCAGGTTGTTCTTGAACGAGCACTGATTTTAAAACACATGTGCTATGTTTTTAATATTTTAACTATTTTGAGAAACTTATCGTATGAAGGCCAGTTAATTTGTTTTAATATAGAACCGGTTTTCTTTTGATGAACTGTCATGGGATGCACGAGTCACGTGCGGATGCCAAGCTTCTATTTTTGTTGTGCTGTAAGATCACTTGGAGCGAGGCTCGGCGACAAGCACATGGGGCGAAATAGAAGTATGAAAATCTGAGATGTTCTCTGTTTACTGGTTTTTCATACATAAGTAACTCAGTAGCACATTGTTATTTGAAACAATATTTCGATGCTCTGATGTGTTTTGAATATTCTATTTTGCGGATTTTCAGCTGATGCCCAAAATCTTTGTTTTTAAAATGTTTTGAGCTTTTGTTATAAAAGACAGGGAGAGTGGCGTCGCTGTCTTCATTAATTTGAGCTATGCATCAGTTTAGTTTTAAAATCATATAGCTATTGCATTCGGTGCTTCCCAAAGCTGCTTTTGTTTTTCAAAATTAAAACTCCTGCTGTTACATTGTTTTTGTTGTAACAGTGTAGGGAGAGTTTTGTTTTAAATATCGGGAAGACCAGCAGTTCGCTCTCTTTTTGATTCCCACAAAAAGGGAGAGAATTGTTAGAACATGCATTTATTATTTGAGGTTTTGTGTAAATCAAAAAGGGAGAGATTGATGGATCTGGATAAAAGATCCAGAATGTATTTTAAATTACACAAAACCTATTTATTGTGTTACTAATGTCTCTACTAAGTGTGCAGATGTTAGCTGGATTTACAACAGAAGAAGCTGAAGCTGATACCGTAGCAGACCAAGGGCTGAAAAGAGTAAATCGTATTTTCGGAGGCCTAAACGAAGGAATTTGGCCAAAAACGGAGGAGCTAACTCCATAGCAGTGAGTTTTGCTCGTTGGACCGTTTCAGAGGGAATAGCACAGGCCTCATGCGAAAATGTGATCTGGAACAGAATCTATGAAGTCTGCTGGAAGAAATGTCGAAGAAAGAAGATGAACAGTAGATGTCTGGAATCAGTAGCGCAAGATTGCTAAATCAGCAGATGGATTAGTGATGATGTCATCGGTGACGTCATCATGTTCAGCAGGAAGCTATCAGTAGTTGTGAAGAGAAGCGCAAGAGAGAAGCGACGTCGTACAGGAAGATCTATCAGCAGAGAGCTACAGTGCAACCAGCAGTTGGTATTTGAAGTTAGCGATAGCAAAACGATGTCGTTTGAATTAATGGATACGACAGCGTTTTGCCTTCACGCTAAGGATTCAGCAGATGCTCTTTCCGATGAAGAAAATCAGCAGGTACTTCTCTCAAGAGAAACCAACAGGCCAGCTGTTGCTACGCATCCAGTCGTTGGGAAATCCAGTCGCGAGCTACAGTGCTATTGCATATCCAGTCGACTTGGTACCCAGACGCAAGAAAAGAAGAAGCAGGCGAAGTGTAGCGACTCAACCTGTCGCGAGCTACAGTATCCAGTCGCAGGAAATCCAGGCGTAAAGAATCCAGTCGCAGTGATGAATCAGCAGCGAAGCAGTTGACAATTTACGAAGAGTTATCAAAGCTGGATGTCAACTGCTGAGCTAAATTCAAATGGCGAAAACGACAAGAAGCCTGCAAAATAAAAGGACACAAGTACTATTCTCTGTCATTACTTTACAAGACACATTTGAACGGGAAGAATTTTGTGTCCAACGGATTGAATTTGAATAGAGGCTATATATGCGAGAAACGCCATTGAAGAAGTAGACTTGAAGTTGGTCGCTGTGAGGCTGTCGCAGAAAATATCTAAATTGCACAGTGCACCAGCTAGAGGGAAAAATGAATAGAAAGACGAAGCAATCGACCGCCATTAGAGAGGAGTTTTCACGAGAGTCGATTGCTGAGTTTCAATTAGCTTGTGTAGAGCAGTTTCCCTATTACTTTAGCATCTCATAACATATTTGAAGATTCACACAGTTAGCACACTTGCACAATCGAACAGATTTATGTTGCACATAAATCTGTTTGAATCGTTTTAAAATACTAAGGATTCAGTTCTGGTATTTTCCGCATGATTTTTAAATCATACCAGATCTGTCTCCTGTGCTCTTTGTATTTTATATGTTCAAGAACCTTGAGCTATTGCAGCTCGTTTATAGCAGCGCAAAATTTTTACTGTTTGTCAAATCAGCGCTGGCTATCTTTTTGATCCTATTTTCGGACCAACAATTGGTATCAGAGCAGGTTGTTCTTGAACGAGCACTGATTTTAAAACACATGTGCTATGTTTTTAAAGGTTTTTAACTATTTTGAGATGCTTGTTTATGAAGGACAGTTAATCTGTTTTTATATAGAACCGGTTTTTCGCTTGATGAACTGTCGGGATGCGCGAGTCTCGGGCAGATGCCAAGCTTCTATTTTCGTTGTGCTGTAAGATCACTTTGGAGCGAGGCTCGGTGACAAGCACATGGGGCGAAATAAAAGTATGAAAATCTGAGCTGTTCTTTGTTTACTGGTTCTGCATATATAAGCAACTCAGTAGCACACTGATATTTGAAACAATGTCTTAAGTGCTCTGATAATTTTCGAACTGCTTGTTTTGCGGATTTCAGCTGATGCTTCAAAATTTTGTTTTTAAATGATTTGAGCTCATGTTATAAAAGACAGGGAGAGTGGCGTCGCTGTCTTCATTAATTTGAGTTATGCATCAGTTTTGCTTTTGAAAATCATATAGCTCTTGCATACGGTTCTTCCCAAATTTTTTTTAGATTTCCAAAATTTAAAACTCCTGTTGTCACGTTGTTTTTGTTGTGACAGTGTAGGAGAGTTTTGATTTAAAATAGGGAAGACCAGCTTTCGATCTCTTTTTGATTCCCACAAAAAGGGAGAGAATTGTTAGAACATGCATTTATTATTTGAGGTTTTGTGTAAATCAAAAAGGGAGAGATTGATGGATCTTGATAACATATCCAGAATGTATTTTGAATTACACAAAACCTATTTATTGTGTTACTAATGTTTCTACTAAGTGTGCAGATGTTAGCTGGATTTACAACAGAAGAAGCTGAAGCTGATACCGTAGCAGACCAAGGGCTGAAAAAAGTAAATCGTATTTTCGGAGGCCTAAACGAAGGAATTGGCCAAAAATGGAGGAGCTCACTGCTCGTTGGACCGTTTCGGAGGGAATAGCACAGGCCTCATGCGAAAATGTGATCTGGAACAGAATCTATGTAGTCTGCTGGAAGAAATGTCGAAGAAGATGATGAACAGTAGGCGTCTGGATTTTATATGAAGAGCAATGCAAGTCGGCAGATGACGTAAATCAGCTATTGCATATTGATGCATTAAGTTGATAAAGTAATCTGCCTGCCGAATTTGTGAAGAAGTATAACCAGCAGGTGAAGCGTGACGTCAGCATGTCTCTCAAATTATGAAGAAGATGAAGTTCAGCAGCTGGTTTAGTTTATCAGATGGACGGCAGCTGGATTAGCAATGGAGACGTCCAAAGTTGAATCAGTTGTTCGTATATTATGCGATGGCCAAGATAAACCAGCTGGAACATCAAAGAATATGATGAATCGGTAGATACATCAAAGAGCAACGCCGATCAGCTGGAATGTCATGAATCAGCAGCAAGCTCTAAAGAGTCTGGAACCAGCGATGATAACGTCATTAGTGACGTCATCGTAATCAGCAGATCACCCAGCAGGATTGCTAAATCAGCAGATGGATTAGTGATGATGTCACCGGTGACGTCATCATGTTCAGCAAGAAGCTATCAGTAGTTGTGAAGAGAAGCGCAAGAGAGAAGCGACGTCGTACAGGAAGATCTATCAGCAGAGAGCTACAGTGCAACCAGCAGTTGGTATTTGAAGTTAGCGATAGCAAAACGATGTCGTTTGAATTAATGGATACGACAGCGTTTTGCCTTCACGCTAAGGATTCAGCAGATGCTCTTTCCGATGAAGAAAATCAGCAGGTACTTCTCTCAAAAGAAACCAGCAGGTAGCAACAGTACTTCCAGGCGTAAGCTATAATCAACCAGCTGTTGCTACGCATCCAGTCGTTGGGAAATCCAGTCGTGAGCTACAGTGTTATTGCATATCCAGTCGACTTGGTACCCAGACGCAAGAAAAGAAGAAGCAGGCGAAGTGTAGCGACTCAACCTGTCGCGAGCTACAATATCCAGTCGCAGGAAATCCAGGCGCAAAGAATCCAGTCGCAGTGATGAATCAGCAGTGAAGCAGTTGACAATTTACGAAGAGTTATCAAAGCTGGATGTCAACTGCTGAGCTCAATTCAAATGGCGAAAACGACAAGAAGCCTGCAAAAGAAAAGGACACAAGTACTATTCCCTGTCGTTACTTTACAAGACACATTTGAACGGGAAGAATTTTGTGTCCAACGGATTGAATTTGAATAGAGGCTATATATGCGAGAAGCGCCATTGAAGAAGTAGACTTGAAGTTGGTCGCCGTGAGGCTGTCGCAGAAAATATCTAAATTGCACAGTGCACCAGCAGAGGGAAAAATGAACAGAAAGACGAAGCAATTGACCGCCATTAGAGAGGAGCTTTCACGAGAGTCGATTGCTGAGTTTTAATTAGCTTGTGTATAGCAGTTTCCCTAGTGTGTGAGAAACATAGAGTTGAGAGCTTCATTGTATCAAATCTCACACACAGAGATTCATTCACATTTTATTAGTGAATGAATCTCAAAACGTTTCACAAACAGGTCCCGTCCAAGCACGATGACGTTAAACTTGTGTATGTAGTTAGTCACACAGTTGCGGCTGTTGTGCATTTGAGGAGTCTAGGAGTTCTCACAGCTGCTGGTTGTGGGATCGGGTCTGTACACGAGTTGTAAGATCAAATCTTCTAGTGGATCCTTCCGAGGTGGAAGAAGGGGAGATGTAGGACATTGAGGTCCGAACTTCCAGAAACAAATATGTTGTGTATCGTATCTCTTTTATTCATTCAGCACTTGCATATTTTATTTAGCATACTCACGCATAACAGTTCAGCAGCACACGTTTGTCAAATCAGCGCTGGCTATCCTTAGTGATCCTATTTCTGGGACCAACAATTGGTATCAGAGCAGGTTGTTCTTGAACGAGCACTGATTTTAAAACACATGTGCTATGTTTTAAGGTTTTTAATATTTTGAGAAGTTATTTTATGAAGGCCAGATTTGTTTTTATATAGAACTGGTTTTTCGCTTGTTGAACTGTCATGGGATGCGCGAGTCCCGTGCGGTTGCCAAGCTTCTATTTTCGTTGTGCTATAAGATCACTTGGAGCGAGGCTCAGTGACAAGCACATGGGGCGAGATAGAAGAAGGGAAAATCTGAGCTTTTATCTGTACTGGTTCTTCATATATTTAAGTAACTCAGTAGCACCTGTTCATTTGAAATATTTCGTTGCTCTGATTTGTTTTAAATGTTCTGTTTTTGCGGATTCCAGCTGATGCCCAAAATTTTGCTTTTAAAAATATTTTGAGCTCATGTTATAAAAGACAGGGAGAGTGGCGTCACTGTCTTCATTAATTTGAGCTATGCATCAGTTTAGTTTTAAAATCATATAGCTATTGCATTCGGTGCTTCCCAAAGCTGCTTTTGTTTTTCAAAATTAAAACTCCTGCTGTTACATTGTTTTTGTTGTAACAGTGTAGGGAGAGTTTTGTTTTAAATATCGGGAAGACCAGCAGTTCGCTCTCTTTTTGATTCCCACAAAAAGGGAGAGAATTGTTAGAACATGCATTTATTATTTGAGGTTTTGTGTAAATCAAAAAGGGAGAGATTGATGGATCTGGATAACAGATCCAGAATGTATTTTGAATTACACAAAACCTATTTATTGTGTTACTAATGTTTCTACTAAGTGTGCAGATGTTAGCTGGATTTACAACAGAAGAAGCTGAAGCTGATACCGTAGCAGACCAAGGGCTGAAAAGAGTAAATCATATTTTCGGAGGCCTAAACGAAGGAATTTGGCCAAAAATGGAGGAGCTCACTATGTAGAGTGAGTCTTGCTCGTTGGACCGTTTTGGAGGGAATAACACAGGCCTCATGCGAAAATGTGATCTGGAACAGAATCTATGTAGTCTGCTGGAAGAAATGTCGAAGAAGATGATGAACAGTAGGCGTCTGGATTTTATATGAAGAGCAATGCAAGTCGGCAGATGACGTAAATCAGCTGTTGCATATTGATGCATTAAGTGATGAAGTAATCTGCCTGCAGAATTTGTGAAGAAGTATAACCAGCAGGTGAAGCGTGACGTCAGCATGTCTCTCAAATTATGAAGAAGATGAAGTTCAGCAGCTGGTTTAGTTTATCAGATGGACGGCAGCTGGATTAGCAATGGAGACGTCCAAAGTTGAATCAGTTGTTCGTATATTATGCGAAGGCCAAGATAAACCAGCTGGAACATCGAAGAAGATGATGAATCGGTAGATACATCAAAGAGCAACGCCGATCAGATTGAATGTCATGAATCAGCAGCAAGCTCTAAAGAGTCTGGAACCAGCGATGATAACGTCATTAGTGACGTCATCGTAATCAGCAGATCAACCAGCAGGATTGCTAAATCAGCAGATGGATTAGTGATGATGTCATCGGTGACGTCATCATGTTCAGCAGGAAGCTATCAGTAGTTGTGAAGAGAAGCGCAAGAGAGAAGCGACGTCGTACAGGAAGATCTATCAGAAGAGAGCTACAGTGCAACCAGCAGTTGGTATTTGAATTTAGCGATAGCAAAACGATGTCGTTTGAATTAATGGATACGACAGCGTTTTGCCTTCACGCTAAGGATTCAGCAGATGCTCTTTCCGATGAAGAAAATCAGCAGGTACTTCTCTCAAGAGAAACCAGCAGGTAGCAACAGTACTTCCAGGCGTAAGCTATAATGAACCAGCTGTTGCTACGCATCCAGTCGTTGGAAATCCAGTCGCGAGCTACAGTGCTATTGCATATCCAGTCGACTTGGTACCCAGACATTTGTACTATTCTGGGAAATAGTACAATTTACAGAGGAGCACTGCACGCATTTGGAAAGACGACGAATTTGGCCTTGACAAGCGCAGAAAAGATTTGGAATTTATCTAACGGCTATAATTTGAACAGAGGCTTATTTATTTGAGTAGAGCGCCATTGAAGTAGACTTGAAGTTGGTCGCTGTGAGGCTGTCGCAGAAAATATCTAAATTGCACAGTGCACCAGCAGAGGGAAAAATGAACAGAAAGACGAAGCAATCGACCGCCATTAGAGAGGAGCTTTCACGAGAGTCGATTGCTGAGTTTAATTAGCTTGTGTAGAGCAATTTCCCTAGTGTGTGAGAAACAGAGAGTTGAGAGCTTCATTGTATCAAATCTCACACAGAGATTCATTCACATTTTATTAGTGAATGAATATCAAAACGTTTTCCAACACAGTTCCCGTCCAAGCACGATGACGTTAAACTTGTGTATGTAGTTAGGCACACAGTTGCGGCTGGTGTGCATTTGTGAAGTCTAGGAGTTCTCACAGCTGTTGGTTGTGGCATCGGGTCTCTACACGAGTAGTAAGATCAAATCTTCTAGTGGATCCTTCCGAGGTGGAAGAAGGGGATATGTAGGACATTGAGGTCCGAACTTTCAGAAACAAATATGCTGTGTATCGTATCTCATTTATTCATTCAGCACGCACTTTTATTTAGCATACTCACGCTTAACAGTTCAGCAGCACACAAGCACAAGTCTAACAGATTTATGTACAACATAAATCTGTTTGATTGGTTTTAAAAATTAGGATTCAGTTCTGGTATTTTCCGCATGATTTTTAAATCATACCAGATCTGTCTCCGGTGCTCTTCTGGTGAGTTTTTATGTGTTCAAGAACAAGAGGTATTGCACCTCAAGTGTAGTAGCAGCGCGCAAAATTTTCTAAAGTATTTTAAAGCGCGGCTGCTGATCCTATTTTTTGGTACCAACAAATACTCTATATGCTCTGCCAACGGCTGAGTATCCCAAAAATGTACCTGTATCGGATTTTACGTCAAAAGCTCGTAAGTACATTTTACTATTAATGTGGATGAAACATTTGCATCCAAACACCCTGAAGTAGGAGATATCAGGTTTCTTGCCATTCCAGATCTCATATGGTGTGACCGTCGTTTTCTTACAATTGTTCTATTTTGAGTATAACATGCAGTGTTAACAGCTTCAGCCCAAAATTTTCTTGAGATGCCAGAATCAGCAATCATAGTTGTTGCAGCTTCTTTCAAGGTACGATTTCTACGCTCAGCCAGTCCATTCTGCTGAGGAGTTCTTGCTGTGGACAACTCATGTTTGATTCCAATATCATCCAAATATGAAGAAATTTGAACGTTCACAAATTCAGTTCCTCTATCACTCCTAATACGATTGACATTTCAAGACTGAGCCAGTCCATTCTGCTGAGGAGTTCTTGCTGTGGACAACTCATGTTTGATTCCAATATCATCCAAATATGAAGAAATTTGAACGTTCACAAATTCAGTTCCTCTATCACTCCTAATACGATTGACATTTCAAGACTGCTCATTTTGTAGTTGTTTTAAAAGTTTGATCAGCTGGTCGGCAGTTTGATCTTTAGATTTTAAAAATAATATCGAAGTGAATTTGGAGAAATCATCGACCACAACAAGAGTATACTTCATTACCCCTAAGCTGGCCACAAAAATTGGACCGAAAAGATCCATATGTAATAGATCCAACTTTCGAAAGGTTTTTGTATTGCCTTTCAGTTTAAAAGAGGATTTGATGTGTTTCCCCAGCTGACAGGCGGAGCAAACCTTATCTTTAGAAATCTTAAGTTGGGTAAGCCACTGACCAGCTCGTTTTTACTCAATTTGGCAATAGTTTTGAAGTTCAAATGATTCATCCGTTGATGCCATAACCAACACTTTGAGGAGTCATCAACTAGACAAGTTTGTTCTTTATTTGGCTGGTCTGACCAATCTACTTTGTATGTGTTTCCAGATCTATATCCTATGAGAATTGTCAATCCTTCTTGATCAAGGACTGTGCATGTATGTTTTTGAAATTTAACAGCATAATCACTATCGCATAACTGACTTATACTGATCAAGTTATAGTACAAGTTTTCAACGAGAAGTACATTGTTGACTATAAAGTTACCATGGGTAAGCTTACCCTTACCCACGGTGTTACCATTAGAATTGTCACCAAAGGTGATTCTGGGGCCATTGCATGGTTTTATATCTGAGAGTAGATTGGAATTCCCAGTCATGTGCCTGGCACATCCACTGTCCAGATACCATGTAGACTGCTTCAGTCTTGATGTCTTTCGTTCTTGCAATCACAAATTGATGCAACTTGGTACCCTTTGATTTAGTTGGGTCCCAGTTTGATTAGACCTTTCAAAACCCACACTTGGATAATCCTTCCATTTACCAGTGTGTACAAAAAAGCTTTAGTGTGATCCGTGTGTGTTCTTTGTTCTGTTGTGATTTTGATAGGTAACGTAAGAGTTTCTGGAGCTGGATTTTAGATAGTGTGGTTTGTACAGTCTATCCTTAGCAGAAGATTGGTTGAGCTGGTTTATGTTGTAGAATTTAGGCTTCCCTTTTACAAATTAAATTTTTTTGTTTGACCATCTCTCCCGATGCTTCTTAGGAACGGTATATCCTAACCCACAAAATCTTCCTTGCTGGATCAGGGACTTATCGGCCATCACAGTATCACCAGAATTTTCAGAAATCTGTTCCCGGCTAGATTTTACAAATTTGATTGTCTTAAACTTTGTTTCTTCTCGCCTTGGATTGCTGCCGGTTTCTGAGGTACTGCTTTCATAGCTGGAGTACCCTAATTCGGTTTTATCACCAAATTGTTTAATAACTCCTTGCAGTTTCTGTAATGAGACAAATGATTTCATTCAGGAGTTTATTATTTCAGTTAATCGGTGATTTTAACAGAGTAACTCTTCTGACCTATTTTTCAACTCCGCATACTCATTTTTAAGCTTACTTAGAGCAGCCTGCATAGCACCTGAGCCAAATAACTCAGCGCTTGTTTCACAACTCTCTTCTTCAGCCTTAAACTCCGTGAATGATTGAGAAAGTTTCTTATATTCAAGAACCATTTCGTGTAATGCGGTGACAAGATCCTCTCGTGTAAATTCAGGATTTGAGAAATCAAATACCTCTTCAGTATCATCTGCCATGAGACACTGTACTTCATTTTCGCTATCGCTTGACAAGGAACCTTTAGAGTTTGATTCATCTGAATCAGAGTCAGCCCATGCACTCTTATTCTCTCTTGCCACCATAGCTTTTTCATTCTTCCCTTTTCGATATATCTTTTTATCCTTCTTGGTCCTGCTGCTGCTACGGTCCGGTCGTTTCTTTTCATCTTGTTTTGGCCTATTGCAATCAGCCATGAAATGACCAGTCCTGCCACAATTATAGCATTTATTTTCAGAAAGATTATTAAAACTTTCTTGGGAGAATTAAATGAGAAAGGTTGAGAATTCTGCTTCCGCATGAATTTTCCAAATTTTCTGATGAGCAGAGCCATCGCGTCCTTGCTCATCTCATCTGTAGATCTGCTGTCAGTAGAGCATGGACTTTGCTCTGGAATAGAAACAGCCAGAGCTTTAGTTGGTTGAGATGTGGATGGCTCCATTTCGGCTCTGGTTTCTAGTTCGAACTCGTATGCTTTCAGGTTAGCAGACAAGTCATGTAACTCCAGTTTGTTCAAATCTTTTGACTCCCTCATGGCTATAGTCTTTACATCCCATTCTTTGGGGAGTGCACGCATCACTTTTAGAGCCAACTCTCTGTTTCTGTAAGTTTTATTCAGTCTGGCTAGTTCGATTACCAGGGAGCTGAATCTTTCATCAAATTTGGCCATGGTTTCTTCGGGCTTCATCTTGATGAGCTCAAATTTTTGCTTGTTTTCTTTTGTTTCCTGATTTCCTTCACAGATCTGAACCAGCTTTTCCCATATTTCTTTTGCAGTGGTGCATGTATGGATTTTGCTAAACATGTTATTGTCTAGCGTCTTGTATAGTATGTCTTTTGCGACATTATCAAGATTTGCTTTATTCTTATCTTCGGAACTCCACTCCTGTCTAGGATTCTCAATCCATTGAGGTGCACCATCAGCTATGGCAATAGCAGAGTTTACTTTTAGTATCGAAATTGGTCCGTTAGTGATTACAAACCACATGTCATCATCTTGTGCAGCTAAATGCGCTTGCATCCGGATCTCCCAGACGTCGTATTCCTCCTTGGAGAAGATATGAATTTTAGAGTGAGAGACCGACATGCTTAACTGTCAGGCCCCGTGCTAATTACTCACAATTAACACATAATAAACGCACAACACGGAAGCTAAAAATCAGGGCTTAAAAATTTTTTGAAATACAAAGGCCTGAACTCAAATCTTACATTCAAAATATCGATAATCAAAATATAAGTTAATTCAAACTCATACACAACAGTAACAACGTAATATCAAACAAATACAGATCCCCAATACATGATAACACGGGGCATCCCCCGGCTCAATACATATCATATATATAGACTGGGACTCAGGGACATGGGGATCGACCAGCTGAACTTCCACTCGGTCCAGCTTGGTTACCTGAAGCTCCTGCAAATGGGCAACACAGACCCAAACAAGACAAAAGCAGGAAACAAGTACGAGGTCAAGCCTCAGTACGAAGAGCTATCAAAGCAGATAAACATGCAACATGCTATAAATCAATGCTATGAATGCATGAGGCTGTCAAAGGAACACAGTTAGCTAGGCCGGTGTAACAACCGGCAAATCATATCATGTCGTCTCTATACCACGGTCTATCAATCGGGAAATCATCGGTCCGTGATCATCGGGGCCCGTCAGCCCATCATAGCTCGGCGGTAGACACTCGTATCCGGTAGTCACCGCTCCGACGATAGCATTGGACTTTTCGGGCACGACCCACCAGTCGGCTAGTCACAACGTGGCACCCAATCAGGTTATCAAATCAAATCTGTAAATCAGGCTCAAGATGTATGCATGAATGCCATTCAATATCCATGCTCAATACATATAATGCCTAAACGTAAAATAGTATGCATATTCAACCAAAATCAGCAACTGGTTCACGTCGGTACATAGTAGAAAAGCCACAGATTTCACAACATCGAATTATAGACATGTTCAACCTCACAACTGCTAAGGGCTGCTCAATTTGTACCTTAAATCCTCAAAATTCTACCTCACAAACACGACAGGGCACGGCAGATCTCACAGCCTGCGAACAGATTTCACCTAGCTTCAAAATCACAAAGCCGAAGATTCCAGCAACAAATCTGTGCAAGGTATGCAAATTCGTAGCTCAATTCTACTGCCTACACACGTTAATCCTACGGCCAGAAGCTATACGCAATTTCTACACTTCTACGAAGGCATTAACTACCAGAATACAACTCAAATCTATGAGAAATGCTCACCCAAAAGCTCAAGGAAACCGAAGATCAAATCTGTTCACTGCACCAGCAAATCACGTACGCGCAGTGGCTTCGGGATCTCTCAACTCGTTGTTCCTAGCTTCCAAACTAGTATCAATGGGAAGAGCAAGTCTCAAGGAGTCCAGCGCCACCAAGAACGTCAAAAACAGAGGCTGGAATCGACGGGAAATGGCGATAGAAAGTGACGGTGAACAGTAGCTATTCGAGGGTTTCGAGTTTCAGGATAAGAAATATCGGGTCTGGAATGCTCTAAGTGTAACTCAACACTTATATATATATCATCTACTCAATAAGCTACAGGGCAAGTCAAACACCGACAAAAACAGAGTCCTACAACTCAAAATATCGCGAAACAGATCCCTTGTGCAACGCTAAGGCAAAAACAGACTTCACGCTAAACTAATCTCGCGCAAGCCTCAAAACGACAACGCTTTACCTTAAACAGATCTCAGCGCCACACGCGAATTGCACAAAACAATGTCACAGGCAAAACAGATCTCTCCGCCTTTGACAACGCGTGAAGCGTAACGACGACGTTCAAAGAAACAGATCCCAGCGCTACTACAAAACTCGTGCAAAACACAAAACGACGGCGTATGAGCAAAACAGATCTCTCTCTTGGCCACGCACAACAAAACGGAGCCGTAGCGAGAACAGATCCCTCGCTACTACTCGCCAAACCAGATGTCAACGCTTCTCGTTGACTAGCGCATGAAATCTGCTTACGCCAGCAGATCTCTCACCAAATGAACGCGATCACATTCTTGCATGAGATTTGCTTACGTCACCCATGAGACCTGCTTACGTCACCGAATCTGAAATCACGAAGAATAACATATCATTTCCACGTTATTCCTCCACACCCAGATCTCACCAAACGATAACGTTTTACCTTGACCAGCGTTGACTTCACCAAAAATCGATATTTCTCATCTCTTAAACTAGCGCTGCGGCTGATGAAACAGCAGGAACCTTATTTCTTTCGCAAAATCCTCAAAATACACGTGATTAATCCCAAAACAAATCAACTAATCACTAATATAAATCCTCAATCCTCACATTCTCCCCACCTTAAGAGATTTCGTCCTCGAAATCAAAGACAAACCAAGGCAGAAACAATCAAACATGCAAATCAGCACAAACAACTCATCAAATTCAAAGCAAAACCAGAAATTTACCTGGAAATTCTGCACGATCTGTGCTCAAACAGATGAGGCCAATCCTGTCTCATCTTTTCCTCAACTTCCCAGGTTGCTTCTTCCCGGCCATGCTTGCTCCATTGGACCATCACCAACGGAATTATCTTGTTCCTCAGCTGTTTCTCCTTCCTATCCAAGATCTGCACTGGATATTCGACATAGCTCAAGGCAGAATCCAGCTCAACTTCATCGGTTCTCAAAACATGGGACGGATCCGGCTCATATTTTCTCAACATTGACACATGAAACACGTCATGCATCGCGGCTAACTCCTCGGGCAGCCTCAGTCTATAATCCAATTGTCCAATCCTCTCGATAGTCTCAAAGGGACCAACGAATCTGGGAGCCAATTTGCCTTTAAATCTGAATCTCATCACGCTCTTGAAAGGAGAAATCTTGAGAAACACACGATCGCCAACCTCAAACTCTAACGGTCGACGTCTTCTATTAGCATAGCTAGAGAAACGGTCTTGGGCAGCTTTCATTCTACTCCAAATCAAGTCAATTTGATCCTTCATGTGCTGAACAAACTCCGGTGTAGAAAGCTGTCTCTCGCCAACTTCTTCCTAACAAATCGGGGATCTGCACTTTCGACCATATAATGCCTCAAACGGAGCCTTTCCAATAGTGACTTGGTAGCTGTTGTTATATGAAAACTCCACCAAGGAAAGCGAATCCTGCCAGCCACCGTTGAAATCCATCACTACTACTCGCAGCATATCCTCTAAAGTCTGGATAGTCCGCTCAGACTGTCCGTCTGTCTGTGGGTGATAGGCTGTGCTCGTCGCCAATCTCGAACCCATTGCTGCTTGCAGACTCTTCCAAAAGCGAGAAGTGAACCTCGGATCTCTGTCAGACACTATCAAAACCGGAACTCCATGCAATCTAACCACATGGTAGACGTACAATTTCGCCATCTTCTTCATCGAACACCTCACATCATAGGGAATGAAATGGGCTGACTTCGAAAGTATATCAATCATAACCCAAATCGCATCGCATCCCCTACTCGATCGAGGTAGATGAGTCACGAAATCCATGGCAATGTGCTCCCAATTACATTGGGGCACCTCTAAACTCTGGAGCAATCCACCAGGTCTCATTCTCTCAGCCTTGACCTTCTGGCAATTCAGACATCAGCGACAAAAGCAGAAATGTCGCTCTTCATACCTGCCCACCAGTAGTGAGACTTCAAGGCATGGTACATCTTTCGCTCGCCTGGATGCACACTGTACCAACTACAATGTGCTTCATTCATGAGGGTCTCCTTCAAATCAATCAGGTTCGGAACTACAAATCTCCCTCTGAACCTCAAACATCCATCAGAAGCAACAGAGAAATCATCAGACTGACCTGACTGCGCCTTAATCCTCAACTCATGGATATAGGGATCGGTCCTCTGCGCCTCCCTGATGTTCATCACAATCTGCGGTTCCACCTGAAGAGACGAAACAAAGAAATACTGATCACCCGACTGGAATCGCCAACCAGAAGTACTCAACTCCTCATGAACCTTCGAAATACTCAAGGATGCTAACATATCAGGCTGGGTCTTTCGACTTAGAGCGTCCGCTACCAAGTTCACTCGCCCAGGCTGTACTGAATCTCACAGTCAAAGTCCTTAAGCAATTCCATCCAGCGTCGCTGCCTCATGTTCAAATCTGACTGCGTGAAGATATATTTCAGGCTCTTGTGGTCGATGTACACCACAAATTCTTCACCATAGAGATAATGCCGCCAAATCTTCAAGGCAAACACTATCGCAGCCAACTACAAATCATGAACCGGGTACCTCGTCTCGTGAGGCTTCAATTGTCGAGACGCATATGCAATCAAGTACCCGTTCTGCATCAGAACATACCCTAAACCATTCAGAGAAGCATCGGAGCACACAACAAATCCTCCGAAGCCAGACGGTAGGGCCAAAACAGGAGCAGTAGTCAACTTCTCCTTCAGCGTCTGAAAACTGTACTCGCACTCATCAGTCCATACAAATCTCTTATCTTTCTGAGTCAACTGCGTCATAGGCCTGGCTATCGAAGAAAACTTCTCAATGAAACGCCTATAGTAGCCTGCCAACCCCAAGAAACTACGGATCTCTGAAACGTTTCGAGGTCTCTCCCAGTTAAGCACTGCTTCGACCTTGTTCGGATATACAGAAATCCCTTGTGCTGAAATCACGTGACCCAAAAAGATAATCCTGTCGAGCCAAAACTCGCACTTGCTGAATTTGGCATAGAGCTGTGAGTCTCTCAATCTCTGCAATACCAGTCTCAAATGCTCCTTGTTCTCTCTCTTGCTCCTCGAGTACACCAAGATGTCATCTATGAAGACGATTACGAACCGATCGATATACTCGCTGAAGACGCGATTCATCAAATCCATAAAGACAGCGGGGGCATTCGTCAATCCAAACGGCATGACAAGAAACTAAAAATGCCCATATCGAGTCCGGAAGGCTGTCTTTGCCACATCAGCGTCTCTAATTCGCAACTGGTGATAACCAGAGCGCAAGTAAATCTTCGAGTAAACAACCGATCCCTGCAACTGATCAAACAAGTCATCAATCCTTGGCAAAGGATACTTGTTTTTCACCGTTGCTTTATTCAACTGTCTGAAGTCCACACACATCCTCATAGTGCCATCTTTCTTTTTCACAAAAAGGATCGGAGCTCCCCAAGGCGACATGCTCGGTCTGATGAAGCCTTTCTCCAAGAGATCACTCAACTACTCCTTCAGCTCTTTCAACTCTGTGGGCGCCAACCGGTAAGGAGCTCTAGAATTCGGGGCGGTACCGGGCACCAACTCAATACTAAAGTCGATCTCACGTCGAGGAGGGAATCCAGGAATCTCATCTGGAAACACGTCGAGAAACTCTCGAACGACGGGGATGTCGTGCAACTCTAATCACTGTTCCTGGGAACTATCAAGTGCGTAGATCATGAATCCTGCATTACCTAGCGATAGCAGGCTAAACATCTCCATAGCGGACACTAGGGGAATCTTCGACTTCGAATCCATGCCGTAGAAATCCCACCTCTCACCCGTATCAGGGCGAAATCTCACCACACCATGGAAGCAATCAACGGGAGCCTTATAGCTAGCTAATACGTCCATTCCCAAAATACAGTCGAAATCTCTAATCCCCAACACAATATAATTGGTCACCAAAACATGCTCATCAAACCTACTCAGGCAATCTACCACTACCTCTCGGGACCACAGATCCACACCAGCAGGAGTAGACACGGAAACAACATCACATAGTGGGGAAGAACTCAACCCACGCTCAAACACAAGCATCTCATATATAAAAGAGTGTGATGCACCAGTGTCAAACAAGACTCTCGCAGGATAATCATAAATAGAGCATGTACCTCTAATCACCATGCCCGGCATCTCCTCAGCCTGATCCATCGTCAAGGCGTTCGCCAGCGCCTGCTGGGGAATCTGAAACGGGGGTCGGGAAGGTCCTACAAAATGAGACGGCTCACGAGGCTGAAAACCAGATCGCTGTGACTGAGCAAAAGGCTGCTGTCGCTGTGAAGAACCACTAGCTGAACCCTGCTGCGACTGACCAGTAGACCGCCCTCCAATCGAAGGAAAATGCTCTAGCGAAATGTCCAGGCTGACCACATAGATGACAAAGTCCTCGGACTCCTCGACACTGCGAAGACTCATGTCTCCCTCCGCACTGACTACAGAATCCACCTCCAGAACCACTACCAGAACCACTGCCAGAACCAGAGCTCACGGAACCAGAAGAACTCGAATGGCCCTTCTTCTTGAATTGCTTCCCTTGAGGTCTGAACTGCTGGCGACTCTACTGCTGTGACCCCTGAGGAGACTGATATGACTGCGACACCGCCTGCACTGGCTGAGAAGCACGTCCAGACGTCTGATGTATCGGAGCCTCAGGATCCATCAAACTCTCCTCGATATCAACCGCATTGTTCACAGCTTCCATGAAGGTCACCGGGGACCCAGACAGCACCATCCGGTAAAGATCAGGTCTCAACCCTTTCAAGAACTTGTTCCTCTTCGTTCGCTCTTGGCTCGCCACAGCTGGCATGTACACTAGAAGCACAGAAAACCGCATCGCATACTCGGCCACACGCATATCACCCTGCTTCAAATTATCAAACTCACGCTCCCGGCTAGCGAAGTAGGACTTCGGGGTGTATTCCTGTCGAAAAGCCTCACAGAAACCATCCCAGGTGAGCACCGTCCCACTATCTCGAAGCATCCTAGAAGTACCCCTCCACCAGCGCTGCGCATCATCTCGCAGCTGCAACACTGCCAATTTCAGTCTCTTTTCCGGAGCGTACTCCAAGGTATCAAATAACTCCTCCATCTGAACGAGCCACGCCTCGGCCATAGCACCACCCTCAGTACCGGCATACGTCGGTGGGTTCGTCCGCTGAAATCGGGCTAAGACCAACTCCATCCCACTTATCTGCCTAGTGACGTCCTCAACCTGAGCGTCGTCATCACTACCTGCTCTAGACCCCTCCACGGAACGTATAGTCCTCCTACCTCCTTCTCGTCTCGGCGGCATATAAACAAGCCTAGAGGTAAGATCTCACAGCAGATAAAATAACAAGACAGATAATAGATCGCATAAGTCACAGAGGCCAATCAAAATCAAATCAAACTCTGTGCCTAGACTCGAGTGTGATCAAAATAAATCGAGCTTATCACAGTTTAAGCTCTGATACCAAAAATGTCAGGCCCCGTGCTAATTACTCACAATTAACACATAATAAACGCACAACACGGAAGCTAAAAATCAGGGCTTAAAATTTTTTTGAAATACAAAGGGCCTTAACTCAAATCTTACATTCAAAATATCGATAATCAAAATATAAGTTAATTCAAACTCATACACAACAGGTAACAACGTAATATCAAACAAATACAGATCCCCAATACATGATAATATGGGGCATCCCCCGGCTCAATACATATCATATATATAGACTGGGACTCAGGGACGTGGGGATCGACCAGCTGAACTCCCACTCGGCCCAGCTTGGTTACCTGAAGCTCCTGCAAATGGGCAACACGGACCCAAACAAGACAAAAGCAGGAAACAAGTACGAGGTTAAGCCTCAGTACGAAGAGCTATCAAAGCAGATAAACATGCAACATGCTATAAATCAATGCTATGAATGCATGAGGCTGTCAAAGGAAAACAGTCAGCTAGGCCGGTGTAACAACCGGAAAATCATATCATGTCGCCTCTATACCACGGTCTATCAACCGGGAAATCATCGGTCCGTGATCATCGGGGCCCGTCAGCCCATCACAGCTCGGCGGTAGACACTTGTATCCGGTAGTCACCGCTCCGACGATAGCGTTGGACTTTTCGGGCACGACCCACCAGTCGGTCAGTCACAACGTGGCACCCAATCAGGTTATCAAATCAAATCTGTAAATCAGGCTCAAGATGTATGCATGAATGCCATTCAATATCCATGCTCGATACATATAATTCCTAAACGTAAAACAGTATGCATATTCAACCAAAATCAGCAACTGGTTCACGTAGGTACATAGCAGAAAAGCCACAGATTTCACAACATCGAATTATAGACATGTTCAAGCTCACAACTGCTAAGGGCTGCTCAATTCGTACCTCAAATCCTCAAAATTCTACCTCACAAACACGACAGGGCACGACAGATCTCACAGCCTGCGAACAGATTTCACCTAGCTTCAAAATCACAAAGCCGAAGATTCCAGCAACAAATCTGTGCAAGGTATGCAAATTCGTAGCTCAATTCTACTGCCTACACACGTTAATCCTACGGCCAGAAGCTATACGCAATTTCTAAACTTCTACGCAGGCATTAACTACCAGAATAAAACTCAAATCTACGAGAAATGCTCACCAAAAGCTCAAGGAAACCGAAGATCAAATTTGTTCACTGCACCAGCAAATCACGTAGGCGCAAGGGCTTCGTGATCTCTCAACTCGTTGTTCCTAGATTCCAAACTAGTATCAATGGGAAGAGCAAGTCTCAAGGAGTCCAGCGCCACCAAGAACATAAAAAACAGAGGCTGGAATCGACGGGAAATGGCGATAGAAAGTGACGGTGAACAGTAGCTATTCGAGGGCTTCGAGTTTGAGGATAAGAAATATCGGGTCTGGAATGCTCTAAGTGTAACTCAACACTTATATATATATCCTCTACTCAATAAGCTACAGGGAAAGTCAAACACCGACAAAAACAGAGTCCTACAACTCAAAATATCGTAAAACAGATCCCTTGTACAACGCTAAGGCAAAAAAAAGACTTCACGCTAAACTAATCTCGCGCAAGCCTCAAAACGACAACGCTTTACCTTAAACAGATCTCAGCGCCACACGCGAATTGCACAAAACGACGTCGCAGGCAAAACAGATCTCTCCGCCTTTGACAACACGCGAAGCGAAACGACGACGTTCAAAGAAACAGATCCCAGCGCTACTACAAAACTCGCGCAAAACACAAAACGACGGCGTATGAGCAAAACAGATCTCTCGCTTGGCCACACACAACAAAACGACGCCGTAGCGAGAAAAGATCCCTCGCTACTACTCGCCAAACCAGATGTCAACGCTTCTCGTTGACTAGCGCATGAAATCTGCTTACGCCAGCAGATCTCTCACCAAATGAACGCGATCACATTCTTGCATGAGATTTGCTTACGTCACCCATGAGACCTGCTTACGTCACCGAATCTGAAATCACGAAGAATAACATATCATTTCCATGTTATTCCTCCACACCAAGATCTCACCAAACGGTAACGTTTTACCTAATTCTCGAGGCAGAAATGCGCTATTACACAGGGGACCAGATCTCTAACACAAATCGATAAATTCAGCATCATTTTCGACCAAATTCACCCGATAAATACAAACTAAAATCTGGAAAATTCCAACTAGAGATCTGAATATTTTCCAAATCAGATTCCACCAAAATTCGAAATTCCAGAAATCTAAATTCTTAGTTCTCGTGACTAATCTAGCTCAAAATCCGATTAATCACTAATTAGAAATCTGATTCCTCACATTAACAATAATAATGAGTAAAACGTTCATACATTGAGAAAACCCGCTCTGATACCACTTGTTAGGATAAAAAAGAGAGCTGAAGAGTTCAGGGGGGGGGGGGGAATGAACTCCTTGCTGTTTTAAAGCTAGCAATTTATTTTAAAAAGCTTTACAGCTCAAAGCTAACTTGCAGCCGAATTATCAGCTTGAAGTTTTTCCCAGTGATACTGTTGTCTCACGTAATAAAATTGTTTTATGCGGAATAAACGTGATTCAAGCAGCTGAACAATTCAAACAAAGCGTAGAAATAAAAACAGTAAGAACAAGTGAGTTGTTTCTGGAAGTTCGGAGCAATCTCTCCTCCGTCTCCCCTTCTTCCACAGCGGGGAGGATTTCACTAGAAGGCCAAGAGAACTCCTAGCAACCAACGACACGCATACCCACAGCCTGGTTTGTTATTACAAAACACTCTAGCTATCTTACGACACACAGACCCTCAGCCTGGTTCGTTTTTAAATGTTAAAGCTCTCAGCTGGTGTGCTACTCTAGAACTCAGACACTCTCTGCTTGTGATCTTACAAATAAAGTTCAAGTCTACAGAGTGAGTGTAGAAGAGTTGGTGATACAAGGAATATGTATGATATGTGCGTATATCACTTATAGAGCTTGTTCAAGAATGAACTATGCTTCTGTGATAGACTTGAATAATTTCTGAATGATCTTGTATCTCGCGGTCACCCTTCACAGCTTCTCTTCTCTTGATTTTTATTCTCTTTGGATGCAACGGTAATAAATGTTACCAGTAGACACATTGAATACATCCAAATTGAAGTTTCTGCGGCGCCATTAAATGCTTGTACGATGAAGGTACGGCTTCATTAAATGCATTACCCTTTCTGGTAAGTCTGCGCCGTCTTCAGCCTGTTGTCATATCCCTGCATATCTGGTTTTAGCTTGAAGTAGTTTTCAACGACTACGAATTATGGCAGAGACGTCAACTGGATATCTTCAGATAGTACAGTACTTTGAATTTTCAAATTCCTTATGTCGTTTTATACCCAGCTGATTCTTCATTTCCATGCATTGAGCTGATATGCCCTTCTGAACTTCTAGCTGATATTTGCTTTGTCCATTTATCCAGCTGATTTAGTTTTTGCTGACTCAGTATCCAGCTGGTTCATTCATCAAACTGATCTCTTGAGCTTTTCGTCATTTAGCTTGTTTGAGATATACCTTCAGGCTGGTTTGACTTTGAATTTATCCCTTCGAGCTGATTTCTCTGTTGAACGTGATAAGTCTTGTCCGGTCCTTGACACTTTGGTTTGAATGATCTCTTCTATGAATTCTTTTTCCTGTTAAGTATGTTATCACCAAAACTTCTTGAATTTATATCCCAACACGGTGGTTGTTGTCTATCAGATCTGGGACACTTAAGTATATATAGTGAGGACTTTGACTTCGGTCTCGGCATTAGCTCTTTCCGACACATAGAAATATTCTCGTAACCTTATCCTGTCGCGATACCCTAGCTACCTTTCATCGTAGCTTATTTCCTTCGATTGTCGGCGGTATACAGCTCCGACGGATGCAAGAGTTGTAGCGCTGGACTCCTCTTGTTAAGGCGATTCTTCTCATACCTGTTTCACAGGCTTGGGATTAGCTGGAAGAATATCACGAAGGAAGCAGCTATTTTGTGTAGTCTGTTAGCATAAGCGCAGATTTGCTTCTGCCGTTCAGTTAGCTCATTGGATAAGTGATAGTTCCTACTTGTGTTTCTTTTAGAGATGTTGGTTGAGCTAGAAGAGTAGGACAGAGCTGGTGGAGCTTGTTGTTCCTAGTTCGTAAGTTCTGTGTTACTGTCCCTGAGCCTGTGTTGTGTTGTTGATTATCAGGTTTCAGATCTGTGTGCTAGGGACCCCACCTGTAGTAATTGTAGCTCAGAACTGAGGTACGGATGTGAGCTTGTCTTACAACATTGAATTTGGCATGGATTTTATTTGAGCTGTTGTGTTTGCCTCTGTGCTGTTATTGCTTGATTCTGTTCTGTTGTTCTTGCAAGCTGTTGCATTTCATGCACGTATTACTCATATTGAGCTTAGATATTGTTTAACAGTGCCTTGTTATCTAGATCTGTGTGTACCAGGATTCTTGTTTAGATTCCGAGCAGGTAACTCCCGTATACCTCATCTCCCTGCTGGGATCTGTTAGCCACTATGAGCGGAGTGGCTAGCTCCCACATCTCATGAGTTGGGCAACAACAGGTTGAGCCGTGTTCTGCATCTGGTTCCGTGTGCTGAGACGAGTGGGTAGCTCCCATATACTCACACACCCCGTGGCCACTGTTGTTCAGTTGATCTGTATCTGTTGTTGAGCAGTTCCTTGAGATACTTTGGCTCCTGCCTTCGGTTGTAGCCATGTTCTCATGCATAGCATTCGCATTTTATCTATTTCTATTGAACTGTTGTCTTTCAGTTGCTCTCTGTATTGGGGTTTGACCCCGTGTCCCTCTGGGGCTTGTTGTTTTGTTTGCCTGTGTGTGCTTTTAGGTTACCATGGTTAAACCGCTGGTTGTGGAACTGATCCAGCTGGTAATGCCCCTGGAGGAGGATAGAGTGTCCCAGTTATATGTAGTAGATACATATGATGTCTTTGTTATATTGTATTGGTTCTCAGCGTTGTAAAACCTGTATTTTGAATAACATTGTAATTTAAATTATGTTTTCTAAGTCAGGCCAAAAGCAAAAATTTAGCCACTATTTTTATGATTCCGCTATTGTTTATTGCATGGTTATACTCTGTTTGAGCACGAGGTCTGCATTTTTGGTATCAGAGTTTAAGCTGGGATAAGCTCGATTTCTTTTGATCACAGTCGAGTCTAGGCACGATGTTGCATGTTGCATTTGCATGGCTATGTGATTCATTTGTTATGTCATATATACTTGTTGTTGTGTGACCTTATTGTTTAGTGCCTTCGTAGATGCCGCCTAGACGTAGGGGTAGAGGTAGAGGGCAGATTCCGGAAGAGTCTGGGGGTCAGAACGATGAGGATCAGCGTAGTTTTCCTAGTCGTAGACGTACCAGGCAGGTCGAGGATGAGGTAGATGTGCTGGAAGCCCGTGTGGACGACATGGAACTTGATGGCGAGGTTTCAGTGGATGAACCCTCAGACGTTTAACGGTGATGACCCTAGTTCTGATTCGGAGTCCTAGTTGCAGCATATTATCGGGTTGTTCGATCATGTGAGATACGATGATGAGCGTAGGTTGAGTTTGGCTTAGTTTCAGTTGAGTAGGAGTGCCGAGCGTTGGTGGAGAGGTGCTTCTCGAGCGCTAGAGGAGACTGATGTTCGTGGAACAGTGCCTTTCGACAGGAGTACGTCCCTGAGTCCTATGTTAACGCCAGGGAGCGTGAGTTTGATAACCTGTTGCAGGGACTATGTCTGTGGGGGCGTATGACTGGAGATTTTCTTCTCTTATTGCGTATGTTCCGCATGTTTCTGGTCGACAGAGGGCGAAGAGGAACAAGTTCTTGGAGGGACTGAATGAAGAGTTGTATTCTTTGGTGTTGGCGGGTTCACCGACGAGTTATGCGGATGCGGTGGACAAGGATATGGATATTGAGGAGGAACTGCAGAATCGTAAGTCTCGTGTTAGGCCGCAAGTGGTGCAAGGTAACCGTCCCATGGTTCCGGGGGTGCAACCTTCCCAGTCTGTGCATTCACCCCAACCACCTCAGTACCAGGCATCCCAAAAGTCTGGACACCATAGGTTTAGACCTCGTGGTCATCAGTTCAAGAAGAAGTCAGGTTCTAGTTCTTCTGGCTCGGGCAGTTCTAGCAGCAGTAGTTCCAAGGTCGAGTTTTGTGGCCAGTGTGGAGGAAAGCATCCTACAACATAGTGTGTAGTTGTGCAGGGTTTGTGTAACAATTGCGGGCAGTATGGACACTTTGGGAGAGTGTGTCCTTTTGCTGGATCACAGCACACGGCTGTCCCACCACATGGTCGTGCGGGTGGATCGTCTCGAGGTCGTTCTTTTCCTGCTTCACAGCAGAGGTTGGGAGAGCCTCAGTATAGGCCGTTCATCAGCCTGGTCCTTCGCGGTTTGGACAGTCTTCCCAGCCCCAATTTTCAGGACCTCAGTTTTCCCAGGTGAATGCCATGACGAGGGGGCAAGCGGAGGGCACGCCAACAGGAGTGATCGCAGGTACTTGCTTTGTCTTTGATTTTCCTGCGCGTGTATTGTTTGATACAGGAGCATCGCATTCGTTTATTCCTGATGCATTTGTGATGCATTTGTGGTTGAGCATGGTTTGCATACCACTTATTTGAGTGATGTTGTGTCTGTTGCAACACATGTCGGCGCGAGCCTACTCCCAAGAGATTTTGTTGAATAGCATTCTTAGGTTTGGTTAGAGCGTGTTAGTAGCGAATCTGATAAGGCTAGTGATGTGGGATTTTGATTGCATAGAGGGAATGGACGTGTTGTCTGGTTATAGGGGCACCGTGGATTGTTTCCATGGCGTTGTGCGTTTTAGGCCCCAGTCTGGAGAGAAGGGGACTTCTATGGCTACGGTTCCCGATCGAAGACTCCTTTAGTCTCTGCAATGGAGATGTTTAGAATATTGTCGTTGGAGAATGCTGGATTTATGATCTATGCTTTGGATGCGCCTTCTTCGTCGTGTGTGAAGATTTATGACGTTCCCGTTGTTCGTAATTTCCCTGATGTGTTTCCGGAGGAGATTCCTCGTTTTCCTCCGAAGAGGGAGTTAGACTTCAGCATTGAGTTGGTATCTGGTACATCTCCTATCTCGAGAGCCCCATATCGTTTAGCAACTTCTGAGTTGAGGGAGGTTAAGGTGCAGCTTAGTGACTTGTTGGAGAAAGGCTTCATTAGGCCGAGTATGTCACGTGGGGAGCGCCTATCTTGTTTATGAAGAAGAAGGATGGATCGATGAGGATGTGCATCGACTTTAGGCAGTTGGATAAGGCAACAATTAAGAATAAGTACCCTTTTCCGATGATTGATGACTTGTTTGATCAGCTTCAGGATTCAGCTATATTTTCTAAGATTGATATGTGTTTGGGGTGCCATCAGTTGCGCATTCAGGAGCAAGATGTTGCAAAAACTGCGTTTTGTATGAGGTACGAGCATTATGAGTTTTGGTGATGCCATTTGGTTTGACGAATTCCCCCGCAATTTTTATGGACCTGATGAACCGATTTTTCAGAGAATTCATCGATCAGTTTGTGATTGTGTTTATCGGTGATATCCTGGTGTACTCTAAGACTTCGATACAGCACAAAGAGCTTTTAAGGTTGGTTCTCCAGACACTTCGAGAATCTATGTTTTCCAAGTGCGAGTTTTGGTTAGACCGAGTGGTATTTCTGGGTCATGTTGTTTCAACTGTAGGTATCTCTGTGGATACCAGTAAAGTTGAGGCTGTTGTTAACTGGGATCGTCCCAAGAATGTTTCTGAGATTCATAGTTTCTTGGGTTTGGCTGGCTATTATCGTCGTTTTATAGAGGGATTCTCTAGTATAGCTAAGCCTATGATGTAGTTTACCCAAAAAGATAAAAGGTTTGTTTGGACTGAGCAGTGTGAGAACAGCTTTTTGTTGCTTAAAGAGAATCTAACGTCTGCACCTGTGTTAGCTTTGCCGTCTGGTTCAGGACGTGTCCTAGTGAGCGAGCGGTCCTAGATGCGACGTCTTTTGGATAAGTTCCAAATTTTTTTGGGCATAGAATTCAGATCTGGAGTGATACTCAGATCTGAGTTGGGATCAGCTTTGGATCTTAAGTTCTCGGTGGCTGTTGTCTATCAGATCTGGGACACTTAAGTATATATAGTGAGGACTTTGACTTCGGTCTCAGCATTATATCTTTACGACACTTAGAAATATTCTCGTAACCTTATCCTATCGCGATACCCTAGCTACTGTTCATCGTACCTTATTTCCTTCGATTGCCGGTGGTAGACAGCTCCGACGGATGCAAGAGTGGTAGCGCTAGACTCCTCTTGTTAAGGCGATTCTTCTCATACCTTTTTTGCAGGCTTGGGATTAGCTGGAAGAAGATCACGAAAGAAGCAGCTCTTTTGTGTAGTCTGTTAGCATAGCGCATATTTGCGTCTGCCGTTCAGGTAGCTCGTTGGGTAAGCGATAGTTCTTACTTGTGTTTCTTTTAGAGCTGATGGTTGAGCTAGAAGAGTAGGACAGAGCTGGTTGAGCTTGTAGTTCCTAGTTCGTGAGTTCTATGTTACTGTCCCTGAGCCTGTGTTGTGTTGTTGATTAACAGGTTTCAGATATATGTGCTAGGGACCCCGCCTGTAGTAATTGTAGCTCATAACTGAGGTACGGATATGAGATTATCTTACAACATTGAATTTGGCATGGATTATATGTGAGCTGCTGTGTTTGCCTCTGTGCTGTAATTGCTTGCCTTTGTTATGTTGTTCTTGCAAGCTGTTGCGTTGCATACACGCATTATTATGTTGAACTCAGATCATGTTAGCCTTGCCTTGTTGTATTGATCTGCGTGTACCAGGATGTTTGTTCAGAGGCCGAGCGGGTAACTCCCGTATACCTTATCTCCCTGCTGGGATCTGTTAGCCACTATGAGCGGAGTGGGTAGCTCCCACATCTCATGAGTTGGGCAACAGCAGATTGAGCTGTGTTCAGCATCTGGTGTCGTGTGCTGAGACGAGTGAGTAGCTCCTATATAGTCACACACCCCATGGCCACTGTTGTTCAGTTGATCTGTATCAATTGTTGAGAAGTTCTTTGAGATCCTTTGGCTCCCTACCTTTGGTTGTAGCCTTGTTCTCATGCATAGCATTCACATTTTGTCTATTGCTATTTAAATGCTGTTTTACAGTTGCTCTCCGTACTGGGGTTTGACCCCGTGTCCCTCTAGGCTGGTTGTTTTGTTTGACTATGTGTGTTTTCAGGTTTGGTTACACCACTGGTCGTGGAATTGATCCAGCTGGTAATGCCACGGGAGGTGGATAGAGTGTCCCAGTTATATGTAGTAGATACATATGATGTCTTTGTTATATTGTATTGTATTGGTTTTTAGCGTTGTAAAACCTGTATTTTAAATAACATTGTAATTTAAGGCTCCGTTTGGACATGTTTTTAAAAAAATGTTTTTAAAAAAACTATTTGTAAAACGTTTTGAAAGTTATTTTAAGGAAAAATATGTGTTTGGATAACTATTTTATAAAAACGTTTTATTAGTTCAAAATGTGTTTGGACTAGTAATTTAGAAAAATGTTTTTAAAAACATAATTTCTTTTTTATAATTTTTATACAATTTTCTCATTCTTTTAATTTTTTTTTCATATGTTTATTTATATTATCCATTTTTATATAAATAATCTCTTATATAATTTTTTCTCTCTTTTTTATTTTCATTTTCCAGTTTCTATATTTTTTTGTGATACATATTTTATTTCAATCTACAATTAAATGTTTAATATTTTATTTTATTGTAGTTAAATATTGTTTAAAGATAGTGCTTCCAACATCTGACAATAAATTCTTAAATTCTTCGTTACATGTGTTAAGGAAATATACTAATTAATTCAGATTAGTTTAGTGAAACCTTAATTATTATTATGGTTATTATAATATAACTCTGATGATATTTTATTTATTTTCTTATAGTGTTTATTTTTAAACATTGCAATCCGATCTCCATCTAACATTAATCCAACTATAAATTTTTAAAATGTTAAATTAAATTTAGATAAATCATTAACTTGAAAATAAATAAAAATTATATTCAATAATTTTAATCATAAAACGTGTAAAAAAACGCTAGCAATAGTGAATAATTTATCACCATATAAAAATTTGAAGAAAATGTTAATCGTAAATAGATTTAGCTAGCCATAAGCTTATCTTATAATTATAACTAGACTTCTAAAAACCACAAAAAACACCTCCTACTTGTTTTTAAAAAACTATACTTGAAAAACAGTTTTTTAAGAAAATGTTTTTAAAACTTTTTAAAAAATCTTGCCTAAACACCAACTTTAAAAAATTTTACTTATAAAACACTAAAAACATCCTTTAAGAACATGTCCAAACATACCCTAAATTATGTTTTCTAAGTCAGGCCAAAAGCAAAAATTTAGCCACTATTTTTATGCTTCCACTATTGTTTATTGCGTGGTTTTACTCTGTTTGAGCACGAGGCCTGACAGGTAGGTGTGGCTATTTAATGCATTTCATCTTCTTGTGAATTGATGTGACAATACGTCAGTTAATTTCTTTATTCAACCCGAGTTTGTTCAACTGCTTTGATCCTTCAGATCTGATACATACTTTATTCAGATATGTTTCTAAGATCTGATTCCTTTGTTCTGCTTCAGTTGATCTCAGATCTGATTTTGCTTTTCTTAGCTTATCCAGCTCCGAACTGATCTTCTCGTCACATCTAATCCAGCTCTGAGCTGATATTCTCTTCTCATCTGATCTGTTATAATCAGCTCTTCTTGTCTTTTCATGCTCACTGCCGATTTAGTCTGCTAGAGTGTCAGATCTGGTTAGCTTTGACTGGTTATGCGCACTACTCAGATCTGGTCAGTGCTACTCCCTCCGAAACGGTCCAACGAGCAAGACTCACCACTACGTCGTGACATAAGCTGCTTTTTGGTCAAATTTCTTCGTTTAGGCCTCCCAAATCACATTTTTCTATTCTGTACTTCTCAGCTAAGCTAACTGTACAGTCCTCATCTTCGACGATCTTGTACCGCTGCTCTCTACGCAGATCTGGTTCAACTTTAGTATCAGATATGGTTCAGCTCACTGCTGCTCAGCTGATTCGTCTCTATCTCAGACCTGCACATCTCAATTAAACTGTTAGTAAATAATCAGCATGTTTTGTGTATTTCAAAATTCAGATTATGATCTGTAAACACAGATCCAACACCCAGGTTGCTGAACTGGTTGAATGTCTAAGGGAGCTGTGTGATGCCAAAAAGGGGGAAGGTCACAGCAGTAAAAAGAGTGAAGGAACTAGCAACAGAAAGGGGGAAGGACCAGCACCAAGCTATAAAAGTGGTGAAGGGGCAAGCAGCAGTAAAAAGAGGAAATGGTTTCGATCAAGAGCGGTCTTAGTAGTAGGAGCAAGAAAAATTGTGTTTGTATAGCTGATTTTTTTGTAAATTATTTAACGGTCCAAAAAAATCTCTTTTTTTACGATCAAAGTTTTGTCATCACTAAAAAGGGGAAGTTGTTAGAGTAAACTTCAGAAGTTTTGGTGATGAAAATTAAAAGATATTAATCAGATCAAAGTGACAAGATCTGGACATGACTTGTCAGGCCTCGTGCTCAATCAGAGTAAAACCACGCAATAAACAATAGCGGAAGCAGTAAAATAGTGGCTAAATTTTTGTTTTTGGCCTGACTTTAGAAAACATAATTTAAAATACACTGTTATAGAAAATATTGGTTTTACGATATCCAACAACAATACAACACCGAGTGACCCTCAATCAACATCATAGACACAATAAAACATAACTAAAATATCAATTAATCTACTACATATAGCTGGGACACTCTATCCACCTCCCGGAGAAATACCAGCTGGATCTGCTCCACGACCCGTGGAGAAACCATGGTAACCTGAAAACATACACAGGTAAACAAACACCATCCACAGAGGGACATGGGGTCAAATCCCAGTACGGAGAGCAACTGAAAAACAACAGTTAAATAAAAATAAATAAAATGCAAATGCTATGCATGAGAACAAGGCTACAACCGAAGACAGGGAGCCAAAGGATCTCAACGGCTGCTCAACAAACGATAACCGATCAACTAAACATTGGTGGCCACGGTGTGCGAGCATATGGGAGCTACCCACTCGTCTCAACACCCGGTACCAGATGCAGAACACAGCTCAACCTAATGTTTCCCAACTCATGAGATGTGGGAGCTACCCACTCCGCTCATAGTGGCTAACAGATCCCAGCAGGGAGTTGATGTTAGAGTAGATGCCCAACTAGCCAACTTGTGGCGTGTGGGTTTTATAGACTCTTGTACAAACAGTCTTTATATATGATATTCGCATTTACTTATATGGCGTTCTTTACTTTCATTATGTGTGTAATGATTCACAATTGCGTTGAGTAAAGACCTAGAATGCACTAAAGTGTATGTTAGATGTGATAGTGGGTATGACGGCTATCATGAAACACATCTAATAGTCGCTGTGTATTCTGAACATGTTCCTAGTCGATTGGGCCGTCAAAATGAGGATAAGGCCGCCCGAGTTCAAGACTAGTATCTGCGATGCGAAGTACCATGATTCATTGGTAGGGAGCATTGTGATGTTCTGAGCATGCAGATAGATAGTGACCTGGTGATCTATCGAACTACC
>KQ989054.1:134129-156361 GCA_001598015.1 Dorcoceras hygrometricum | reverse complement strand
ATGGAAAGGGAATTTCTACTTGATAGAAAGGGCAAAATAGTAGAACTCGAAGAGGTTCGAGAACCAATTGAAGTACCAAGTGAATCTCCCGCACCTACTGAGCCAGTACCAGATATGGTCGCACCTAGGAGATCCGAAAGGATTCCTAGGGCTCCTGAGAGATATGGTTTTCTCCTTGAAGATGATCAAGGTGATCAAGTTGTTGGATCTGATCCAAGAACTTTCAAGGAGGAAATTTCTGATGCTGATTCTAATTTGTTGCTTGAAGCAATGCAGTCTAAGTTTGACTCAATGCATGCTAACCAAGTTTGGACTCTGGTTAACCCTCCCGAAGGAATCGTTCCTATTGGGTGTAAATAGGTATACAAGAGGAAACTTGGGCCTGACGGCAAGGTAATGACCTACAAGGCACGACTGGTCGCGAAAGGTTACACTCAAAGGCAAGTTGTTGACTATGATGAAACCTTCTCGCCAGTCGCAATGTTCAAGTCGATTAGAATATTGTTAGCCATAGCCGCATGGTACGACTATGAGATATGGCAAATGTATGTGAAAACTGCGTTCCTTAATGGAAACATTAAGGAAGAGATATATATGACGCAGCCTGAGGGTTTCACATCTGTTGGAAGCGAGCATAAGGTATGCAAGCTTCAGAGATCGATCTACGGTCTCAAACAAGCATCACGAAGTTGGAACCTAAGATTCGATGAAACAATTAAGGAATTCGGTTTCATCAAGAATCCCGAGGAGCCATGTGTCTATAAAAAGGTAGTTAAAAGCGCTGTGACGTTCCTATTACTTTATGTTGACGACATTCTACTCATTGGGAATGATGTAGGAATGTTGCAATCAACTAAAGTATGGTTGTCTAGCAGATTTTCGATGAAGGACATGGGTGAAGCATCCTATATTCTTGGAATACAGATCTATCGGGATAGATCTAAACGGATGCTCGGACTCACCCAGGCTACCTACATCGATACCATACTTAAGAGGTTCTCTATGGAAGAGTCCAAGAGAGGACACCTACCTATGTGCCACGGGGTCACTCTATCCAAGTCTATGTGTCCAAAGACTGATGAGGAGATAGAGAGTATGGCACATGTACCATATGCCTCGGCTATAGGTAGTATTATGTATGGCATGATCTCGACTAGACCGGACGTCGCATATGCTCTGAGCGTCACGAGCCGCTACCAGGCCAACCCCGGCCAATTGCATTGGAAGGCTGTGAAGGATATTCTTAAGTACTTACGAAGGACTAAGAATATGTTCATGGTCTATGGGGGTGGTGAACTGAAACTGGAAGGCTACACTGATTCTAGCTTCCAGTGTGACGTGGATGATTCGAAATCAACCTCTGGATTTGTATTCATGCTCAATAATGGTGGTGTCACTTGGAAGAGTTCCAAGCAAGACACCATCGCGGATTCAACCACTGAGGCTGAGTACATTGCAGCATCAGCTGCTGCTAAGGAGGCCGTTTGGATAAGAAATTTTGTCCAAGAGTTGGGCGTCATTCCTAATGGAGTTGGTCCAGTCCTGGTGTACTGCGACAACACGGGTGCCGTTGCGCAAGCAAAGGAGCCTAGGTCTCACCAAAGATCCAAACACATACTGAGGAAATACCACATAATCCGGGATATTGTGGCTAGAAGTGACATAGCAGTTGAGAGAGTCGCCTCTGCGGACAACTTTTCTGATCCACTTACGAAGCCCTTGCCTGGACCGTTGTTTGAAAAACATCGCGAAACAATGGGACTGCGTCTGATGAGTAGTTGGCTTTAGGGCAAGTGGGAGATTGTTAGAGTAGATGCCCAACTAGTCAACTTGTGGCGTGTGGGTTTTATAGACTCTTGTACAAACAGTCTTTATATATGATATTCGCATTTACTTATATGGCGTTCTTTACTTTCATTATGTGTGTAATGATTCACAATTGCGTTGAGTAAAGACCTAGAATGCACTAAAGCGTATGTTAGATGTGATAGTGGGTATGGCTGCTATCATGAAACACATCTAATAGTCGCTGTGTATTCTGAACATGTTCCTAGTTGATTGGGCCGTCAAAATGAGGATAAGGCCGCCCGAGTTCGAGACTAGTATCTGCGATGCGAAGTACCATGTTTCATTGGTAGGGAACATTGTGATGTTCTAAGCATGCAGATAGATAGTGACCTGGTGATCTATCGAACTACCCTCGTTCGGACATTCCAAGTGGTTACCATTTGTCGAGTGGATAAGTCCGAGGTCTTGGTTGTACTGATTAGTCCTCACGACTCGAAACGTCATTGAGACTCTACATGATAGGCGTCTCACTTGACCCGTTTGCAGACTCACTTGGGGTCACAAGGCGTCGTGATTGGGTGAGACCCCGATGCATGTAGAAGTCGATGCATCGTTGTCGAGGATTCACCGCTCGCAGACATGCGTGGATATCCTATGCTATCTGAGGGGATAATAGTGTATAAATCTCTGGCCAGAGTACTAGAAGTTTTTTAGGTAAATGTGTTTACCTAGTTACACTCGAAATGTCACTATTCGATCTCCAAGATGTATGCATAGCTATCGGATCTATAGCGACTCTCGATTTACCAATACTAGAAGTTTTTTAGGTAAATGTGTTTACCTAGTTACACTCGAAATGTCACTATTCGATCTCCAAGATGTATGCATAGCTATCGGATCTATAGCGACTCTCGATTTACCAATGGTCGTTGATCTGATCGGGATATATGGATTGAAAGGACCGTACTGTACGCTAACCACGAGCGACTGGTTCTTGCAGGCACTATCAGTTATACCTAGGGGACCATGGGGCGATGTTGCTAGACGCTTTACCATGATCCGTTGGGCAAGTCCGGAATTGTGATTCCGGAGCCGCAATGGTTGTGGGCCCACGGCTAGCTGTATCCCTGAACCATTGAGGATCACACAAGTACTAGATTCGAGATTCCCGCACGGATACTCAGCTCAATGTGTTGAGCACGAGAAGAGGATTTCGGGAAGTGCGACTTCCTAAAAGTCAACAGGGGTCAAACCGGGGTTTCGCGCTGTTGAGGGGCAAAACGGTCTTTTTGCACTGGGGTTCTGAAAAATGGTTTTTCAAATCATAATATTCAGTTTTGGAAACTGAGTCGATCCGTCTGATCTGATCGGCGATCGGAGTTACGGTGAAGTCTCGGTGGTGGAGATGAACTGAATGTTCATCGTTGGGCCCGGGCCCGTTGGGTCGATCCAAGTCCAACACTCAAGCTTATTTAATTAAGCTTAAGCCTAGACTTAACATAACATAACTTGACACAACTCCCAAGAACCCTAACCCTAATATCTATAGCCGCCCCTCCTCTCTCGAACGTCGCCGCCGCCGTGCGCCGCCCGCCACCGCCCGCCGCCGCCGCCACTTCGCCAGAAATCGTTCCGGCCTAGTTTTTCGAGGAGAATCCGTTCGTGCAGAATTCGTCAGTGCTTCTAGTGCAGCCTGACGAAGGAGTCTCGGTTCTGGTCGTGGATCGGATTGGCGATATCTACCGCAATCTACCGAGAAGAGCCGGGTTCTTGTAATTCCGGTTGGAGCCAGGCACAAGTGCCAGCAAGGTATTCGTTTTGAACGCCCTATGAATGACGATATTTGTATTGTTGTTTTTCGTATTGATCGTCTCCCGGCTGTATTTCTTTGTTCTTCCGCTGCCTTGCCGGGGGGCGGATCCGGATCCCCAACAGTTGAGGCATACGGGAGTTACCCGCTAGTCCTACAACACAAGCATCCTGGTACACACAGATCAAGATAACAAAGCACAGCTAACCAAGATATGGGTTCAACATGGATAATGCATGTATGCAATGAAACAGCTTTCAATAACAACACAACAGGAGCAAGCAATTGCACACCGAGTTCAACACAGCAGCTCACATAAAATCCATGACAATTTCAACGCTGTAAAACAAGCTCACATATGTACCTCAGTTATGAGCTACAAGTACCACAACGAAGTCCCGAGCAACAGATCTAAAACCTGTTTAACAACAACACAACGCTAACTTAGGGACGCAAAGCACAGAACTCACCACTGGAAGCTAGGAGCTCAACCACCAGCTCTAACTAAAGCGCAAGGGTAGAAACTAACACTTACCCAACAAGCTACCTGAACGGCAGGACTAATCCGACGCTTATGCTAACAGACTACAGAAGGGAGATGTCTTCGCAAACCTATCCAAGCTTGACTCAAGCTTCCAAAAGCGGTACCAAACGAAGCGTCTTAGCAAGAGGAGTCCAGTACTTAAATCGGAGCTGTCTACCACCAGCAATCGGAGAAAAAGAGTTACAGTGAATAGTAGCTAGGGTATCGCGACAGAGTTTGCTCATGGGGAATTTTCTAAGTGTCGGCGAAAAATACTGGATGAAGGGTCAAAGTCCTCTTAAATACAACTCAAATCTGGTCACATCTGGTGAACTGTAGCCACCGACAACCTCGGAGTTCACATCTGAAACCAGCTCAGATATGAGTGCCACTCTAGATCTGGACACTACGTCAAAACAGACGTGGGACTTAACCAAACGACGTCGCACAGAAAATACGCTCCCAACTAATACACATCATTGCGCTAACTCAAATCTGAAACACTAAACGGCATCGCAGCCATAACATTAAGATCTGACGCACAATAGCTAATCAAATCTGAAATCCGTGAACCATACCTGTCTAACCCACAACACAAACCGGGACTAGGAACCGGATCTGTCCACACACAACTAACAACGCGCATGTACTAAAAACTGGATCCTTTCCAAACGACAACATTTCGCTATCCGCGCGATATACTGCACCTGTGCACCCAGAATAACGCACGACTACCAGATCCTGCTCTCACATCTGAAAGCAACCAACCATATCTGATCAACACTCACATCTGACCAGTTCCCGCATCAGTTCTTCAACTCTCTAGATCTATTTCAAGGACTTATATGGACCTGATAACTTCACCAAACATACCACTCTAAACTGGTCCAACCCAGATTTGTTCAAGCCAAATCTGGTCTATGCTAAACCTAATTAATTAATTCAGTTAATTGGGTCTTACATCTCTCCTGCACTAAAACAGGATTTCGTCCTCGAAATCGAACGACTCTAGATCAAGAGTTCAAGATAACTGGAACAAACAACAACAAACAAAATAACTACTGGAAACAAACACAACATCTATTCAAACAGATGAGGCCACTCACGTTGCATTTTCTCTTCCAGCTCCCACGTAGCTTCTTCTCTACCATGTTTGCTCCACTGGACCATCACCAAGGGAATGGTATTATTCCTCAGCTGCTTCTCTATTCAAACAGATGAGGCCACTCACGTTGCATTTTCTCTTCCAGCTCCCACGTAGCTTCTTCTCTACCATGTTTGCTCCACTGGACCATCACCAAGGGAATGGTATTATTCCTCAGCTGCTTCTCCTTTCTATCCAAGATCTGCAAGGGATATTACACATAACTCAAAGCCCGATCTAAGTCCACCTCGTCGGTCCTTAGCACATGCGACGGATCTGGCTCATACTTCCTCAACATAGACACATGGAAAACATCATGTTAGGAAGATAGATCTAGCGGAAAAAACAGCCGGTAAGCCAAAGGACCAATCCTCTCAACATTCTCATATGGTCCAACATAACGAGGAGCCAACTTTTCCTTGAGACCAAATCTCATAACACTGCGAAAAGGAGAAACTTTCAGGAAAACCAGATCACCAACCTGAAATTATAAAGGCCTACGCCTCTTGTTCGCAAAACTGGCTTGGCGATCTTGTGCAGCTTTCATCCGCTGGCGAATCAAATCCACTTGATCTCTCATCTGCTGCACAAATTCTGGAGAAGGCAGCTGCTTCTCCCCCACTTCTTCCCAACACACAGGCGATCTACACATCCTGCCATACAAAGCTTCAAATGGTTCCATACCAATCGTGACCTGGTAGCTGTTATTGTAAGAAAATTCCACCAAAGACAACTAATATTGCCTGCTACCACTGTAATCCATCACAACAACTCTCAACGTATCCTCTAAAATCTGGATAGTCCTCTCAGATTGGCCATCTGTTTGGGGATGATACGCAATTCTCATAGCCAATCTGGTACCCAAAGCTGTTTGTAAACTCTTCCAAAACCTGGAAGTAAACCTCGGATCACGATCTGAAACAATAGAAACAGGCACACCATGCAATCGCACTACGAAATCTACGTACAGCTTCGCCATCTTCTTCAATAAATATGTCATACTGTAGGGAATGAAGTGAGCAGACTTCGACAATCTATGTAACAACCCACACAACATCAAACCCTCGACTGGAACGAGGCAAATGTGTAACAAAATCCATTGCTATGTGCTCCCAATTCCATTGGGGCACCTCTAAGCTCTGCAACAAACCATCAGGTCTCATCATTTCAGCCTTGACTTGCTGACAATTCAGGCAACGGGCTATGAAATCAGCAACATCCCTATTCAAACCTGCCCACCAGTAATGTTGCTTCAAGGCATGATACAAATTTCTCGCACCAGGATGGACACTGTGTCTACTACAGTGCGCTTCTCTCAAGATCTCCTCCTTCAAGTCAATCAGATTTGGCACTACCAATCGACCACGAAACCTCAAAAATCCATCAGACGAAACTGACAATTCAGGCAACGGGCTATGAAATCAGCAACATCCCTATTCAAACCTGCCCACCAGTAATGTTGCTTCAAGGCATGATACAAATTTCTCGCACCAGGATGGACACTGTGTCTACTACAGTGCGCTTCTCTCAAGATCTCCTCCTTCAAGTCAATCAGATTTGGCACTACCAATCGACCACGAAACCTCAAAAATCCATCAGACGAAACAGTAAAATACTTCAATTGTCCATCCCTAACCTTCAGCTTCAACTCATGGATAGATGGATCTGTTCTCTTAGCTTCTCTAACATTCTCAACAATCTGTGGCTCAACTTGGAAGGAAGAAACCACAACAAAATCCTCACCTGGGTAAAATCGCCAACCGGTAGTGCTTAGATGCTTATGGACCTTAGAAATCTTCAACGAAGCCATCATCTCCACTTGAGCCTTTTTGCTCAATGCATCAGCAACTAAAATTACTTTCCCAGTCTGATATTGGATCTCACAAGCAATGTCCTTAAACAGCTACATCCACGTACGCCGTCTCATGTTAAAATCTGACTGAGAAAACAGGTACTGAAGGCTCTTGTGGTCTGAATACACTACAAATTGCTCGCCATACAGATAGTGGCGCCAAAATCTTCAAGTCAAACACCACTGGTGCCAATTCCAAATCATGAACTGGGTAACGAGTCTCATGCGGTTTTAACTGAAGAGAGTCATACGCAATGACTCGACCATTCTGCATCAACACACAGCCCAATCCATTCAAGGAAGCATCAGCACAAACCACAAAACCACCTGATCCTGCAGGCAAAGCTAACACAGGCGCAGAAGTTAGCTTCTCTTTGAGCAACTGGAAACTGTTCTCACACTACTCAGTCCAAACAAACCTCATGTCTTTCTGAGTCAACTGCATCATAGGCTTAGCTATACTAAAGAACCCTTCTATAAAACGCCGATAATAGCCCACCAAACCTAAGAAACTACGAGTCTCAGCAACTTCTTGGGACGCTCCCAGCTAACAACAACCTCAACTTTACTGGATCCACAGAAGTACCTGCAGCTGAAATGACATGACCCAGAAATACAACTCTGTCCAACCAAAACTCGCACTTAGAGAACTTAGCATAAAGCTACGAGTCTCGAAGTGTTTGGAGAACCAATTTCAAATGCTTTTTGTGCTGCATCGGAGTCTTAGAGTACACCAAGATATCATTGATAAACACAATCACAAACTGATCGATGAATTCTCTAAAGACTCAATTCATCAGGTCCATGAAAACTGCGGGGGCATTCGTCAAACCAAAAGGCATAACTAGAAACTCATAATATCGGTACCTCGTCCGAAAAGCAGTTTTCGCAACATCTTGCTCTCGAATGCACAACTGATGGTATCTCAAACACAGATCGATCTTAGAAAACACAGCTGAACCCTGAAGCTGATCAAACGGGTCATCGATCCTCGGAAAAGGGTACTTATTCTTCACCGTTTTCTTATTCAACTGTCTAAAGTAGATGCACATCCTCATCGACCCGTCCTTCTTCTTTACAAACAAGATAGGCGCTCCCAACGGGGACATACTTGGCCTAATGAAACCCTTCTACAACAAGTCGCTAAGCTGAACCTTAAGCTCCCTTAACTCAGCAGGTGCTAAACGATACGGAGCTCACGAGATAGGAGTTGTACCAGGTACTAGCTCAATGCTAACGTATATCTCCCTCCTTGGAGGAAAACCAGTAATCTCCTCCCGGAACACATCCGAGAAATGGCGAACAACGGTAACATCACTAAGCTCTACGCGCGAAGAAGAGGACGCATCCAAAGCATAGATCATAAATCCAGCATTCTCCAATGACTACAGGCTAAACATCTCCATCGCAGAGACTAAAGGAATCTTCGACTGGGAATCGTGGCCATAGAAATTCCATTTCTCGCCAGACTAGGGCCTAAAACACACAACTCCATGGAAACAATCCACAGTGGCCCTATAACTAGACAACACGTCCATTCCCACTATGCAATCGAAATACCACATCACTAGCCTGATCAGATTTGCTAACAACACATTCTCACCAAACCTAATAATTCCATTCAAGAAGATCTCTCAGGAGTACAGGCTCGCGCCGACAGGAGTCGCAACAGACACAACATCACACAAAACAGTGGTATGCAATCCATGCTCAACCAAAAATGCATCAGCAATAAACGAATGTGATGCTCCTATATCAAACAATACACGCGCATGAAAATCAAAAACAAAGAAAGTACCTGCGATCACTCCTCCTCCTGGCGTGCCCTCCGCTTGCTCCCTCATCCTGGCATTCACCTGGGCAAACTGAGGTCCTGAAAACTGGGGCTGGGAAGACTGTCCAAACCGTGAAGGACCAGGACGCTGGAACGGCCTAAACTGAGGCTCACCCAACCTTTGCTGCTGAACCGGAAAAGAACGACCTCTAGACAATCCACCTCGACCCTGCGGTGGGGCGGCGGTATGCTGAGATCCAGCCAAAGGACACACACTCGCAAAATGTCCATATTGTCCACAATTATTACACGAACCCTGCACACCTACACACTACACTGTAGGATGCTTTACTCCACACTGGCCACAAAAATCGACCTTGGAACTACCGCTGCTAGAACTACCTGAGCCAGAAGAACTAGAACCCGACTTTTTCTTGAACTGACGACCATGAGGTCTAAAGCTATGGTGCCCAGACTGTTGGACTACCTGCTGCTGGGGTGGCTGGTATGACTGTACAGACTAGGAAGGTTGCACCCTCGGAACCATGGGATGTTTACCTTGCACCACTTGTGGCCTAACACGAGACCTACGATTCTGCAGTCTCTCCTCAATATCCATAGCCTTGTCCACCGCATCCGCATAACTCGTCGGTGAACCTGCCAACACCAAAGAATACAACTCTTCGTTAAGCCCCTCCAAGAACTTGTTCCTCTTCACCCTCTCTCGGCCAAAAACATGCGGAATATATGCAAGAAGAGAAGAAAACCATCGGGCATACTCCCCCACGGACATAGTCCCTTGCATTAGGTTATCAAAATTAAGGTCCCCGGCGTTAACAAAGGACTTAGGGACGTACTCCTGTCGAAAGGTAGTACAAAAACTATTCCACGTGATCCCTACACCTGTCTCCTCTAAGGTCCTCGAAGCGCCTCTCCACCAACGCTCGGCACCGCTCCTCAACTTAAACGTATCCAAACTCAACATACGCTCGTCATCATACCTCACACGATCAAACAACCCGGTTATGTGCTGCAACCAGGACTCCGCATCGGAACTAGGCTAATCACCGTTAAACGTCTGAGGGTTCATCCGCTGAAACCTCTCCATCACAAGTTCCATGTCGTCCACACGGGCTGCCAGCTCATCGACCTCAATCTGACTATCGCGTCTATGAAAAGGTCCACTACGCTGCACCTCCTCGTTCTGACCCTCGGATTCCTCCTGAAACTGCCCTCTAACTCTACCCCGACGTCTAGGCGGCATCTACGAAAGCACTAAGAGGGTAAGATCACACAGCAACAATTATGTCACATAACAACAAATCACAGAGTCATGCACATGCATCAAGCAACACTGTGCCTAGACTCAAGTGTGATCAAAAGAAATCGAGCTTATCCCACCTTAAGCTCTGATACCAAAAATGTCAGGCCACCTTCTCAATTAGAGTAAAACCATGCAATAAACAATAGCGGAAGCAGTAAAATAGTGGCTAAATTTTCGCTTTTGTCCTGACTTTAGAAAACATAATTTAAAATACAATGTTATACAAAATATTGGTTTTACGATATCCAACAACAATACAACACCGAGTGACCCTCAATCAACAGCATAGACACAATACAACATAACTAAAATATCAATGTATCTACTACATATAGCTGGGACACTCTATCCACCTCCCGAAGAACTACCAGCTGGATCTGCTCCATGAACCATGGAGAAACCATGGTAACCTGAAAACACACACAGACAAACAAACACCAGCCCCAGAGGAACACGGGGTCAAACCCCAGTATGGAGAGCAACTGAAAAACAGCAGTTAAATAGCAATAGATAAAATGCAAATGCTATGCATGAGAACAAGGCTACAACCGAAGACAGGGAGCCAAAGGATCTCAACAGCTGCTCAACAAACGATAACAGATCAACTGAAAACTGGTGGTCACAGTGCGTGAGAATATGGGAGCTACCCACTCGTCTCAACACACGTTACCAGATGCAGAATACATCTCAATCTGTTGTTTCCCAACTCACGAGATGTATGAGCTACCCACTCCGCTCATAGTGGCTAACAGATCCCAGCAGGGAGTTGAGGCATACGGGAGTTACCCGCTCGTCCTCCAACACAAGCATCCTGGTATACACAGATCACGATAACAAATCACGGCTAACCAATACTTCGGTTCAACGTGGATAATGCATGTATGCAATGAAACAGCTTGCAATAACAACACAATAGGAGCAAGCAATTGCACACAGAGTCCAACACAGCAGCTCACATAAAATCCATGCCAATTTCAACACTTTAAAACAAGCTCACATCCGTACCTCAGTTCTGAGCTACAAGTACCACAACAAAGTCCCGAGCAACAGATCTAAAACCTGTTTAACAACAACACAACGCTAACTTAGGGACGCAAAGCACAGAACTCACCTCTGGAAGCTACGAGCTCAACCACCAGCTCTAATTAAAGCTCAAGGGTAGAAACTAACACTTACCCAACAAGCTACTTGAACGGCAGGACTAATCCGACGTTTATGCTAACATACTACAGTAGGGAGATGTCTTCGCAAACCTCTCCAAGCTTTACTCAAGCTTCCAAAAGCGGTACCAAACGAAGCATCTTAGCAAGAGGAGTCCAGCGCTACCACTATTACTTCAATCGCAACTGTCTACCACCGAAAATCGGAGAAAAAGAGTTACGATGAACAGTAGCTATGGTATCACGACAGAGTTTGCTCACGGGAAATATTTCTAAGTGTCGGGGAACAATACTGGACGAAGGGTCAAAGTCCTCTTAAGTACAACTCAAATATGGTCACATCTGGTGAACAGTAGCCACCGACAACCTCGGGGTTCACATGTGAAACCAGCTCAGATATGAGTACCACTCCAGATCTGGACACTACGTCAAAACAGACGTGGGACTTAACCAAACGACTTCGCACAGAAAATATGCTCCCAACTAATACACATCATTCCGCTAAATCATATCTGAAACACTAAACGGCATCGCACCCATAGGATTAAGATCTGACGCACACTAGCTAATCAAATCTAAAATCCCTGAACCATATCGGTCTACACCACAACACAAACCGGGACTAAGAACCGGATCTGTCCACACACAACTAACAACACGCACATACTCAAATCTGGATCCTTGCCAAATGACAAAGTTTCGCTATCCGCGCGATATACTCCACCTATGCGCCAAGAATACGCGACTACCAGATCCTGCTCTCACATCTGAAAGCAACCAACCATATCTGATCAACACTCACATCTGACCAGTTCCCGCAGAAATTCTCCAACTCTCCAGATCTGTTTAAAGGACTTATACGATCCTGATAACTTCACCAAGCATACCACTCTAAACTGGTCCAACCCAGATTTGTTCAAGCCAAATCTGGTCTATGCAAAACCCGATTAATTAACTAAATTAATCCAATCAGCTTTTGGATCTCACAGGACTTACGACATTCGATATAAAAACCAAATGGAGCAAAGTCAAGATGGTTAAGGAAAAACCAGCTCAGCGCATTCAGGTAAGCTGGTTGAGGACAAACCAGAAAAGGTAATTTGGTCAAGCTGGTTAAGGTCAAATCAATCCAAAGATGCTTTGTCGGATAAGGACAGTTCAGTTGAGAAAGAATTTTAAACAAAGAGCATTGAGATGAAGAGCAGTAAAACAGTGGTTTACAGTTGAGAGAACAGATCACAGTGGCAGTTATAAGTGGTATAATAGATCAACTGGAGTTATAAGTGGAATAACAGACCAACTGGAAGACCAATTAAGTAAACCAGCTCGAAGCAGAATGATTTTACAAAGTGTTATAGTACTGAAGATATGAGTGTACAAAGATTTCTATCTAAATCAGGACATAACAAAGACATGAGTAGAATACTTCAAAGAAAACTGGATATATGATCAAGCTCAGAACCCGATCCAGAAAAGTATTTCAATGTACATAAACCATATCGGGAACCCAGCTAAGTTAAAAACAACTTATAAAATTGAATTTTGGAATGTTTGAAGTTACGTACAGTTTGATATGATATTTTTGACCTCCCTGCAGTAATTTTTAGTCGTTGGAACTACTTTGAGCTAATACCAGATATGCAGAGATACGATTCAAACTGAAGACGGCGCAGAGTTGCTAAAAATGGCAATGGATTTAATGGAGATGTACGAACATCGTACAAAAATTTAAGACGCCACAGGTCTTTCAATTTGGATACAATCAAAGTGTCTACTTGTAAAATTTATTACCGTTGTATCCAAAGGGTATAAATAGAAGAGCAGAGAAGCTGTGAAGAGGTTACAAAATATACAAGAACGAGCTACAGACATTCGAGCTAACCAGTCTTCACAAGTGAAAACATAGTTAATCTATTGAACCAGCTCACAACTAGTGACACACGCACAAACTGTCCATTCAATTCATTGTGTCACACTATCTTCTATGCACACACTCTGTAGTGTTGAGCGTTTACTGTTAATCATAAACAGATAGTGTAGAGTGCTAGATTAGCACAACCAGCTCAGTGCTGAATTCTTTGTATTACGAACCAGATCACGAGTCTGTATTCGTTAGTTGATTGCTAGGATTTCTTGCAGCTGTAGGCTGTTGAATCGGGTTTGTACAAGTGGTTGTATAAATCAAATCTTATAGTGGAAATCCTTCCCATTGAGGAAGAAGGGGAGACGTAGGAGAATTTGTTCCGAACTTCCAGAAACAAACCTCTCTCTCAGCAATTTTTACATTCACGCATTGGTTTAAATTGTCCGCATAAAATCATTTTATTACACGAGACAACAGCAGTCACTGAGAACCCTTTAAGATGGTAACTCGGCTAGAGGTTTGCTTCGAGCAATAAAATCTTTTGAAACAAGTTTTAAAAAAACTTTAGCAAAGAAGTTCATTCAACCCCCCCCCCCACTCTGAACTCCCGAGCTTGATTTCGATCCTAACAATGAGCCACATCTATTTTCCATTGGGACCTCCCTGGTTGCTCCCTAACTTGCGATGACAGCACTGAACCATCATCCTTTCTTTATCGAAGCAGTTGAGGCTATTTATTATCTTTGACAGCACTGAACTGATGTTTTACTAGACAAATCAGTTTGAACCTCTTGTATTCAGTCGTGTAAAGCTTTCTCAAACTTCTTTGTCATTCCGAACTGGTAGCATGTGCTGATTTGATCTAAACTCCGTTCTAATCTGTTCTCTTCAATAAGCTCTTCTCTTCTTATATGAATTGAAATGATGCGAAGCTCCAACTTGATCCAATCACTGAACTACGCTGCTCTTCTTCATCTGTAATACTCTCATCTGATATTCTCTCTACTGCTCGATTCTTCTCTGTTCTGAACTATTCTTATCTGCCCTGATCTGAACTCATCAACTGATCTATTCCAAGCCTAACCGTTCTACTACTACAGTTGTTCTCATCTGAACTGAACTGATCGGATATCATCAGTTCTATTCGGCTCTATTTTGTTCTATTCTGAGTTGTTCTCTACAACTGATACTCTGTTATTCAACTGAACTGCTTTTTCTATCTGAATTGAACTACTTTTCTCAACATTGAACTAATACGCTCTTCTCAACTCTGGATTGGTTGTTCTTCTCCATTGAGTTCAGTTCGTCATTTATATTGTATAGTTCTTCAGCTGATCTACTCGGCTATCTGATCTGATTCCAGCTTGAGTTGATCCTCGGTCCAATTATGAAAACACTAATGTATACATTAGATTTAATGCAACAAAAAAAAATAGCCTTATTCATAGATGGACCGCCAGACTTGCCCGACTCAGAACAAAATAATAGATTTTGCTGCTTCTAGGGACCACTATCCATACGATCCATCCATTTGATCAAAAACCTCCTTGATTAGAGTTTTTACTTCAAAAAAATCGTTGAACAGAGTTTGGATGTTACTAATATTTCCTATATCTAAGACATGTAGTGTCACATGTCTCGTATCTCATATAATGACTTTTCTTAGCACTTGATATATTCTTCTATTTACTTTGGTTAAAACCAATCCATAAACACCCAACTGTTGGATTATATATGTCTTTGTGAAGAACAAATTAAACTAAATAGAAGACTAAACAGATCAGACACTAATCGAATAGATCAGACCAAAGCTAACATCATGATTCATTCAGCTAATATCAGGCCTAACCCGAGTAAGAACAACTTAGGTATAGTAATTAGATCAGAACAGCTTATACCAGTTCAAGAGCAGATCAACTCTACGAAGAACAGTTTAGAGCAGAACAATAGAAGAGCAGATTAGTTCAAAAACATATTAGCTTAGAACAGTTAAGGTTAGAACATTTCAGATTAGAACAGCTCAGAAATTTTGGAGCAAATCATTTTAAAACAGAACAGCTTAGAAATCAGTTCAACTCAGATGTACAAGATCAGCTCAGGACTTCAGTACGCAATCTTTTGAGTCAAATCATTCCAATTGTTTCATGATTTGATAACTTGACTTCAGAGGATTCGTTTACAGTACAACCATTAAATGAGCATTTTTTGAGACTAATACATCAGCTCAGAATCCATCCGATGTGTCTACTGATAATGTTTACTATCGTTGGATTCAAATATATAAATATAAGATCACTTCTAAAAGCAGCAGATGCGATACACACATGAGAAGCGAACTACTAATTACTGAAACAGACTGCAAGCTGAAGAGTTGACATTCTGTGTTCAATGAACCAAAAATATTTTTGATAACTTTTTAGCTTGTTGTTGAATTCTTAGGCTTGATCGTGAATCTGTATTCATTCAAAAATCCTTAGAAAATTCCATTATAACATAGCTTGCGAGCAATTGTGTATTTCAAGACTAGGACTTCAGTTCGGTGCGTCCTGACTGATCGAATTAGGATACATTGTATTCTTATAAAATATTCTAACGGAATCCTTCCTTAATTGGAAGAAGGGTAGACGTAGAAGTGCTGCTTTGAACTTCCATAAACATACTTCTCCCTCGCGATATGATTTAAGCTTTAGTATTGCATTCACATTTCTTTGTCACTGTTCAACTGAACTACTTCCGCAAAAATTATTTATTGCTCAAGAGAACAGATTTTATTGAGTTATAGAATCAGTTGGTAAAACAATTGTTCTTAAAATCTTTTAAACACAAAAATTATTTTAAAGAATCTATTCAACCCCCATTGGAAACTCTGTTCTGTGTTTTTCGATTCTAACAATTGGTATCGGAGAAAAATTTACTCAATCTTTGTAAAAATTGTTTTAAATATCATTCATTTATAATGGCATCATACAACAAGATTTCAATGTTCTCAAAAGATGATTATGATGATTGGAAAATTCGTATGCAGGAACATCTGTCGGCCCAAGGCGATGACATGTGGTTCATGATCAATGATGAACCAATGAAGATTATGAAGGGCAGCACAGTTGTTGCCATATCTGATGGAGCTCCAAGAATGGTTAAAAAACCAAGATGTGAATGGACGACCGAGGACAAAAATAAGGCCAACCTGGACAATGTGGCCAATGATATTAATGTTGGACAAGAATATTTTCCGAATGATCAAAATGTGTCCGTCCACTAAGGAAATCTGGGATAAGCTGACACAGCTCTGTGAAGGAAATGAGAAAACTAAGGAAATAAGCTCAATGTGCTGACTCATATTTGATACTATTAAATGAAGCCTGGAAAGACCACCTCTAAGTTTGATGAAAGATTCAGCAGTGTTTTTATTGAGTTAGCAGCGCTGGGGAAGACATATACAAACAGGGAAGTAACCCTAAAAGTCATGCGAGTGATACCCAAGGAATGGGATGTCAAGAGAATGGCGATGCGAGAATCAAAAGATATCAACAAGCTCAAACTCTATAATCTATTCGCTAACCTTAAATCCTATGAGTTTTAACTACAAAACGATCTGAAGAGGAAGATTCCACCTCTTAACCAGTAAATGCCTTAGCTGCTACTGAGGACAAGCCTCACAAGACAGCCGAGCAGCTGAGAAATGATGGTATGTCCCTCTTCATCAAGAAATTTGGGAAACTCATGAGAAAAACTTCCTCTCCATCTTTTTCAAATAATAAATTTCAAAAATCTGAACAGGCATCTACAGACTCAAAATGCTTTAACTGTGGCATATGGGGACATTCCGCCGCTGGCTTCATGAAGCCAAAGAAAGATAACAAGAAGTCATATGATAGCATGTGTGATGGAGGCAGCAGAAAAACGTTCAAAAAGAATAATGATTGTAAAGTGCTTGTTGCTGAAGAAAGAAAAACTGATTGGCAGACACTGGTTCAGAAACAAGTACCTCATGAAGCCCATCAAGTGAGAGTGGGCAAGAACAAGTGAATTGTCTCATGACAAATGATAGTGAAGCGGTATTTTATTTCTCTAACGTTGAATTTACACGTCAGGTCGTTTATGCACGTAACGAAATTGTCCATGAGTATAAAAAGCTCTCACATTCATTTGAGGAGGTTAAAGCTAAAAACAAAAGCTAAAAAGATAGTGCAGGTAATCCGAGCTACTCACAGCTTGGAAAACTTGACAGTCTTGAGGCTAAGCTAAGTAAGCTCATAACTGTGAATGATTTGCTGAAAACTCAGTCCGCTGAACTCATATATGAAAATTTAAATTTGAGTTAAGTGATTTGCTCTTGGACTAAGTCTTGTGTTTCCTTGAGCAAGCTGCATGAGGCCCAAATGCCACTTGATGATAAATCTGGCTTTGGATTCAGCTCGGAAGCTAGAGGCCAGGTGAGACGCATATGATGATAAGTTCAAGAAATTGAATTTGTTCAAAGTCAGTGTGTTACATGACATGACAGAATCGGTCCAGTAAGATGACCAGAACGCTTCTAAACTGAACCAGTAAGGCAAGCAGGGTATAAGCTATGCTCAACCAGAGAACTTCAAGCCCAGATGGCTAAGGAACATACTGGACATGGACAGAGAGAAAGCTGGTCCACAGTCATTTGATCTGAACCAGCAAAGGCGTGGTTCAATGAAAGTGAGAAATCATAACAAACCGGTTCAGCAAAGATGCGCTCTGCGTGGTCAAAATACAAAACCAATGTTTAATAGATCACATAATGTTTATCAGGACGTACCCTAGTGGATGCATACATAGGAAAAACTATCAAGTTAATTCAAGTATGGGTCCCAAAAGGGTTAATCCAATCTGGACCCAAGTAAAATTGGGTACCAAAAGTTTGTTTTCTGATTGTAGGTGATCAAGGGAAAGCTTTTGAAGAAATCTGTGTGGTATCTAGACAGTGAGTGCTCCAGACATGTGACCGGCAATGCCAAGCTGTTTTCATAAATCAAATACACCAAGGACCAAGAATCACCTTAGGTGATAAATCAACAGGTGAAACTATGGGCAAGGGTAATATTGTCCATGGTAGCATTATTATAAATGATGTGCTTTTTGTTGAAAATCTTTGCTATAATTTGATCAGCATCAGTCAACTATGTGATAATTATTATGTGGTTAATTTTCACAAACACACATGCAATTCAGAACCCAACTGGTATGACTATTATAACAGGATACAGATTGTGAGGATTGAGAAATTCGAATAGTGATTAATCAGTTTTGCTTAGGATTAGTCACGAGATTTAGGGATTTCTAATTTCAGATTTTTTTTGAGGAATTGGAGTTCAGCAGTTGCATTTTTTTTGCTAGCGGGATATGATCCGTGTAGTGTTTCAGTAGTATGGTTTATCGATGGGAGAAGTAAAGCCAGCAGCGTTTTATGCGAAGGCTTGCGGACAATTCAGCTGTTGGTATTACAGTAGTAGTGTGATCAGTTGTGAGCTATTACGTGATGAAGTCAGCAGTGAGTTGCATGAGCATTCAGCTGGAGAAGAATTTGTTGGCAGTTGTTGCGTGGGCATGAGATTGAACGAGATGACGCCACGTGTTGGTCAACCCTGAGGAGTTGACTGCTGATGTTCTAGCGCTAATCAGCCGTTGCCTTTGCAAGGGAGTTGATTCAGTAGAGTGATCAGCTGTTGGTTTGAGTGACCAGCTGCTCGTAGTGAGGCGACGTCGTTTTACCTTTGTTAGCGGGTAACAAAACTACGTCGTTTGGATAAGTTGGAACGACAGAGTTTTAGGTGTAACGCTTTGTGTCAGCTGTTGGTTGTATTGGTCATCAGCCGTTGACAGCGATGGTGACATGTTCCTCTACGACGTCGTTTGAGATAGCTAGCGTGTTCAGCTGTTGGTCGATGGGAGAGAGAGATCTGCTGGCAACTGAGGAAGTGATGCTACGTCGTTTTGATATTATTTTAGATTCAGCTGTTGGAGCGCTGCGACGTCGTTTTGATTAGTTAGTACAGAGTTTTGATGTCTCGCTGTGTAGTGCAACATCTGATTGTATCAACTGATTCGATTGAAGGGAAATGCTGGTTTCTGTTGTAAGATCTCTACTGTAGCATTACCTTACGACTGGTTTAGGGGAACAGCAGCTGTTGTATGGAGATTTATATATGCAAGTGTTGAGCAACACTTAGATTATTTTCCATCCGATATTTCTTATCTTCATCTTCGAAACCCTCGATAGCTACTGTTCGCCCGAACATTTCTTCCCTAGATTTCTGTCGATTCCAGCCATTGTTTTGAACGAGATTAGTGGCGGTGGATTCTTCTTGAGTTGCTCTTTCGATTGATACTTGCTAGGAGGCCTGAGTCGGCAATGGAGAGAAGCGCGAAGAACCTGTTTGTTCAAAAAATTTCGTGAGATCTGAACCGTGTGTTCTTTAGTTCTTCTGGAAGCTGGAATTTAAGGCGCAGGATAGCTCCTACCGAGGTTGAGGAGGTCAAGAGAAGGCTGGTTTGCTTAGGCTGAGTTCTACCGTGCCTTTGAGAAATCTGTTGAGGTAGATTGAAGCTGTGAGGTACGAATTGAGCAGTTCTAACAGCTTTGAGTGTGGAAATGGCTATATTTCGTGTTATGAATTCTGTGTTGAATTGATGGCTGAATTACGTGAACAGATTTTACCTGCTTTGGTCATTGATGTTCTGTTTTCACGTATTGTTATTGTATGCATTTAGAATTGATAATTGAATGGCATTCATGCTTACATCTTGAGCCAGATTGATTGATTGATTTCCCTTTTGAGAGTCACGTTGTGACTGGCCGACAGATGTGTCGTGCCTGAAAAGTCCAACGCTATCATCGGAGTGGTGACTGTCGGATTCGAGTGTCTACCACCGAGCTGTGATGGGATGACGGGCCCTGAAGATCACGGACCGATAATTTCCCCGGTTGATATACTGTGTGGGTATAGAGGTTTGACTTGAGATGATTTGCCAGGTGATACACTGGTCTTGATTTCCGATTCCTTGATAGCCTCATGCATTTCATAGCATTGATTTATATCATGTTGCATGATTTTCTGTTTTGATGGCTCTTCGTACTGAGGCTTGACCTCGTATTTCTTTTCCTGCTTTTGTGTCTTTTGGATCTGTGTTACCCATTTGCAGGATCTTCAGGTAACCAAGCGTGATCGAGTGGAGCGCCAGCTGGTCGATCCCCATTCCCTTGAGTCCCAGTTATATATTGTATTATGTATTGAATCAGGGGATGCCCTGTGTTTATTTGTATATGGGAATCTGTATCTTATTTGGGATTTTATGTTACCTGTTTTGCTTGAGTTTGATTTAACTCGTATTTCGATTATTGATATTTTGAATGACGATTTGAGTTCAGGCCCAAGTTATTTCGAAAATTTTTAAGCCTGATTTTTACGCTTCCGTGATTATGTGCTTGTTTGTGCGTTAATCTTGAGTGATTAGCACGGGGCCTGAAATTTTTGGTATCAGAGCTTAAACTGGGATAATCTTGCTTTCTTTTGATCACACTCGAGTCTAGGCACAGAGTTGATTTGATTTTTGATTGACTCTGTGGCTTACGTGATTATAGTATCTGTCTCTTTGATATCTGTTGTTAGTCATACCCTGAGATTTGTTTAGATGTCGCCGAGGAGAGGTAGAGGTAGGACTACAAGACGTACCGCAGAGGAGTCTACGGCCTCGGATACTGATGAGGGCAATCAGCAGGTTGAGGATGTTACGAGACAGATAGGCGAGATGGAGCTAGTCTTAGCTAGGTTCCAGGGGACGAACCCTCCGACTTTTTCTGCTGCTGAGGGTGGTGCGTTGGCGGAGCTGTTTGATACTTTGGAGTACACTCATGAGAAGAGGTTAAAGCTGGCGGTGTTGCAATTGAGGGATAATGCGCAGCGCTGGTGGAGAGGTACTTCCCGTATCTTACGTGAGAGTGGGGCTGTGATTACTTGGGAGAGCTTCTATGTCGCGTTCCGACAAGAGTATACCCCAGAGTCATACTACAACATGTTGGGGAACGGCGGATCCGGATCACGCCTCCAGGGAAGGCAGCGGAAGAACAAAACAATGGCCGGGAGATGATCAATACGATTTCAAAACAAACACAGATCTATGACATTCATAGGGTGTTTAGGTGACTACCTTGCTGGCAACTCGTGCCAGGCTCCGACCGGTTTCGTAAAGAAAACGGCACTTCACGGTAGGCGGCGGTAGATATCGTCAATCAGGTCCACGACCGGATGCGAGACTCCTTCGTCAGCCTGCACTAGAAGGCCTGACAAGATCGGCACGGACGGATTCTCATCGTCAAATTTGGCCGGAACAATTTCCGGCGAAGAGGCGGCGGCGACAAGCGGCGCACGGCGGCGGCGGCGTGAGGCTTTGAGGAGAAAGGGGCGGCGACTCTTAAGCTCTAGGGTTAGTTTATGATTAAGTCTAGTGTTAAGTTATGAAGTCTAATCTATATTAAATAGATCTTAGTGTTGGACTTGGACCGGCCCAACGGGCCCAGGTCCAACGGAGGAACATTCGGTTCATCCCCATCCGCGTGACTTCATCGTAACTCCGATCGCCGATCAGATCGGACCGATCGACTCAGTTTCCGAAACTGAATACTATGATCTGAAAAACCATTTTTCAGAACCCCAGTGCAAATTGACCGTTTTGCCCCTCAACAGCGGGAAATCCCGATTTGACCCCTGTTGACTTTTAGGAAGTCGCACTCCCCAAAATCCTCTTCTCATGCTCAACACATTGAGCTGAGTATCCGTGCGGGAATCTCGAATCCAGTACTTGTGTGACCCTCAATGGTTCAGGGATACAGCTAGCCGTGGGCTCACAACCATTGTGGCTCCGGAATCACAATTCCGGACTTGCCCATCGGATCATGGTAAAGCGTCTAGCAACATCGCCCCATGATCCCCTAGGTATCACTGATAGTGCCTGCAAGAACCAGT
>KQ989054.1:98398-112349 GCA_001598015.1 Dorcoceras hygrometricum | reverse complement strand
TGATTTGGAACAGGGGAAAAACACTCGAGTAGGCATGGTAAACCATGCGTAGTTTTGAAAATTTTAATTAAAATCCCCTGTCAATATTTTGATTTGTAAAAGTACTACCCAAAATCTGAAACTTAACCATTCCCCCATCCAACATCATTTTATTTGTAAGGTTTGAATTGCTTAGCCATGCTCGGGTGACAGCTGATCGGATCTCTGCACCTTATGAAATCTGAAAATTAGAAACCAGCTATTCGAACAAATAAACAATGCTGAAATCTGAAATTAGAAATGGGTTCTCAAATTATAAGGATTTAGAATTTGTGGTCTTATTTTGGGGCGTTACAATTCTACACACCTTATAAAAATTTCGTCCTCGAAATTTACTTACCGAATAAATCTGGGTAACGACTATGCATACTAGCTTCCGTTTCCCACGTAGCTTCTCGCTCGGTTTGATTCGACCATTGAACTTTAACCATTTGGATGCTTCTATTCCTTAGCTTTCTAATCTCCTTAAGAAGGATCTTCTCAGGTGTCTCTTCATAGCTTAAATCCGGTGCTAAGTGAACTGGTTCAGCGGTCAATGTGTGCGATGGGTGGGGAACATACTTCCTTAAAGCTCATACATGAAATACATTATGCACTGAAGATAGATGAGGCTGCAGTGCAAGCTGATAGGCCAATGTTCCTGCTCTGTCCAGAATTTCGTAGGGACCTATGTATTTGGGACTCGTTTTTCCTTCTTTCCAAAACGCATCACTCCCTTCATTGGACCTACATTCAAAAATACGTGATCACCAACGTCAAAACTTAGTTCCCTTTGCCTATTGTCTGCATAGCTCTTTTGTCTACTTTGAGCTTCTCTCATCCTTTCCTTTATTTTTATAACAACATTCATCGTCTGTTCTAGCAGATCTGGTCCTAGACCATCTCGCTCTCCTATCTCATCCCAATGAAGAGGCGTTCTACATTTACGTCCATATAGAGCTTCGTATGGCGCCATCTGGATGGAAGCTTGGAAACTGTTGTTATACGCAAACTCCACCAACGGTAGTTTCAAATCACAACTTTCTGAGAAATCTATAACACATGCTCTGAGTAAATCCTCTAAAATCTGGATCACTCTTTCTGATTGTCCATCGATTTGGGGTTGAAAGGCCGTACTGAATGTCAACTTTGTTCCCAAAGCTCGATGCAGACTTTTCCAAAATGCAGACGTGAACTTGGAATCCCTATCATACACAATCGACAATGGAACACCGTGAAGTCTGATGATTTCTTTCACATACAACTCTTCATACCTACTCACGTCGTAGGTTGTCTTCACCAGCAAGAAGTGAGCAGATTTCATAAGTATATCTACAATAACCCAAATAGAATTATAACCTTGAGCAGTTAGAGGCAAACCAGTCACAAAATCCATGGCAATACATTCCCACTTCCACTCTGGAATTGGCAATGGCTTCAACAACCCAGCTGGTCTTTGGTGTTCAGCCTTCACCAGTTGACAAGTTAAACATTCCGAGACAAATCTGGCGATGTCTTGTTTCATCCCTGGCCACCAGTACAACTGCTGGAGGTCTTTATACATTTTTGTACTCCCTGGATGCACCGAATATGGGGCAGTATGGGATTATTCCATCAAATCTGATCTCAAATTATCCACTTGCGGAACCCAAATTCTTCCTTGAAATCTGATTACGCTACCGTCTGAAAAATAGAGGCTGCCGCCTCTTTCCCTATCTTGCTTAACCCACTTCTGTAATTGCTCATCCCTCAGCTGACCCTCACGAATTTGGTCCAACAAATTTGATCTCACTGAGGTATCATCTACGACTGAGTTGCAGCTGCTGGGTACCAGCTCTAAGCCAAAATTTTCAATATCAGACGCCAATGGTTTTCGGATGAAGAGTTGTGCTAGCCCAACAGTCTTTCTACTTAAAGCGTCAGCAACCACGTTAGCCTTGCCTGGATGATAGCTGATCGTGCAGTCATAATCTTTCACCAACTCCAGCCATCTCCTCTGCCTCATGTTTAATTCTTTTTGGGTGAAGAAATATTTCAGACTTTTGTGATCTGTGAATATCTCACACTTCTCCCTATACAAATAATGCCTCCAAATCTTTAAGGCAAATACAACTGCTGCCAGCTCCAAGTCATGAGTGGGATAATTCTTTTCGTGATTTTTCAGCTGCCGAGAAGCGTAGGAAATTACTCTATGATCTTGCATCAAAACATTTCCTAATCCCAATTTCGACGCATCTGTATAAATGATAAATTTCCCTTGATCAGACGGCATAGTTAGCACAGGAGCTTCAATCAACGCCTGTTTCAATTGCTCAAAGCTGATTTGGCAGTCGGGGGTCCATTCAAATTTGCTCAAATTTCTAGTCAATGATGTTAAGGGAACAGACATTTTCGAAAATCCCTTAATAAAGCGCCTGTAATATCCTGCTAACCCCAGAAAACTCCTAACTTCTGAAACAGAGGTTGGCACCGGCCAATCGCGAACGGCTTCCACCTTCGCTGGATCTACTTCCAATCCATCTTTGGATATAATATGCCCGAGAAAAAAACCTTTTCCAGCCAAAAGTCACACTTGCTAAACTTGGCGAACAGCTGCTTGTCTTTCAAAATCTGAAGCACTGTTCTCAGGTGGCTTGCGCGCTCTAGTTTATTCTTGGAATACACCAAAATATCATCGATAAACACAACTACAAACTGATCTAAAAAGGTTTGGAGAACTCTATTCATCAAGTCCATAAAAGCTGAGGGGGCGTTAGTAAGTCCGAAGGGAATTACCAAAATTCATAATGACCATATCGTGTTCTAAAGGCTGTTTTGTAAACGTCTGCTGGTTTTATCTTCAATTGATGATAACCAGACCTCAAATCAATCTTATAGAAAACTACCGATCCCTTCAACTGATCAAACAGATCCTCAATTCTAGGCAAGGGATACTTATTCTTAATCATCAGCTTATTCAACTCTCTATAGTCTATACACAGCCTTAGACTCTCGTCCTTCTTCTTGACGAACAAAACAGGGGCTCCCCATGGTGATGTACTTGGTCGAATTAAGCCCTTGTCTAACAGCTCTTGTATTTTCTCTTTTAATTCTTTCATTTCTTATGGATCAAGACGATAAGGTGTCTACAAACTGGTGCTGCTCCTGGCACTAAATCAATTGCGAATTCCAATTCCCTATCAGGTGGCAGTCCGCATATGTCTTCTGAAAAGACCTCTGGGAATTCGTTCACTACTTCAACATCTGAAAGTGAAGGTTCACTGGTAGCTACTAAAGAGGATAGACTTATCAAGAATCCTAATCCTCCTTTCCTCAAACAACTCTGTGCCTAGAGAGCTGAAATAATTCGAGGGATTTTACACATCTGCCCAGCTTCGAACGCGAACCAGTCTCCTCTTTGAGGTTTCACCACTACGGTTCTAAGCTTGAAATCTATCACAACTCCATATTTAGTCAACCAATCCATTCCTAGAATTAGATCGTCAAACAACTCTGTGCCTAGAGAGCTGAAATAATTCGAGGGATTTTACACATCTGCCCAGCTTCGAACGCGAACCAGTCTCCTCTTTGAGGTTTCACCACTACGGTTCTAAGCTTGAAATCTATCACAACTCCATATTTAGTCAACCAATCCATTCCTAGAATTAGATCGAACTCAGGCATTGGTAAAACAATTAAATCAGCAGTAACTGAATGCTCTTGAATTCTAAGTTCTAAGTCACGAAACAAGTTATGGGATACCAGCTCTTCCCCAGAGGGCACTGTTATGCAAAATCCTATAGTCACCTGGTCTGGTCTAACAGGTAATTTCTTAGCAAAATCTGCTGCTATAAATGAATGCGTAGCGCCTGAATCTATCAGAGCTAAAGAGGGAATTCCAGCGATCAAGATCTTACCCGTAGCCACTGTAGAGTCTGGATTGGCTTGCTCAGTCGTCATGATGTAAGCTCTACTGGTCACCAACTTTTTCGTCTTCGGGCAATCCTTAATAACATGCCCTGGCAATACACATCTGTAACAAACATTATGTCCCTTTCTACAAGGACCAAGGTGGTTCTTCTGGCACTTGGGGCACTGGGGTCTACTGCCAACTGTTGAAACCGCGCTAATGGGTTGCACAACCAAAGGTTTCTGCTCCTGAGGCTTCTGTTCCTGCGACCGCTGCTGATTCTTATATGGCTTCTTGGGTGGGCGCTGGTCTTTCTGCTGGAAGGCCTGTCTCTTCAGCTGTCGCTCTTCCACAACAGCTTTCCAATCTTGATCAGCTCTTAGAGCCTTGTCCACCGCTCCTCGATAATCCTTTTGTTCTACCAGTCTCACATCATGCCTGAGCGCTGGTTTCAATCCATCGACAAAATGTCGCAATTTCTCCTTAGGATAAGCTCCAATCAGCGGTACAAAATAACACCCTCATTCGAACTTTCGAACATATTCTTGGACAGTCATGTACCCTTGCTTGATCATCAAGAACTCTCTTTTCAATTCGGACCTCTTATCCTCTGTGAAATACTCCTCAAAGAACACCCTCTTGAATTCCTCCCAGGGGAGACTTGTCACATCTACGGTTAACTTTGCTCCTTCCCATCAGAGCATTGCATCATCCCTCAACATGTAAATTGCGCATGTGGATCTTTCTATGTCGGGTGTCTGGAGATACTAAAATATCACTTCCATTGATTTAATCTAGCTTTCATCGACGAACGGATCTGTGGTGCCACTAAACTCCCTTGGCTTCTGTCTTCGAAATCATTCTTGAGGGTCATCATTGCTAGGTCTTCTACTACTGGAGGATTGACCATTGCCTCTCCCCTTATGTTCTACCAGCAACCTTAGAAGTTGGGCAATACTAGCGTTACTATCAGGACTGGATTCATCTACTCGGATATTCCTCCCTCTTCCTCGGCCAGACATCTTAATCTATAGCCCGTAATACACCACATATGAACATCAGAACATGCAAGAATCAAAAACACATGCTCTAAAACATAAAAGAAACTAAATGCCCTGAAGAGACGGTAGATGAATCTGTTCCAGCAAGGAGTGCGTGTGTTTATCTCTGGACCATGCTCTGATACCATGTTTGTGACACCCAAGCCCATAGGAGCCACGGAATCAAGGAAAAAGGAATGAAAAGGAAATAGAAGGGCTAAAATAATAAATTAAGCAAGCTGTATTGCCTTGCTCAAAATAAAATCAAAGTACAACCGTTGGCACCAAGAAATTATAAAAGAAACTAAATGCCCTGAAGAGACGGTAGATGAATCTGTTCCAGCAAGGAGTGCGTGTGTTTATCTCTGGACCATGCTCTGATACCATGTTTGTGACACCCAAGCCCATAGGAGCCACGGAATCAAGGAAAAAGGAATGAAAAGGAAATAGAAGGGCTAAAATAATAAATTAAGCAAGCTGTATTGCCTTGCTCAAAATAAAATCAAAGTACAACCGTTGGCACCAAGAAATTAAAATCAGATTTCATTACAATTTCAAAGTACAAAATGCGACAACTACAGAACTCTATTTGAATTCATCTTTGTTGTAACGGATCTCAATACAGATTTGACTAAGATCAAAGACAACAAAAACAGCAAAATACAAAATGAACATCACGGAAACGCAGGCATTCTATAAACACTAGCATGCCGCTACTGGTTCAAACTCCACCTCCCATCTGCTCCGGCGCGGACTCACCTGCACCAAGAAAGCTAGTGAGCCTAGGAGCTCAACTAACAAAGCATAATATATGCAGGCGCAATACATAAGACATCATAGTTTAAAGGAAGTCATAAGACATCGTTTGTCGTAAACATATGTTCTGGGAACAAAGGCAAATCCCAGCGTTATCATTTTCGTTAGACTTATGGCACAGAAGCTCTACTTAGGTCCCGTTGGACTCGATCGAATGACTACTGATATCAGTTACAATATGGTGAAATCTCACCCAATATGAAGGGGCAACCGACCCTCTCGTCTGCTGCTCGCCATTCCAATTTGGATCTTTGCTAAATCCTAAATCTGAACATTTTCTTCCTTTAAACACCTACTGAAGGGAACCAGATCTTAACATCAGGGTTCACTTCATTTTAAATCATTTTCCATCAAAACATTTTTTTCACTGGGCATCCAGTTGAGACATAGGAAATTAGTCGTTGGAATAAACGATCGTTGGATACGACCAGTCGTTGGATACAACTAGTGGTTGGAAGGAATCAGACGTTGGGTACTTGGGGAAAAGAATCGGTAGCAACATGAGAACCAGTCGCAACATAGTAACCAGTTGCAATAGAAACCAGTCGCAAGCAACAGTAAACCAGTCGCAAGCAAACCAGTCGCTAACAACAGTAAACCAATCGTAAGCAACAGTAAACCAGTTGCAAGCAAACCAGTCGCAAGCAACAGTAAATCAGTCGCAAGCAACAGTAAACCTGTCGCAATACAGGAACCAGACGCAATATAGGAACCAGACGCAATATAGGAACCAGACGTAATATAGGAACCAGACGCAATATACAATACCATCTACTAGAAGAAAAAGGACTTTGCAACTTTACGATGAAATAGAAACCTGAAATGCTCAGCGTTTAAAATAACATCAAGATCTTCAATTTCAACTTCGAAAACACATTTTTTGTTGGGGAACCGTGGCGGATCCGGATCCCGTCTCCCGGTGAGGCAGCGGATGAATAAAATTAGGTCGGGAAACGTTAAATACAATTCAATAATAATGCAAACTATGAACCATTCATAGGGCGTTTAGGCAGTTACCTTGCTGGCGACTTGCGCCTGGCTCCAACCGGAATTACAAGAAAACCGGCTCTTCACGGTAGGCGGCGATAGATTCGTCAATCAGGTCCATGACCGAAAGGGAGACTCCTTCGTCAGCCTGCACTAGAAGTCCTGACGAGATCAGCACGGACGGAAACTCCTCGAAAAATGGCCGGAACAAATTACGGCGAGGGGCGGCGACGCGGCGGCGCAAAGGCGGCGGCGGCGGCGATATTAGAGAGAGGAGGGGGCGGTGGTTTTAGCTATAGAGGCTAGGGTTAGATATGATACCACTAAATAATGAAGCCCTAATCTACTTTAAGTAGATTAGTGATGGACTTGGACCGGCCCAACGGGCCCGAGTCCAACGTATGAACATTCGGTTCATCTCTATCACCGTGACTTCATCATAACTTCGATCGCCGATCAGATCGGACCGATCGACTAAGTTTCCAAAACTGAATACTATGATCTGAAAAAACATTTTTCAGAACCCCAGTGCAAAATGACCGTTTTGCCCCTCAACAGCGGAAATCACGATTTGACCCCTGTTGACTTTTAGGAAGTCGCACTCCCCAAAATCCTCCTCAAGTGCCCAACACATTGAGCTTAGTTTCCATCGAGTCCAACGTATGAACATTCGGTTCATCTCTATCACCGTGACTTCATCATAACTTCGATCGCCGATCAGATCGGACCGATCGACTAAGTTTCCAAAACTGAATACTATGATCTGAAAAAACATTTTTCAGAACCCCAGTGCAAAATGACCGTTTTGCCCCTCAACAGCGGAAATCACGATTTGACCCCTGTTGACTTTTAGGAAGTCGCACTCCCCAAAATCCTCCTCAAGTGCCCAACACATTGAGCTTAGTTTCCATGCGAGAATCTTGAATCCAGTAATTTTGTGACCCTCAATGGTTCAGGGATACAGCTAGCCGTGGGCCCACAACCATTGTGGCTCCGGAATCACAATTCCGGACTTGCCCATCGGATCATGGTAAGAGCGTCTAGCAACATCGCCCCATGATCCCATAGGTATCACTGATAGTGCCTGCAAGAGCCAGTTGGTCGTGGTTAGCGTACAGTACGGTCCTTTCAATCCATATATCCCGATCAGATCAACGACCATTGGTAAATCGAGGGTCGCTATAGATCCGATAGCTATGCATACATCTTGGAGATCGAATAGTGACATCGCGAGTGTAACTAGGTAAACCCATTTATCTAAAACACTTCTAGTACTCTGGCCAGAGATTTATACACTATTATCCCCTCAGATAGCATAGGATATCCACGCATGTCTGCGAGCGGTGAATCCTCGACAACGATGCATCGACTCCTACATGCATCGGGGTCTCACCCAATCCTGCCGCCTAATGACCCCAAGTGAGTCGGCAAACGAGTCAAAGTGAGACGCCTCTCATGTAGAGTCTCAATGACGTTTCGAGTCGTGAGGACTAATCAGTACAACCAAGACCTCGGGCTTATCCACTCGACAAATGGTAACCACTTGGATAGTCCGAACGAGGGTAGTTCGATAGATCACCAGGTCACTATCTATCTGCACGCTCAGAACATCACAATGTTCCCTACCAATGAAACATGGTACTTCGCATCGCGGATACTAGTCTCAAGCTCGGGCGGCCTTATCCTCATTTTTACGGCCCAATCGACTAGGAACTAATTCAGAATACACAGTGACTATTAGATGTGTTTCATGATAGTCGTCATACCCACTATCACATCTAACATACACTATAGTGCATTCTAGGTCTTTACTCAACGCAAATGTTAATCATCATACAACACAATGAAAGTAAAGAATGCCATAAATAAATGCGAATATAAAGATTGTCATATACAAGAGTCTATAAACCCACACGCCACAAGTTGGCTAGTTGGGCATCTACTCTAACAATCTCCCACATGCCCTAAAGCCAACCACTCATCAGACGCTGTCCCATTGTTTCGCGATGATTCTCAAACAACGGTCCTGGCAAGGGCTTCGCAAGTGGATCAGCAACGTTGTCCGTAGAGGCGACTCTCTCAACTGCTATGTCACCTCTAGCCACAATATCCCGGATTATGTGGTATTTCCTCAGTATATGTTTGGATCTTTGGTGAGACCTAGGCTCCTTTGCTTGCGCAACGGCACCCGTGTTGTCGCAGTACACCAGGACTGGACCAACTCCATTAGGAATGACGCCCAACTCTTGGACGAAATTCCTTATCCAAACGGCCTCCTTAGCAGCAGCTGATGCTGCTATGTACTCAGCCTCAGTGGTTGAATCCGCGATGGTGTCTTGCTTGGAACTCTTCCCAGAGACAGCACCACCATTGAGCATGAATACAAATCTAGAGGTTGATTTCGAATCATCCACGTCACACTGGAAGCTAGAGTCAGTATAGCCTTCCAGTTTCAGTTCACCACCCCCATAGACCATGAACATATTCTTAGTCCTTCGTAAGTACTTAAGAATATCATTCACAGCCTTCCAATGCAATTGGCCGGGGTTGGCCTAGTAGCGGCTCATGACACTCAGAGCATATTCGACATCCGGTCTAGTGGAGATCATGCCATACATAATACTACCTATTGCCGAGGCATATGGCACACGTGTCATACTCTCTATCTCCTCATCAGTCTTCGGACACATAGACTTAGATAGAGTGACCCCGTGGCACATAGGTAGGTGTCCTCTCTTGTACTCTTCCATAGAGAACCTCTTAAGTATGGTATCGATATAGGTGGCTTGGGTGAGTCTGAGCATCCGTTTCGACCTATCCCGATAGATCTGTATTCCAAGAATATAGGATGCTTCACCCATGTCCTTCATCGAGAATATACTAGACAACCATATTTTAGTTGACTGCAGCATTCCTACATCATTCTCAATGAGTAAAATTCATCAACGTAAAGTACTAGGAATGTCACAACGCTTTTAACTACCTTCTTATATACACATGGCTCCTCGGGATTCTTGATGAAACCAAATTCCTTAATTGTTTCATCGAATCTCAGGTTCCAACTCCTCGATGCTTGTTTGAGACCGTAGATCGATCTCTGAAGCTTGCATTCCTTATGCTCGCTTCCAACAGATGTGAAACCCTCAGGCTGCGTCATATAGATCTCTTCCTTAATGTTTCCATTAAGGAACGCAGTTTTCACATCCATTTGCCATATCTCATAGTCGTACCATGAGGCTATGGCTAACAAGATTCTAATTGACTTGAACATTTCGACTGGCGAGAAGGTTTCATCATAGTCAACACCTTGCCTTTGAGTGTAACCTTTCGTGACCAGTCGTGCCTATTAGGTCATTACCTTACCATCAGGCCCAAGTTTCCTCTTGTATACCCATTTACACCCAATAGGAACAATTCCTTCGGGAGGATTAACAAGAGTCCAAACTTGGTTCGCATGCATTGAGTCAAACTCAGACTGCATTGCTTCAAGCCACAAATTAGAATCAGCATCGGAAATTGCCTCCTTGAAAGTTCTTGGATCATATCCAACAACTTGATCACCTTGATCATCTTCAAGGAGAAAACCATATCTCTCAGGAGCCCTAGGAACCCTTTCGGATCTCCTAAGTGCGACCATTTCTGGTACTGGCTCTGGAGGTGCGGGAGATTCACCTGGTACTTCAGTTGGTTCTCGAACCTCTTCGAGTTCTACTATTTTGCCCTTTCTATCAAGTATAAATTTCCTTTCCATAAAGGTGGCATTTCTAGAAACAAACACTTTTGTTTCGCTGGGATAGTAGAAGTAGTATCCAATGGAATTCTTTGGATACCCAATGAAGTAGCATAAGATGGATCTCGTATCCAGCTTATCTCCCACTGTCTGCTTCACGTAAGCAGGACATCCCCAAATCCTCATGTACGAGTACTTGGGTGGTTTGCCCATCCATATCTCATATGGAGTCTTATCCACTGCCTTGGTGTGGACATTGTTCCACAACATTACCGCCGTTTCGAGCGCATAGCCCCAAAACGAGGTAAGAAGTTCAGTGAAGCTCATCATAGATCGAACCATGTCCAACAAGGTCCGATTACGACGCTACGCTACACCATTGAGCTGTGGTGTGGCCGGAGGGGTCCACTGTGCGAGAATCCCATTCTCTTTTAGATAGTATTGAAATTCAGCACTTAAGTATTCACCACCTCGATCAGATCGAAGTGCTTTAATACTTTTGCCCAATTGATTTTCTACTTCAGCCTTGAATTCCTTGAACCTTTCAAAGGATTCAGACTTGTGCTTCATTAAATACAAGTACCCATACCTAGAGTAATCGTCAGTAAAGGTGATGAAGTATGTGTGACCGTACTTAGTACCAATACTAAACGGGCCGCACACATCAGTATTGATCAAATCCAATAGGACTTGAGTACGCTCACCCTTTCCCTTGAAGGGTTGCTTAGTCATCTTTCCCTTAAGACAAGATTCACAAGTCGGTAGGGAGTTAATGTCTGACAGATCAAACATGTCACTCCTAACTAACTTGTTCATCCTACTTAAAGAAATATGACCTAGCCTAGCGTGTCAAAGTTGTGATGGGTTCAAGTTATCGTGTTTTCTTTTAATCGTTTTTGTATGTGCTTCGACATCACGAGTTGGAACGTCTTTTAATTTTAAGGTGTATAAATCATTTTCGCGTTCCCCAATTCCAATTAAACATTCATTCTTGTAAATATTGCAAATCGAATTAGCAAACATACAAGAATATCCATCACTATCAAGCATAGAAACAGAAATAATGTTCTTTATTAATTCGAGAACAAACAAAACGTTTCTCAATAACAACTTAAAATCAGAAGACAGAAATAAATAAACATCTCCTATAGCTACTGCAGCAACTCTTGCTCCATTGCCAAGCCTGAAGTGGGTCTCACCTTCTCTAAGACGTCGGCTTCTTGTCATCACCTGCAAATCATTGCAAATATGAGATCCACATCCGGTATCAAGTACCCAAGAAGTCGAATTAAGAGACATGTTTATTTCAATATAGAACATTCCTTTCGCAGTTCGCAACTGCTCGAGGTACTCCTTGCAGTTCCTCCTCCAATGCCCAGGCTTGTGGCAGTGGTGGCAAACATCCTCAGACTTGTTCGGCTTGGAAGCCTTTGCCTTTGGCTTCTTAGTGGGCTTTTCCTCCTTCGCAGGGGCAGAACGCTTCTTTCCCTTGCATCTGGGCCCCTTCTTCGCAGAGGAAGAAGAGCCCATGAGGAGGACGGGCTTGTCCTTCTTTATGGTTCATTCGAACACTACAAGCATGTTAACAACCTCTTCAAGGGTGGCTGCCAGCTTGTTCATGTTGAAGTTGACCACAAAGGGGTCGAATGCAGCAGGCAGTGAGAGGAGAAGCACATCCACAGACAGCTCGTGTGGAAGTGTGATATCAAGGCCCGACAGCTTTTCAACGAGCCCAATCATACGAACCCCATGCTCGCGGACCGAAGTCCCATCGTGCATGCGGCTCGTCATAAGCTCCTTGACAGCCGTGAACCTCTCATGTCGAGAGTTCTCCCCGTACAGTTCTTTGAGATGAAAAAGTATGTCAGCAGCATACTTTGTCTTCTCAAAGTGCCGTTGCATTTCATTGGACATCGACGCCATCACATAGCATCGAGCTTTAACCTCGTCGTCCCACCATTATTTAAGCGTAACCAGCTCCTCATGGCTGATATCGGCAGGGGCTTCCTTCTTTAACCTCGTCGTCCCACCATTATTTAAGCGTAACCAGCTCCTCATGGCTGATATCGGCAGGGGCTTCCTTCGGAGGTTACTTCTCTATCGTATAAAGAAGTTTCTCCGAAGCCAACACAAGGTTGAGGTTGCAGAGCCAGTCTTGGTAGTTCAGACCGGTGAACTTGTTGCTATCCAGTATAGAAGCGAGTGGGTTTTTGAACGAAGACATTATAAATGCAGTTATACTGAAAAGAAAACAGACAATCATCACTAACTATATATAAAATAATCGCTAAGACATAAAACAAGGTCGTTAAGTTTTATGAATTACCCTCCCACTATTTTAACGATTTCACCACCCTCTAATGAAATCGAGAAAGCAAGTTTCTTTAGTGGGTACACGGAGCCCAATCAAGCGATCATGGACCCGAATAATATCAGCCATCCATGACCCCCAAAAGGTAGTTTCCGATTGCAACCGGTGCAACCTCCATGTATTCACCTCACGTCCAGTAAGGGCCCAATAATATGACGCCGTTTACTATCACGTGTCAAGATGACCCATCAATGTTGAGCCGTGAAGGACGGTCCCCTTTACATCCCCAATAATATGAGCCAACGTTAAAGGGAGTTCCAACCGACTCACAACAATTGTCAATGGCGTGGACAGCTTTCCGGCATACATGACCCCCTCAATAATATGAGCCGGGCCATGTATACGGGTAGCATCGGCGTACACCCGTTGTTTATGGAAGGTAGGGATAATTTAAACAAAATTAAATTCCCTTTAGTTTATCGAATAAACATTTATCTTGATATTAGTTTTAAATCGTATTTAAAACGAGGGGTTTTATTTTTGAAAAATTTGGTCTCATGCAATATATTTTAAATCATATTTAAAACATTCGGATTCAACTAACTATATATCACATATATATAAACATTGGGATGATCGATCGCGAGAGCTATGCGGTCCGTAGTTGCCAGCCACGGACCTGAGTCCAATCCTAGGGGTAATGCAACATGCAATGCAATCCTATTACAATGCTTTCGGTTTTACAGATCTTCGGTCTTCAATATCTTTGATCGTCATCGGGCCCACCATGTTCAAAAGTCCTCCCACTAAGTCTAGTAATTTACAATTAAATTCCATGACAAATAAGGGATACATTTTAAGGGGTGGGAACGGGCCACAAACAGACTCACTATTGTAAATGATAATCAATAATATCAACAAACCGAAATAAAAAAAAACCTATCGCATACACTTAACAAATTGGGCACGGCTCTCGATCATCCCAATCATGCAGATAATCTAATTAAAATGCATAAATTAAATAATCAAATTATTTATCGCAAAATCATATTTTAATCATAAAATCGCATTTTATAATAAAATCGTATTTTGTCGATAAAATCAAATTTTAATCAACAAAATCATATTTAATTATAAAATCATATTTTACAATAAAAATC
>KQ989054.1:51905-97671 GCA_001598015.1 Dorcoceras hygrometricum | reverse complement strand
CCCTATCACCGTGACTTCATCATAACTCTGATCGCCGATCAGATCGGACGGATCGAATCAGTTTCCAAAACTGAATACTATGATCTGAAAAACCATTTTTCAGAACCCCATTGCAAAATGACCGTTTTGCCCCTCAACAGCGGAAATCACGATTTGACCCCTGTTGACTTTTAGGAAGTCGCACTCCCCAAAATCCTCCTCAAGTGCTCAACACATTGAGCTTAGTTTCCATGCGGGAATCTTGAATCCAGTAATTGTGTGACCCTCAATGATTCAGGGATACAGCTAGCCGTGGGCCCACAACCATTGTGGCTCCGGAATCACAATTCCGGACTTGCCCATCGGATCATGGTAAGAGCGTCTAGCAACATCGCCCCATGATCCCCTAGGTATCACTGATAGTGCCTGCAAGAACCAGTTGGTCGTGGTTAGCGTACAGTCGGTCCTTTCAATCCATATATCCCGATCAGATCAACGACCATTGGTAAATCGAGGGTCGTTATAGATCCGATAGCTATGCATACATCTTGGAGATCGAATAGTGACATCGCGAGTGTAACTAGGTACACCCATTTACCTAAAACACTTCTAGTACTCTGTCCAGAGATTTATACACTAATCCCCTCAGATAGCATAGGATATCCACGCTACTAGTCTCAAGCTCGGGCGGGCATATCCTCATTTTGACGGCCCAATCGACTAGGAACTAATTCAGAATACACAGTGACTATTAGATGTGTTTCATGATAGCCGTCATACCAACTATCACATCTAACATACACTATAGTGCATTTTAGGTCTTTACTCAACGCAATTGTTAATCATCACACAACACAATGAAAGTAAAGAATGCCATAAATAAATGTGAATATCATATATAAAGATTGTCATATACATGAGTCTATAAACCCACATGCCACAAGTTGGCTAGTTGGGCATATACTCTAACATTTTTGAGTTCCAACATAACCCACTGTGAACCCGCACATTAAACATTCATATCAATATCAGCAGAACATGAACATAGGCTGATATTAAACATAACTTAGGCAAGAATCATGAAACGAAACGAGAACAATACACATTCTTTCATGGCGTAGCAAGAATCGGATTTACTTGCCTCAATGAGAAGGAATCACGACATACAGCAGGTCATGAACAGAGAGTCTTCCCGAGCACAACGATAAGCTTACTATTTTCTTTGATGCAAAAATGAATATTTTCTTGCAAACAATTGAACTTATATTTCACAAGGACAGCGGCATGGGAGTCTGATTTGGAACAGGGGAAAAACACTCGAGTAGGCATGGTAAACCATGCGTAGTTCAGAAAATTTTACATAAAATCCCCTGTCAATATTTTGATTTGTAAAAGTACTACCCAAAATCTGAAACTTAACATTTCCCCCATCCAACATCATTTTATTTGTAAGGTTTGAAAATTGCTTAGCCATGCTCGGGTGACAGCTGATCGGATCTCTGCACCTTATGAAATCTGAAAATTAGAAACCAACTATTCGAACAAATAAACAATGCTGAAATCTGAAATTAGAAATGGGTTCTCAAATTATAAGGATTTAGAATTTGTGGTCTTATGGATTTTGGGGCGTTACATGTTCCTCTACGACGTCGTTTGAGATATCTAGCATGTTCAGCTTTTGTTCGATGGGAGAGAGAGATCTGCTGGAAGCTGAGGAAGTGATGCTACGTCATTTTGATATTATTTTAGATTCAGCTGTTGGAGCGCTGCGACATCGTTTTGATTAGTTGGTACGGCGTCGTTTTGATGTCTCGCTGTGTAGTGCAACGTTGATTGTATCAACTGATTCGATTGAAGGGAAACACTTGTTTCAGTTCTAATATCTCTATTGTATCATTACCTGACGACTGGTTTAGGGGAACAGCAGCTGTTGTATGGAGATTTATATATGCAAGTGTTGAGCAACACTTAGATTATTTTCCAACCGATATTTCTTATCTTCATCTTTGAAACCCTCGATAGCTACTGTTCACCCAAACATTTCTTCCCTAGATTTCTGTCGATTCCAGCCATTGTTTTGAACGAGATTAGTGGCCTCGATAGCTACTGTTCACCCAAACATTTCTTCCCTAGATTTCTGTCGATTCCAGCCATTGTTTTGAACGAGATTAGTGGCACTGGATTCTTCTTGAGTTGCTCTTTCGATTGATACTTGCTAGGAGGCCTGAGTCGGCATTGGAGAGAAGCGAAGAACCTGTTTGTTCAAAGAATTTCGTGAGATCTGAACCGTGTGTTCTTTGGTTCTTCGGGAAGCTGGAATTTAAGGCGCAGGATAGCTTCTGCCGAGGTTGAGGAGGTCAGGAGAAGGCTGGTTTGCTTAGGCTGAGTTCTGCCATGCCTTTGAGAAATCTGTTGAGGTAGATTGAAGCTGTGAGGTACGAATTGAGCAGTTCTAACAGCTTTGAGTGTGGACATGGCTATATTTCGTGTTGTGAATTCTGTGTTGAATTGATGGCTGAATTACGTGAACAAATTTTACCTGCTTTGGTCATTGATGTTCTGTTTTCACGTATTGTTATTGTATGCATTTAGAATTAATTATTTAATGGCATTCATGCATACATCTTGAGCCAGATTGATTGATTGATGTCCCTTTTGAGAGCCACGTTGTGACTAGCCGACAGATGTGTCGTGCCTGAAAAGTCCAACGCTATCATCGGAGTGGTGACTGCCGGATTCGAGTGTCTACCACCGAGCTGTGATGGGCTGACGGGCCCTGAAGATCATGGACCGATGATGTGAGGCTCTCTACTCACAATTAATTCTCTAATCTCAATCAATGGGTTATTAATGTAAACTAAACAAGGTTATTAAATAAAGTCTGGTTCGTATGTTTTGTTCTTAAGCAGCAGAAGGCTAAAGGTTAAAGATGTCAATTTGTATCGCAAAAGCCATTCATTCATAGTAACACTATTGTACCAGGTTATTACAACTTAAATTCACAAGTACAAGTGATTCCTAGGTACAACATCAGCTTCTAGCAACCTAAGATCAACTACGCAAAACAGGGACTCTCAGCTGGTGTCAAATCTTCTTGCTGCTGTCCCTTCGTCTAAGTAGTTATCTTTCGCTACCCATGTTTACTCCCACTAGTTTCTTCCTCCTGTTGTCATGCACACATACAAAACAAAACAACAGCCGGATAAACTCCGGTGAGAATCATCTCAGTATAATCAGCAGGTACAAATAATATCAATAAAGCAAATAACAGTGTATCAACTGTAATAAAATGCAATGCAATGAAATGATTCTAGTTCTCTTCTTCGATCTCAGAATTGATTCCATTTCAGTTCGATGCCATCAAGATTCGTATCCGATCTTGACATGAATATTCATCTATCGAAACCATCTCCGGCTTCGAAATCAGGCCAACTCAGTCCTGGGCATTAGAATCAATTCAATTCTCTTCAATATCCAATCTTATGCAAATATAAAAGATCCACTACTTGTGATGGATCGACACACACATAACTCAAGTTCTAAATCAAGAACAGTAATCAAACATGTATGTGATTTCAGCGGAATACTCAAGAAATATCATTCCTGAGTAATCTAATCGTGACTCTTCTGTCAGATTATACCTTCGTTCCTCTGTTTTCAAAATACTTCACTCAGTGTTCTTACGTTCTGTTCAGCACTTCCTGAGATACTCGTAGAATCACAAATTGATATCTGTAATCAAGATGTTCTCAGTATTTCTAAGTCACTCTTATTTATAAGTGAAGGTCTCTGGTTCTGGTGAAATTTCCAACGCAATCGGTATGAATTCCACGTGTCATGCTGAGTATTCAAATAGGATATACTCCCACCGCTTCGACAGTGGATAACGGTAAATAGATTCCTCAACTGTTGTTGACCTTTCTCAGTTGCTGTTCGAAAATAATCAGCATTCGCTTGTTAGAAGCAACAACCAGCAGTAACAACCAGTCGCAACGATATCCAGTCGCAACAAGACTCCAGTCGCAACGATATCCAGTCGCAACAATATCCAGTCGCAACACTTCGAAAATCAAAACGATGTCGATACAATTAATTCCAACGACGTCGTAACATGTCATCAGCTGGTACTACCTTTATCTAAAAGAAACCAACAGCTGGTCGCTCTCCTATTCCAACGGCTTATTCTATTCAAAACGATATCGTATCGAGATTTCCTGTTTCATAATCGAACCGGTGTCGCATTGTTCCCTCCACTGAGTAACCAGCAGATACAACAAACCATCAACTGATTTCCAATTCCTCGCCTGGTCGCTAATTCATGCAAAACGACATCGTATCGAGATTCCTAGTCATAAGTCAAAACGATGTCGCATTATTTTCTCAGCTGGAACCAATTTCCACATACTCGCCTCGACTGGTTCAGGTTTATTATCAAAACGACGACGTCGCACCTACATCATCAATCAGTCGATACATCAATATACCAGCAGGTACATAAACCAGCAGGTGCGTAAGAAACTCTTGCTGCTGATTCCTCGTGTATTAATCAACACGTGGCGCTTCCTCATTGATCCGTGTATTCGCGCGTTTGTTCCAGCTGAAATCAACACTAACGCTTCAACTGAATTTCAAAATTCAAACTGCTTCCAGCTGAAATCAACACTAACGCTTCAACTGAATTTCAAAATTCAACCAGTCGCGAGCTACAGTAACCTGCTGCTGAATTTATCAAATCGCTTCACCTGGTTACTTCGTCTGGTTCTCATACTTAGCGCGATTTAACGATACACAGTTCCTTAATCACCCAACACTTCCAGAAGAAATCCGAGCTCATAATCAAGCTTTATCAAAATCGATTATTTACAAATCTCTTCTTAATTATTTCGGGCATTACATTTCTCCCCCTCTAAAAATTCGAGTTCGTCCTCGAACTCATCAGCAGTCGCTATATGCATATAGGAATCATGCAGTAACAAAACTTCGTATCAATTAACACATAAGCAGAAAAATTGCACAATTAGCAGTTACCTAAACTACATCATCAGGAGCTGCTTGTGCTTGTTCTTCAGTCAAAGCAAACACTCTTGCTTGCTGTTTTGGAGGTTGATTTACTGTTTGGCTTCCTCCTTGTCTACCCTGATGCTGATTCTGGGGTTGAAATGAAGATACAAAGGAGGCTTGCCTTTCTGGCATTGGCACTGTTCTCGCTGTTCCCGGATTCTGTGTATTCCCAGAATCACGTTGAGGACAAACTCGTGCAAAATGTCCAGGTTGATTTCAATTACGGCAAAGACCAGACACTCCTCTACATTGTTCTGTAGCATGTCTGCCTCCACACTTGGTACAGTAATCAGCAAAATTCTGTCCAGCTCCCAGCTGTTTGAATTCACTTGAGCTGGAGGAGCCACTGGTACCTGAACGTTTAAATTGTTTCCCTATTCCTGTAAAGAAATTTTTCTTTCCACTACTACTGTTTCCAGCATCAAATCGAGGGGGTGGTGGAATTTGAAATTCCTCTTGTGATGCTCTTGCGTCTGGTGATACAAATTGCGATCTATGTTGCCTTAGCAATCCAGCTTCTGCACCTTTTGCACGATTCAACGCATCGGCAAAAGTATTTGGTCGACCAGTGTTCACTAAAGTAAACACATCAGGATTTAGGCCATTGATAAACTGATCAGCTTGTGCTTCATCGCTGATAGCAACGTGTGGCGCAAATTTAAGCAAGCTGGTAAATTTCGCAACATATTCTTCAATCGTCAATGACCCCTGTCTCAGGTTTGCAAAGTCTGCCCCTTTATCCTTCCGATACGAAATGGGGAAAAATCGTTGATAGAAAGCTGTTCGAAATACTGCCCAAGTAATCACAGTACCCTGATTCTCAAGCGCTTTCTTGGTTTCTATCCACCAACTCTTACCGAGACCATGCAACTGGTGAACTATCAGTATTATCCGACGATCATCGGTATAATCAAGTGCTTCAAATAATTGCTCAATATCTTCCAACCAGTTCTCACATTCTATCGCATTTTCTGTTCCTGCCAACGTTGGTGTTTTAAAAGACTGGAACCATTTCAACAAAGTTTCCATCGGAGTAGCAGTTGCATTCAAAACCTCAGTAGATGTACTACCCTGCTCTGTCTGTCTGTTAGTTGTTCTTCGAGGAGGCATATCTATAAATCAAACAGAATTGGTCATCATTTCTCATCAATCAATAACAAGTCACAGTTCTCACATTCTATCGCATTTTCTGTTCCTGCCAACGTTGGTGTTTTAAAAGACTGGAACCATTTCAACAAAGTTTCCATCGGAGTAGCAGTTGCATTCAAAACCTCAGTAGATGTACTACCCTGCTCTGTCTGTCTGTTAGTTGTTCTTCGAGGAGGCATATCTATAAATCAAACAGAATTGGTCATCATTTCTCATCAATCAATAACAAGTCACTCTCAGTCCCTCCTCTGATTAGCATACATCACTGTACTGCTTTTCAAGAGATTGAGTTCTGATTCATGCTTCATTCAAAACATGCTATTTATTCTCTTCTCAAAGAGCAAGTAATTCTCAAATCTGCTCGGCATAGTCTTACCAATTCTTCACATAATCAGGTGATATAAATTCAAAAACAGTAAGACATATATCACACAAGCATGCAATCAATTAATCACTCAGGAAGAACTCGATCTACCCCCACTCATCTAATTCAATGATCTTAATGATGTAGTAGGCTCTGATACCACCTGTTGTGAGGCTCTCTACTCACAATTAATTCTCTAATCTCAATCAGTGGGTTATTAATGTAAACTAAACAAGGTTATTAAATAAAGTCTGGTCCGTATGTTTTGTTCTTAAGCAGCAGAAGGCTAAAGGTTAAAGATGTCAATTTGTATCGCAAAAACCATTCATTCATAGTAACACTATGGTACCAGGTTATTACAACTTAAATTCACAAGTACAAGTGATTCCTAGGTACAAAATCAGCTTCTAGCAACCTAAGATCAACTACGCAAAACAGGGACTCTCAGCTGGTGTCAAATCTTCTTGCTGCTGGCCCTTCGTCTAAGTGGTTATCTTTCGCTACCCATGTTTACTCCCACTAGTTTCTTCCTCCTGTTGTCATGCACACATACAAAACAAAACAACAGTCGGATAAACTCCGGTGAGAATCATCTCAGTATAATCAGCAGGTACAAATAATATCAATAAAGCAAATAACAGTGTATCAACTGTAATAAAATGCAATGCAATGAAATGATTCTAGTTCTCTTATTCGATCTCAGAATTGATTCCATTTCAGTTCTATGCCATCAAGATTCGTATCCGATCTTGACATGAATATTCATCTATCGAAACCATCTCCGGCTTCGAAAATCATGCCAACTCAATCCTGGGCATTAGAATCAATTCAATTCTCTTCAATATGCAATCTTATGCAAATATAAAAGATCCACTACCTGTGATGGATCGACACACACATAACTCAAGTTCTAAATCAAGAACAGTAATCAAACATGTATGTGATTTCAGCGGAATACTCAAGAAATATCATTCCTGAGTAATCTAATCCTGACTCTTCTGTCAGATTATACCTTCGTTCCTCTGTTTTCAAAATACTTCACTCGGTGTTCTTACGTTCTGTTCAGCACTTCGTGAGATACTCGTAGAATCACAAATTGATATCTGTAATCAAGATGTTCTCAGTATTTCGAAGTCACTCTTATTTATAAGTGAAGGTCTCTGGTTCTGGTGAAATTTCCAACGCAATCGGTATGAATTCCACGTGTCATGCTGAGTATTCAAATAGGATATACTCCCACCGCTTCGACAGTGGATAACGGTAAATAGATTCCTCAACTACTGTTGATCTTTCTCAGTTGCTGTTCGAAAATAATCAGAATTCGCTTGTTAGAAGCAACAACCAGCTGTAACAGCCAGTTGAAACAAGAATCCAGTCGCAACGATATCCAGTCACAACAAGACTTCAGTCGCAACGATATCCAGTCGCAACACTTCGAAAATCAAAACGATGTCGTTACAATTAATTCCAACGACGTCGTAACATGTCATCAGCTGGTACTACCTTTATCTAAAAGAAACCAACAGCTGGTCGCTCTCCTATTCCAACGGCTGATTCTATTCAAAACGATATCGTATCGAGATTTCCTGTTTCATAATCGAACCGGTGTCGCATTGTTCCCTCCACTGAGTAACCAGCAGATACAACAAACCATCAACTGATTTCCAATTCCTCGCCTGGTCGCTAATTCATGCAAAACGACATCGTATCGAGATTCCTAGTCATAAGTCAAAACGATGTCGCATTATTTTCTCAGCTGGAACCAATTTCCACATACTCGCCTCTACTGGTTCAGGTTTATTATCAAAACGACGACGTCGCACCTACATCATCAATCAGTCGATACATCAATATACCAGCAGGTACATAAACCAGCAGGTGCGTAAGAAACTCTTGCTGCTGATTCCTCGTGTATTAATCAAAACGTGGGGCTTCCTCATTGATCCGTGTATTCGCGCGTCTGCTTCCAGCTGAAATCAACACTAACGCTTCAACTGAGTTTCAAAATTCAAACTGCTTCCAGCTGAAATCAACACTAACGCTTCAACTGAATTTCAAAATTCAACCAGTCGCGAGCTACAGTAACCTGCTGCTGAATTTATCAAATCGCTTCGCCTGGTTACTTCGTCTGGTTCTCATACTTAGCGCGATTTAACGATACAAAGTTCCTTAATCACCCAACACTTCCAGAAGAAATCCGAGCTCATAATCAAGCTTTATCAAAATCGATTATTTACAAATCTCTTCTTAATTATTTCGGGCATTACAGATGATTTCCCCGATTGATATACTGTGTGGGTATAGAGGCTCGACTTGAGATGATTTGTCAGTTGATACACTGGTCTTGATTTCCGATTCCTTGATAGCCTCATGCATTTCATAGCATTGATTTATAGCATGTTGCATGATTTGCTGTTTTGATGGCTCTTCGTACTGAGGCTTGACCTCATATTTCTTTTCCTGCTTTTGTGTCTTTTGGGTCTGTGTTATCCATTTGCAGGATCTTCAGGTAACCAAGCTGGACCGAGTGGAGCGCCAGCTGGTCGATCCCCATTCCCTTGAGTCCCAGTTATATATTGTATTATGTATTGAATCAGGGGATGCCCTGTGTTTATTTGTATCTGGGGTTCTGTATCTTATTTGGGATTTTATGTTACATGTTTTTCTTGAGTTTGATTTAACTCGTATTTCGATTATTGATATTTTGAATGACGATTTGAGTTCAGGCCCAAGTTATTTCGAAAATTTTTAAGCCCGATTTTTACACTTCCGTGATTATGTGCTTGTTTGTGCGTTAATCTTGAGTGATTAGCACGGGGCCAGACACAGATCGGGTAACACTTACAAAGTGAACTGGTCAGATCAGCTGGCTTCTGAAACTTGCTTAATTTCTGATTGTTCTAAAGCATGGTTATGGAATAAACGCATGAATCATACAAATTTTAAAATAATATCCAGTATCTTTAAGCAAGATTAGGTCGCGGATCTACCCAAAATTAATTGTACAAAAGATAAACATTATTCGTCTTGTCAGCTCGGAAAGAAAGTCCGGTTTACTTTTAAGAACAAGGGTTGTAACTCTTCTTCCCGAATCTTAGAGCTGTTGCACATGGACTTTTTTGGTCCTATACAAGTAACCATCTTAAGGGCCACTAAGTACACTCTTTTGACGATTACTCCAGGTTCACCTGGGTAATATTTGTAAAATCAAAAGACCAGTACGTGGACCAGCTGCAAAATGTTTTAAATAGACTTCAAAATGAGAACTCTTCTTCTATCGATCGTATTAGGAGTGATCGTGGTACTTAGTTTTAACTAGAAAATTATCCTCCTATCTTGAACATAACGAAATCAGGCACGAGTTATCTGTGGCTAGATCACCTCAGTAGAACGTTTATCCGAGTATCAAAATCGTACTTTGAAAGAAGCCGCAAGAACTATGATTGTTGATTTCGTGATTTCTCAAAAATTGTCGGCAGAAGCGGTGAACACTGCATGATATACACTGAAAAAATCTATGATTAATAAAAACTAGTGCAAGACACTATATGAGATCCAGAATGGCAAGCAACCAAACATTGCATATTTTAAAGTTTTTGGTTGTCGCTGTTACATTCATAACAATGGTACAATGCATTTAAGTGATTTTGATGCACGTATTGAAATTTGAATATTTCTTAGTTACTCAAATGTTAGCAAAGAATATCGTGTTTTTAACAATAGACCGCTGACAGTTGAAGAGTCAATACATGTTAAATTTGATGAGTCTAGTTTCTCTCCAAACTCTATTGCTTCAATTAATTACATCAGTAACCGATTAGAATCTACTAACCATGTTGAATCAAGTGATGATAAGATACAGGTTAGAAGACCAGCAGAATTCGTCCAAACCAATCCTATAGAGGAGATCCAACCTGATCCAGTAGAGGAGATCCAAGTTGTTCCAGGAGATGAATTCCAAACTGATGCCACTGGCATCCGATGCTCCAGCAGATCTAGCTGAACAGACTCAAGTTTTTCCCTCCGCTAAAGCTCTAGTTATCAACTTATATGATGAAAACAAAGGACCTACTCTACCTGAGGAACCAGCAGATATCAACTCAAACTCTACAGCCCCATACAGACCTGTTTTCCAGTGGAATAAGAATAATCCTCACGAACTGGTCATCGGTAACCCTTCTGCACCCATTAGAACATGAGGCCAGATTATAGATGAATATTTTAACTCTGTTTTCCTCTCTCATATAGATCCTAAGAAGGTAGATGAGGCCTTAACTGACCCAAGATGGATAGATGTTATGCAAGATGAACTTAGACAATAAGAAACAGAGTATGTCACTTAGTTCATCGACCATCTAATCAAACTATTATAGGCACTAAATTGGCCTATAGGGACAAACTACATGAAAATGGAATTGTAGTAAGAAATAAAGCTCGTTTAGTGGCTCATGGTTATAGACCGGAAGAAGGCATAAATTTTCTTGAAACCTTCACTCATGTAGCCAGATTAGAAGCTATCGTGTATTTCTTGCATATTCCGCTTTTTTCAAAGTCTATCAAATGGATGTCAAAAGTGCATTATTAAATGACATTCAAAGTGAGTAAGTGTATATTTCACAACCTCCTTGCTTCGTAGATAATACAAGACCATATTATTTTTATAAGCTGGATATAGGTCTATATGGTTTGAAGCAAGCACCAAGAGTTTTGTATGATAATTTGTCTAAATTTCGACTTGATCATAATTTTGTTATCGGCTCTGTCGATAAGATACTATTTAAATTTGCAAAGAATGATCATGTTTTGTTAGTTCAAATTTAAGTTGATGACATTATTTTTGGCTCAACTAATTCTAAGCTATGTGAAAAATTCTCTAAGCTGATGCAAGATAAGTTTGAGATGAGCATGATAGGCGAGCTGACATTTTTCCTATGATTGCAAGTGAAGAAGCTTGAGACTGGGATATTCATCAGTCAAGCTAAGTACACCAAAGAACTCTTAAAGAATTTTTGAAGGGAAAAATTTTTAATAGCTGCGACCACAATGAGTGCTTCGATCAAACTGGATGAAGAAGAAGCTGGAACTCTGTATCGTGGGATAATCGGATCGCTCCTGTACTTAACTGCTAGCAAACCAGACATTATTTTTGTTGTATATATGTGTGATAGATTCCAAACTCATCCTAAACAATCTCATTTTATTGTAGTTAAGCGCATTATTAAATATTTAAAAGGAACTTCAAATGTGGGTATGTGGTATCCCAAAGATTCGAGTTTTAATTTAATTGGCTATTCAGATGCAGATTATGCATGTTACAAGATTGATCGGTGCAGCACGAGTGGAACTTGACAATTCTTGGTAGATAGATTAATTTCATGGTTAGTAAGAAGCAGACATCAACTGTCACGTCTACAGCTGAGGCAGAGTACTTAGCAGCAGGGAGCTGCTGTGCTTAGATCTTATGGAAAACAACATATTAGGGACTATGGTGTTGATTCCAGCATATCTCCCATCTTCTGCGATAACACAAGAGCCATCGCTATCACTCCAATCCTGTACTGCATTCCCGAACAAAGAATACTGATATACGAAACTATTTCATTCGAGACCATGTGCTAAAAAAAGACATCTGACTGGAATACATTGCAAAAGGTCAGCAAGTAGTTGACATCTTCACGAATCCTCTACTGGATGCTAAGTTTTCTTACATTAGAAATTTTTTAGATCTCTTAGATATGTCATAATTTAAGTTCGGTAAGAATTTGTTCAGGGGAATGATTTTGTTCAAACAGAGAAGAATGAAGTTTGCTGAATGTCTATGTGCTGATCTGGTCCATGCTGATCTGATCCGGATTAGGAACACATACAACCCACTCTTATCAAGGTGTTTGAACTAACGATTACGTAGTGATAAACTAACGCTTGAATGGTTGATATTATTTCGCCTTTTAAAATTCTTTTTAAAATCGGACGGTTACATTTTTGGATTTTATGGTCAACCCTCTTTGGACGTGTGTCCATAAATATTTCTCTCCTCGTTCACACATATACATTGTACTTGTTCTTTTGTTTCTCTTCACGCTTTAAAATATTCTCTGCATTTTCACAAGCAACCAGTGTTTTCAAATTCTCTTTGTCAACCTTCACACTTTACTCTCAAATTCTCTTAATATTTCAGATGGCCAACTTCGTCAACAACGCTCTTCAAGTTAACTTCGACTCTGTTTTGACCATGGTCGATAAAGGAATGGTGTCAGACCCGGTGTAATAAAACAGAGATTAAACATGTAATTAACCACAAATAGCGGAATCTTAAAAAGATAGATAAAATTTTTCTTTTGGCCCGACTACGAGTTATAACTTAAAAATAATCGAATACTCAAAGTATGGAGTTTAATAATACAAGTATCAAAACATGTTGTTACATTCATACAACATCAACGATAATCCAAAATAAACACAATGCCGACTCTGAAATACAACAGCGGCTCGAGGCATTCCCCGACCCAGACTCAATGACACTATTTATATATATATAAATATATAGCTGGGACACTCTATCAACCCCTCGGGGAACCGCTAGCTGACACACCTCCTGTGCCAGCTGATGAACCTGGGAAACTTGTATGGCACACAAACAACCAAACAGCCCCGGAGGGTCAGGGTTCAAACCCCAGTATGGAGAGCAACATAAAACAGAAAGTAGACAACATGACATAATAATATGCAATGCATGATGGCAGGATGAAGAAAGGGATATCTCAACAGTTGGTGATCAAACCGACATGATACACGAGAACAAAACAGCCAACCAGCTGGAGACTTGAACCAACAAGATCACGGATCTCAAAGAAACATCAACTGTCAGGCCCCGTGCTAATCAATAAAGATTAACTGCACAAATAAGCACATAATCGCGGAAGCATAAAAAAATAGGGCTTAAAAATTTTTCAAATATTTGGGCCCGAACAATAAAACATTCATTCAAAATATTCATACTCAAAATCCAACAACTAAGCAACTCAAATAACAGATCCCCAAATACATAAAAACTCAGGGCATCCCCTGGTTTATTATATAATCAAATACAACTGGGAATCTAACGAAATGGGGATCGACCAGCTAGCACTCCGCTCTGTCCAGCCCGGTTATCTGAAGAACCTGCAATGGGCAACACAAACCCAAGCAACCCAAAAACGGGAAAAGAATACGAGGTCAAACCTCAGTACAAAGAGCACTAAGTAAACACCAATTCATAAACATGCAGTATTCTAAGTCATTAATGCATGTGGCTGTCAAGGAATCGGTCATCTAGGCCAACGAGTTAGCTAGAAAATCGGGTGACCCTCTATACCATGCATAGCCAATCAACCGGTGGAAATCATCGTTCCGTGATATTCAGGTCTGGCCACTCAATTAACCATCACAGCTCGGTGGTATTCAGACACGACGAATCAGTTGATCACAACTCAGATGATAGCATTGTTCCTTTCAAGCACGACACATCTGTCGACCGGTCACAATGTGGCTCAATTCGGTATGAATGCCATTAAATTCAAATCTGATTTAAGCATGCATAATTCACGTAAAGCAGAACAGAATAATCATTCAAGGAGCCAAATCTGTTCACGTAATTCACAGAATTCAAAAGAACACAGTTCATGCCTCAAAATACTAACACGCTTATGCCCAAAGCTGTTAATAGAAGCTCAATTCGTACCTCAAATACTAGAAAATACCTCAACCAGATCTCACCAGGGCACGGAAACCTCAGCCTGCTCAAATCTTCTTCCTCGCTGGTCTCGGCAAACACAGAAGGAACTTCCTGGGAGCTCAAATCTGCCAAGGCATCTCATAACTTAGCTCAAATCCAAACTCCTAAAACTCACTGCCAACGGTCAAGAACTCAAATCTGGTTTGACCATTCTAAACAGGCTCAACTAGCTAAAATCATGCTTAAACTAGTCGAAATCGCTTACCCAGAAGCTCAGTAGAACCGAAGAACTCTCGGGTCAACTTCACAAAAATCGTCAAACAACACAGCTTCGCGCTCCTCCTTCGCGTCTATTTACAACTCTAGACTGGTATTAATCGAAAGACCAAGGCAAGGCAAACCCAGCGCCACAAGTCTTGCTCCAAACAACGGCAGAAATCGACGGTAATCTAACGGAGAATGGTTTGAATGAACAGTAAGGGTTTCGAGGTGAACGGGGAAGACGATAAGGAAATATCGGGTTCAAAATACGCTAAGTGTTAATCAACACTTGTATTTAAATCCTCGAGTCAAAGTGTACAGTGAAAGTCAACACCGACATATCCAGATCCCAGCATCAAATCCTAGCACTATCAGATCCTAACACTAAGGCACAAGTCCTCGAATCTTATTCCAGCGCTAACTCAAATCTGGTCTCAGTGCTACCGCTAACGCACCACTAATCAAAACGGCGTCGCACTGATCACATCTGAAACAGATCCCACTCGATATCGTCAAATCTGACTACTCACATCTGAATTTCACCAACTCTCATGCAGAAACTCTACTAGCCTATTCCCTCAGCGAAACAACCTCAAATCTGAATTCTTCCAGAAATGAGCTCCCGATATAAAACAAATCAAAACTCGACGTAGATTTCACCCGATAGCGACCAGCGACTCGAAGCTGATCAATTCTACGTCACATCTGAAAATCACCAACCAGAATTGACCAAAAATCCTCAAACCCAAAATTCAAAAATCACGAATCCCGTGACTAATCCTTAATCAAATCTGATCACTAATTACCGAATCTCAGTCCTCACATTCTCCCCACCTTAAGAGATTTCGTCCTCAAAATCAAAGGCAAACACAGGGCAGAATCAACAAAACACCAGAACTAACCAACGCAACTCAACACAAGCCACAAATCCAAGGCACACAACAACTACCAAAACACGAAGCAAAAGCCAGAAATTACTTGGAATTTCCACTGTCAAAGCTCAAACATATGAGGCCACTCTTGTCTCATCTTCTATTCCACTTCCCAGGTAGCTTCTTCTCGGTCATGCTTACTCCCTTGGACGATCACCAACGGAATTATCTTATTCCTCAACTGCTTCTCCTTTCTATCCAGAATCTGCACTGGATATTCAACATAACTCAGGGTCTGATCCAGCTCCACTTCATCGATTCTCAACACATGGGACGGATCTGTCTCATATTTCCTCAACATTGACACATGAAAAACATCATGTATCGCTGCTAACTCATCAGGCAGCTGCAATCTATAAGCCAACTGTCCAATCCTCTAAACAATCTCAAATGGACCAAATAATCTAGGAGCTAACTTTCCCTTGAATCTAAATCTCATCACGCTCTTGAAAGGAGAAATCTTGAGGAATACTCTATCGCCAACCTCAAACTCCAATGGTCTGCGTCTTTTGTTGGCATAGCTTGTATAGCGATCTTGTGCAGCTTTCATCCTGCTCCGAATCAACGAAATCTGATCTCTCATATGCTGCACAAACTCCGGGGTCGAAAGCTGTTTCTCAACAACTTCTTCCCAACAGATCGGAGATCTACACTTGCGACCATACAACGTTTCAAATAGTGCCATCCCGATAGTCACTTGGTAGCTATTGTTATAAGAAAACTCAACCAAGGATAAGGAATCCTGCCAGCCATCACTGAAATCCATCACAATTGCTCGCATCATATCTTCTAAAGTCTGAATGGTTCTCTCGGATTGGCCATCTTTTTGGGGCTGATAAGCTGTACTCATAGCCAATCTCGAACCCATAGCTGCTTGCAAACTCTTTCAGAATCGAGATGTGAATCTTGGATCTCTATCAAACACTATCGAAACAGGCACTCCATGCAATCTAACCACATGGTCGATGTAAAATCTCGCCATTTTCTTCATCGAAAACATCACCCCACAGGGAATTAAATGGGCTGGCTTCGAGAGTCTATCAATCATCACCCAAATCGCATCGCATACCCTACTTGATCGAGGTAAATGAGTCACAAAGTCCATGGCGATGTGCTCCCAATTCCACTGAGGCACTACTAAACTTTGCAAAAATCCACCAGGTCTCATTCTTTCGGCCTTAACCAACTGACAGTTCAAACATCGAGCAACAAAACCAGAAATGTCGCTCTTCATGCCTTCCCACCAGTAGTGAGACTTCAAAGCATGGTACATCTTTCTCTCGCCCGGATGCACACTATAACGACTGAAATGGGCTTCATTCATAATAGTCTCTTTCAAATCAACCAGGTTAGGAACCACCAATCTTCCTTGAAATCTCAAACACCCATCAGAAGCAATAGTAAAATCATCAGACTGACCATTCTGAGCCTTAATCTTCAATTCATGGATATCAGGATCAGTCCTCTGTGCCTCTCTGATGTCAATCACAATCTGTGGTTCAACCTGAATAGAAGAAACTATGAAATACTGATCACTCGGCTGGAATTGCCAACCAGAAGTACCCAACTGCTCGTGGATTCTCGAAATACTCAAAGATGTTAGCATCACAGGCTGGGCTTTCCTACTCAAAGCATCGGCTACTAAGTTCATCCGCCCAGGCTGATGCTGGATCTCAGAATCAAAATCCTTGAGTAACTCCATCCATCGATGTTGTCTGATATTTAGATGACTGAGTGAAGATATACTTCAAACTCTTGTGGTCGGTGTACACCACAAACTCCTCACCATACAAATAGTAACACCTGATCTTCAAGGCAAAAACAATCGCTGCCAATTACAAATCATGAATGGGGTATCTCGTCTCGTGGGGCTTCAACTGTCGAGATGCATTCGCAATCACATACCCATTTTGCATCAGAACACAACCCAAACCACTCAGAGATGCATCGGAGCAAACAACGACCCTGCGGTGGAGCTGCGGTATGCTGCGATCCAGACAATGGACACACTCTAGCAAAGTGTCCGTACTGACCACAGACATTGCACGAACCCTGCACACCCACACACTTTGCTGTCAGGTGCTTTCCACCACACTGACCGCAATACTCAACCCGGGAGCTACTACCACTGCTCAAACTCCCCGAGCCAGAAGAACTAGAACCAGACTTCTTCTTAAACTGACGACCACGAGGTCTAAACCTCTGGTGTCCGGGCTTCTGAGCTACTTGCTGCTACTGTAGGAGTGGCTGAGACGACTGCACAGACTGGGAAGGTTGCACTCCCGAAACCACGGGATGACTACCTTGGACTCCTTGCGGCCTAACACGCAACCGACGATTCTGCAGTCCTTCCTCAATGTCTATAGCCCTGTCCACCTCTTCTGCATAGCTCGCCGGTGAACCCGCCAACACAAACGAATACAGCTCTTCATTGAGCCCCTCCATGAACTTGTTCCTCTTCGCCTTCTCTCGGCCAGCAACATGCGGAACATAGGCAAGAATAGAAGAGAATCTCCGGGCATACTCACCCACGGACATAGAGCCCTGAACCAGGTTATCGAACTCACGCTCCCTGGCGTTCACAAAAGATTCCGGAACGTACTCCTGACGAAAGGCAGTACAAAAACTACTCCACGAAATCCCCACACCTATCTCCTCGAGAGTCCTAGAAGCACCTCTCCACCAATGTTCGGCACTTCTTCTCAACTGAAATGTAGCCAAACGCAGTCTACGCTCATCATCATACCTGACACGATCGAAAAACCCGGTAATATGCTGCAACCAAGACTCAGCATCGGAACTAGGCTCATCGCCATTGAACGTCTGAGGATCATCCGTTGAAACCTCGCCATCACTAGTTCCATATCGTCCACTCGGGCTGCCAACTCATCTACCTCCAAGTCAACCTATCTATTGCGTCCACGACGAGGAACACTACTCTACGCTTCCTCTTCGTTCTGACCTTCGGACTCTTCCTGAAACTGCCCTCTACCTCTACCCCTACGTCCGGAATCTACGAAGGTACTAAGAAGGTAAGGTCTCGCAACAACAGATAAATCCCATAGATTACATAATCAAGCACATTCAACACGCAACACTGTGCCTAGACTCAAGTGTGATCAAAGAAATAGAGCTTATCCCAGCTTAAGCTCTGATACCAAAAATGTCAGGCCTCTTGCTCTACTAAGAGTTAAACCACGCACAACAATAGCGGAAGCATATCAAAGTGGCTTAAAATTTTTGCTTTGGCCTGACGATTAAAACATATAATTTAACATACAACAATACTCAAAATATCCCGATAATTAAAATCACAATTCAGTACAACAGTACAGCATCAAAACATATATCAAGTACCGTACAACCACTACTACAAATCACAGGACAAACCCCGACTATCAGTACTGATACATAATATGCTATACGCTAACTGGGACACTCTAACCACCAACTGGGGCACCTCCAGCTGGGTGTACTCCACGACCATCAGAGAAACCATGATAACCTGAAAACACACATAGGAAACAAACAACCAAGCCCCAGAGGGACAGGGGTCAAACCCCAGTACGAAGAGCAACTGAAAACATAATTTAAATGGAAACAGATAAAATGCAAGTTCTATGCATGCGATCAAGGCTACAACCGAACACAGGGAGCCAAAGGATTCCAAAGGCAGCTCAACAACTGGAATCTGAATAGAAGACAGTGTCCACAATGTGTGTGAGTATATGGGAGCTACCCACTCGTCTCAGCACACAATACCAGGTGTATAAACAACGCTCAACCTGCTGTTGCCCAACACATGAGATGTGGGAGCTACCCACTCCGCTCACGGTGGCTAACAGTCCTAGCAGGGAGATGAGGTACGGGAGTTACCCGCTAGCCTCTACAAACACCCTGGCACGCTCAATTCAGCAATCGAAAGGCACAACTATAAGCGATCGGAAACAACATGCAACAGATGCGTGTATGCAGTGCAACACAATGCAACATATAACAGACAATATACACAGCATCATAGAACAGGAGGCATAAGCACATATCCATGTCAAATCTCAACGCTGTAAGAAAGCTCACATCCGTACCTCAAGTCTCTGTGCAACAATTACTACAAACTGGGTCTGAGCAACGCAGATCTCAATCCTTCTAAGCTAATTACAAACAACTACTCAAGGACCAAAACACAGAAAAGCAACAGCTGGGAGCTACGAACTCAACCAGCATTCATCCTACCCTTATACACAACAGAAGGCTCTAACAAAGCACAAGGTAGGATCTGAACACTTACCCCAACAAGCTAGGACGGTACGCTAACAAACTACAGAAGGGAGATTTCTTCGCGCACCTTACCAGCTTCAAGCAAACGTCCAAAAGCAATATCCAAATGAAGCGTCTCAGCAAGAGGAGTCGAACTCTACCACTCTTACTTCAATTGGAGCTGTCTACCATCGGAAATCGAAGAAGATAAGGTTCGATGAACAGTAGCTAGGATATCGCGACAGAGATCTACAATCGGGAAATATTCTAAGTGTCGGAAAAATAATACAAAGCAACGAAGACCAAGTCCTCTTAAATATTCAAATATGTTCAAGCTTCTAAAAAGATCTCACGGACAACTTAAATCTCAAAGCAGATGTTCCCGATTGAATCCAGATCTCCCAACAAATCTCACTCTACGCTAAAACAGCGATCACTTAAACCAAACGACGTCGCAGAGAGTTACTGTCACAGTTGGACACGTCACCCGCTACTCACTGTTGAACCACTAACCAACATCTGTTCGCAACGCAACATCAGATCTCTCACACAACTGAAGACCAACGCTGCTCACTTCTGAGTCTCCTTCGCTAATCTAAAACGCTGTCGTTTCAACTAATCCAAACGACGACGTACCAACACCCTCTACTGAAAACACGCTAGGAGACATCTGAATGCCCACGTTATCAGACTTCTCCTCAAAACTGAAGACCAACAATCCAGCGACAACTGCTCACGTCACCACTGCTGAACGCTAGCACTCAATGATGACCCACGCTAACTTCTGAACAGATCTCAAGCCAAAACTCTAACTCTCCAGACTTGATCCAAGGACTAAAACAAAACACGATAGCTTCTTCAAGCATATCAACGCAAAACTGATCTCAATAAAACACGATTAATTAACTCAATTAATCTCATCAGCTTTTCGGGTCTCACATCTCCCCCCACTAAAACAGGATTTCGTCCTCGAAATCAAACAGCTCAAGATCAAGAGTTCAAGATAACTGGGGAAAAGAACTTAAGCAAACATCTATCGGGAAATAACAAAGAACCAACTACTGGAATCTGAGGCAACGCTTACTAAAACAGATGCGGCCACTCACGCTGCATCTTATCTTCCAGTTCCCAAGTAGCTTCTTATCTACCATGTTTGCTCCACTGAACCATTACTAAGGGAATGGTTTTGTTCCTCAGCTGTTTCTCTTTTCTATCCAGGATCTGTAAAGGATATTCAGAGGGATCTGGCTCATACTTCCTCAGCATCGAAACATGAAACACAACATGTAAAGAGGACAAATCTGGTGGCAACAGCAAAAGATATGCCAACGGGCCAATCCTCTCTATGATCTCATAAGGACCAACATAACGAGGAGCTAACTTTCCCTTGAAACCAAATCTCATCACAGCACGGAAAGGAGAAACCTTAAGGAAAACTAGATCACCAACCTCAAATTCTAAAGGCCTACGCCTCTTATTCGCATAACTTGCTTGGCGATCTTGTGCAGCTTTCATTGCTGGCGAATCAAATCCACTTGATCTCTCATCTGCTGCACAAACTCTGGAGAGGACAGCTGCTTCTCCCCCACTTCTTCCCAACATATAGGCGATCTGCACTTTCTACCATACAAAGCTTCAAATGGTGCCATCCCAATCGTGACCTGATAGCTGTTATTGTAGGAAAACCCAACCAAAGACAACGAGTCTTGCCAGCTACCACTAAAGTCCATCACAACAGCTCTCAACATATCCTCTAAAATCTGGATAGTTCTCTCTGATTGACCATCTGTCTGGGGGTGATACGCTGTACTCATTGCCAATCTAGTACCCAAAGTTGTTTGCAAACTCTTCCCAAACCTGGAAGTAAATCGAGGATCACGATCTGAAACAATCGAAACTAGCACACCATGCAAACGCACCACAAAATCCACGTACAGCTTCGCCATCTTCTTCAAAGAATAGCTCATGTTGTAGGGAATGAAGTGCGTAGACTTTGACAATATGTCAACTATCACCCAAACTGCATCACAAACTCTGCTGGAACGAGGAAAATACGTGACAAAATCCATATCTATGTGCTCCCAATTCCATTGGGGCACCTCTAAGCTTTGCAACAAACCACCAGGTCACATCCTATCAGCCTTGACTTGCTGACAATTCAGACATCGGGCTACAAAATCAGCAACATCACTCTTCAAACCTGCCCACCAGTAATGCTGCTTCAAGGCATGATACATCTTCCTTGCACCAGGATGGACATTGTATCTACTGCAATGCGCTTCTCGCAAGATATATTCCTTAAGATCAATCAGATTTGGCACAACCAACCTGCCACAAAACCTCAAACAACCATCATAAGAAACATAGTAGTCCTCCAACTGACCAACTCTCACCTTCAGTTTCAACTCATGGATGGATGGATCAGTTCTCTGAGCTGCCCTAATGCTAGCAACAATCTGTGACTCAACTTGAAAAGAAGACACCACAACATAATCCTCAACTGGGTAAAAACGCCAACCAGTAGTGCTTAGATTCTCATGGACCTTCGAAATCTGCATCTAAGCCAGCATCGCTACTTGAGCCTTTCTGCTCAATGCATCAGCAACTACATTCATCTTCCCAGGCTGATATTTGATCTCACAATCAAAATCTTTAAGCAGCTCCATCCATCTACGCTGTCTCATGTTCAAATCTGACTGAGAAAACAGATACTGAAGACTCTTGTGGTCAGAGTACACCACAAACTGCTCACCATACAGGTAGTGACGCCAAATCTTCAAAGCAAAAACCACTGCTGCTAACTCCAAATCATGAACTGGGTAACGAGTCTCATGCGGTTTCAACTGAAGAGAGGCATACGCAATGACTCGACCATTCCGCATCAATACACAACCCAATCCATTCAAGGAAGCATCTGCACAAACAACAAAACCTCCGGAACAACACGGCAGAGCTAACACAGGCGCAGTAGTTAGCTTCTCTTGACCAACAGAAAACTATTCTAGCATTTCTCAGTCCATACAAACCTCTTGTCTTTCTGAGTCAACTGCGTCATTGGCTTAACTATACTAGAGAATCCCTCTATAAAGCGCCGATAATAGCCAGCCAAACCAAATAAACTACGAATCTCAGCAACATTCTTGGGACGCTCCCAGTTAATCACTGCCTCAACCTTACTGGGATCCACAGAGATACCATCAACAGAAATCACATGACCCAGAAACACAACTCGATCTAACCAAAACTCGCACTTGGAGAACTAAGCATATAGTTGCGAGTCTCGAAGCTTCTGAAGAACCAACTTCAAATGCTCTTTGTGCTGCAACGGAGTCTTAGAGTACACCAAAATGTCATCGATAAACACACTCACAAACTGATCGATGAACTCTCTAAAGACTCTATTCATCAAGTCTATGAAAACTGCGGGAGCATTCGTCAACCCAAAAGGCATAACCAGAAACTGATAATGCCCATATCTCGTACCAAAACGCAGTCTTCTCAACATCCTGCTCACGAATGCGCAACTGGTGGTACCCCGAACGAAAATCGATCTTAGAAAATACATCCGAACCCTGAAGCTGATCAAACAAATCATCGATACTAGGCAAAGGGTACTTATTCTTCACTATCTCCTTATTCAACTGCCTAAAGTCGATGCACATCCTCATCCACCTGTCTTTCTTCTTGACAAAAAAGATAGGCGCTCCCCACGGGGACATGCTAGGCCTAATGAATCCCTTCTGTATCAAATCACTAAGCTGAACCTTAAGCTCCCTCAACTCAGCAGGCGCTAAACGATACGGAGCTCTCGAAATCGGGGCTGTACCAGGTACCAACTCAATGCTGAATTCTATCTCCCGCCTTGGAGGAAAACCAGGAATATCCTCCGAAAACACATCCGGGAAATGGCGAACAATGGGAACTCTACTAAGCTCTACGCTCGAAGAAGAAGACGCATCTAAAGCATAGATCATAAAACCAGCATTCTATAGCGACACGACAACAGGCTAAACATCTCCATTGCAGATACTAAAGGAATCTTCAACTGGGAATCTTGGTCGTAGAAATTCCATTTCTCGCCAGACTGGGGCCTAAATCGCACAACGCCATGGAAACAATCCACAGTGGCCCTATAGCTAGACAACACGTCCATTCCCAAGATACAATCAAAATCCCACATCAGTAGCCTGATCAGGTTGGCTAACAACACACACTCGCCAAACCTAAGAATACCATTTAACAAAATCTCTTGGGAAAACAAGCTAGCGCTGGCAGGAGTTGCTACAGACACAACATCACACAAAGATGTGGTACGCAAACCAGGCTCAACCACAAATGCATCAGAAATAAAAGAATGTGAAGCTCCTGTATCAAACAACACACGCGAAGGAAAATCAAAAACAAATCAAGTTTCTGCGATAATCCCTCCGCCTGGCGTGCCCTCCGCCTGCTCCCTAGTCATGGAATTCACTTGGGCAAACTGAGGTCCAGAAAACTGAGGATGGGAAGACTGTCCAAACCGCGAAGGACCAGGCTGCTGAAACAGCCTAAACTGAGGCTCCCCTAGCCTCTGCTGCTGGGTTGGAAAAGAACGACCTCTAGAAGATCCACCTCGACCCTGCGGTGGAGCTGCGGTATGCTTCGATCCAGACAAAGGATACACTCTAGTAAAGTGTCCGTACTGACCACAGACATTGCACGAACCCTGCACACCCACACACTACGCTGTCGGGTGCTTTCCACCACACTGACCGCAATACTCAACCCGGGAGCTACTACCACTGCTCGAACTCCCCGAGCCAGAAGAACTAGAACCAGAATTCTTCTTAAACTGACGACCACGAGGCATAAACCTCTGGTGTCCGGGCTGCTGAGCTACTTGCTGCTGCTTTTGGGGTGGCTGAGACGACTGCACAGACTGGGAAGGTTGCACTCTCGAAACCACGGGACGACTAACTTGCACTCCTTGCGGCCTAAAACGCAACCGACGATTCTGCAGTCCTTCCTCAATGACTATAGCCTTGTCCACCGCTTCTGCATAGCTCGCCGGTGAACCCGCCAACACAAACGAATACAGCTCTTCATTGAGCCCCTCCATGAACTTGTTCCTCTTCGCCTTCTCTCGGCCAGCAACATGCGGAACATAGGCAAGAAGAGAAGAGAATCTCCGGGCATACTCACCCATGGACATAGAACCCTGAACCAGGTTATCGAACTCACGCTCCCTGGCATTCACAAAAGATTCCGGAATGTACTCCTAACGAAAGACAGTACAAAAACTGCTCCATGAAATCCCCACACCTGTCTCCTCCAGAGTCCTAGAAGCACCTCTCCACCAACGCTCGGCACTTCTTCTCAACTGAAACGTATCCAAACGCAGTCTATGCTCATCATAATACCTGACACGATCGAACAACCCGGTGATATGCTGCAACCAAGACTCAGCATCGAAACTAGGCTCATCGCCATTGAACATCTGAGGCTTCATCCGCTGAAACCTTTCCATCACTAGTTCCATATCGTCCACTCGGGCTGCCAACTCATCTACCTCCAAGTAAACCTGTCTATTGCGTCCACGAGGAGGAACACTATGCTGTGATTCCTCTTCGTTCTGACCTTCGGACTCTTCCTGAAACTGTCATCTACCTCTACCCCTACGTCTAGGCGGCATCTACGAAGGCACTAAGAAGGTAAGGTCTCGCAACAACAGATAAATCACATAGATCACATAATCAAGCACATTCAATACGCAACACTGTGCCTAGACTCAAGTGTGATCAAATAAATCGAGCTTATTCCAGCTTAAGCTCTGATACCAAAAATGTCAGGCCTCGTGCTCTACTAAGAGTTAAACAACACAAAACAATAGCGGAAGCATACAAAAGTGGCTTAAAATTTTCGCTTTGTCCTGACGATTAAAACATATAATTTAAAATACAACAATACAAAAAATATCCCGGTAATTAAAATCACAATTCAGTACAAAAATACAGCATCAAAACATATATCAAGTACGATACAACCACTACTACAAAGCACAGGACAACCCCCGGCTATCAGTACTGATACATAATATGCTATACACTAACTGGGACACTCTAACCACCTGGGGCACCTCCAGCTGGGTCTACTCCCCGACCAGCAGAGAAACCATGATAACCTGAAAACACACACAGGAAACAAACAACCAAGCCCCAGAGGGACAAGGGCAAACCCCAGTACGGAGAGCAGCTGAAAACAGCAGTTAAATGGCAACAAATAAAATGCAAGTGCTATGAATGCGATCAAGGCTACAACCGAACATAGGGAGCCAAAGGATTCCAAAGGCAGCACAACAACTGGAATCTGAACAGAAGACAGTGGCCACAATGTGTGTGAGTATATGGGAGCTACCCACTCGTCTCAGCACACAGTACCAGGTGTATAAACAATGCTCAACCTGCTGTTGCCCAACACATGAGATGTGCGAGTTACCCACTCCGCTCACGGTGGCTAACAGTCCCAGCAGGGAGATGAGTTACAGGAGTTACCCACTCGCCTCTACAAACACCCTGGCACGCTCAATTCAGCAATCGAAAGGCACAGCTATAAGAGATCGGAAACAACATGCAACAGATGCGTGTATGCAGTGCAACACAATGCAACATATAACAGACAATATACACAGCGTCACAGAACAGCTGGCATAAGCACATATTCATAAAAAATCTCAATGCTGTAAGCAAGCTCACATCCGTACCTCAAGTCTCTGTGCAAAAATTACTACAAACTGGGTCCGAGCAACGCAGATCTCACACCTGCTAAGCCAATTACAAACAACTAATCAAGGACCGAAACACAGAAAAGCAACAGCTGGGAGCTACGAACTCAACTAGTGCTCATCCTACCCTTCTAACACAACAGAAGGCTCTAACAAAGCACAAGGTAGGATCTTAACGCTTTCCCCAACAAGCTAGGACGGTACGCTAACAAACTACATAAGGGAGATTTCTTCGCGCACCTTACCAGCTTCATGCAAACGTCCGAACCAATATCCAAACGAAGCATCTCAGCAAGAGAAGTCCAATGCTACCACTCTTACTTCAATCGGAGCTGTCTACCGTCAGCAATCGAAGAAGATAAGGTTCGGTGAACAGTAGCTAGGGTATCGCGACAGAGATAACAATCGGGAAATATTCTAAGTGTCGGGAAAATAATACAAAGCAACAAAGATCAAGTCCTCTTAAATACTCAAATCTGTTCAAGATTCTAAACAGATCTCACCGACAACTTAAATCTCAAAGCTGATGTTCCCGCTTACACCCAGATCTCGCAACAGATCTCCCTCTACGCTAAAACAGCAATCATTTAAACCAAACGACGTCGCAGAGAGTTACTGTCGCAGCTTGCACATGTCACCCGCTACTCACTGCTGAACCACTAACCAACATCTGTTCGCAACACAACATCATATCTCTCACACAACTGAAGACCAACGCTGCTCACTGCTGAGTCTCCTCCGTTAATCCAAAACGCTGTCGTTCCAACTAATCCAAACGATGATGTACCAACACCCGCTACTGAAAACACTCTAGGAGACATCTGAATGCCCACGATATCACTCTTCTCTTCAAAACTGAAAACCAACAATCCAGCGACAACTGCTCACGTCACCACTGTTGAACGCTAGCACTCAGCGATGACCCACGCTAACTTCAGAACAGATTCAAGCCAAAACTCTAACTCTCCAGACTTGATCCAAGGACTAAAACAAAACCCGATAGCTTCTTCAAGCATATCAACGCAAAGATGATCTCAATAAAACCCGATTAATTAACTCAATTAATCTCATCAATTTTTCGGGTCTCACAAGTATGTTCCGAATCCATCGCACGTTCTGGATTTTGAGCCGCTCCAGTTGGCGCCAGACTTATCTTTTGAGGAGCGCCAGTACAGATTTTGACTCGAGGGGAGCGCAGGCTGAGAGCACGGAGTATTCCGATGGTCAAGGTCCGGTGGCAGAATCACTCAAAGGATGAGTCTACCTGGGAAACTGAGTCCGATATACGGACGCACTACCTATTTGGTACGTACTTAATTTCGAGGACGAAATTCTTATAAGGGGGGAGAGTTGTAACGCCTAGAAATTCCTGAATACGTAAAAATGAGTGCATGACTAGGGGGAAATAATTTTAGATGATTACATGCCATTTTTATGTGATTTAATTATGATTTTTATGTTGCATGGTATGCATATCATGTTTTCAGTGTGTTTGAGCTACAGACGCGTGGATGAGACTATTGACGACCGAGATGAAAATTATTTGAGATTTTTAAGTTTTTAGATTTTTAAGAATAAATTTATTATTTTTAAGCAGCAATTTCTGAAAATTGGGGCTTTTATTATTATTTTTTAGGGGAACCCATTGTTCGCTATACGGGCTGTTTTATTGAATTTTATTGTATTTTAAAATTTGGGGAGGCCTTTATTTCGAAAATTAGAGGTTTTAAAAGAATGTATTAGAGTTTTGATTAACATGGCAACTTAGTGGAGGGATAGAATAGTAAAAATCCATTTATTTTCCTATTTAAACCTTAGGGGTCATTTTAGTCACCCTCATTATTTCATAACACAAATCTTTGCAAAACCTAGCCTCCACTCTCTCAAGATAGCCGTCCCCTTCCCCTCTCAAGCAGCCCCATCGAAAATTCAAGGATTTGGGTTATTCCAAGGCGGTCTTGTCCCGATCTCGCGTCCTCTACGTCGATAAACCGCAGATCTCATCTTTCTCCAAGCCAGGCATATGATATCGATTCCTTTTCTCACCATTTACACCATAGTAAACTGTTTTTAATGTTAAAGGCATGATTTGAATATGATTTTTTTAGATCTATGTACATTTGTTATAGAATCATGCATGACCCACTCTTTTTCACCATGTTTCAATCGGTTCATGCATTGTCTCAGTCGAGGAGGGTTCCAAGGGGCTGTGGCTCGGTCTTAGGAGGTTCAAGGTGGTCGAAATCTAGGTGAGAGACATCTAGATCGATCGTTGGAGCAAGTTAAGAGAGTGGCTTGATCGCATCTATGAGCGGCGCACGTCCGTTCGCTTGAGGCTTCTCGTCTGGACCATGCCACGTGTGGTTCGAGCAGGGGCTGGTACTGTGAGGATTCAGATTTCTAATTAGTGATTAATCGGATTTTGAGTTAGATTAGTCACGAGAATTAAGAATTTAAGATTTCTGGAATTTCGATTTTTGGTGGAATCTGTTCGAATTGATTGAGAAATCTGGTTTCCTGAGTTCGGGTCGTATATGTTGGTGAGATTTGTTTGAATTTTGAACGAGATATGTATTTCCTTAGCATTTCGAAAAGCACCGAGAATTTGGATGAAACGGTGTCGTTTTGAAGAGATTTGGTGGTCGAAAAGAACGTGAGAGATGAATGCGTTGTTCTTTTGAAATTTAGATCTCGTGACGTAAGCAGGTCTTCCGTGTGACGTAAGCATCGCTAGATGGTGATCGCATTTGGGTCGTAACGAGAGATCTGGCAGCGCTTGAGGGTGACGTCAGCAGGTCTGGTGGATGACGTAAGTAGATCTGTTGTTAGAAGCGTGTAGCGTTCATTCGAGAGTTGCGCTGTAGATCTGATGACGTCAGCAGGTCTGGTGGATGACGTAAGCAGATCTGTTGATTAGAAGCGTGTAGCGTTCATTCGAGAGTTGCGCTGTAGATCTGATGGTACGGTCCTTTCAATCCATATATCCCGATCAGATCAACGACCATTGGTAAATCGAGAGTCGCTATAGATCCGATAGCTATGCATACATCTTGGAGATCGAATAGTGACATCGCGAGTGTAACTAGGTAAACCCATTTACCTAAAACACTTCTAGTACTCTGGCCAGAGATTTATACACTATTATCCCCTCAGATAGCATAGGATATCCACGCATTGCGAGCGGTGAATCCTCGACAACGATGCATCGATTCCTACATGCATCGGGGTCTCACCCAATCCCGCCGCCTAATGACGCCAAGTGAGTCGGCAAACGAGTCAAAGTGAGACGCCTATCATGTAGAGTCTCAATGACGTTTCGAGTCGTGAGGACTAATCAGTACAACCATGTAACGCCCAATCCTCATGGGGGTCTTGGGATCGAAGAAAATGAAATAAAGAGGAAATTGAAGGGCTGAATGAAAATTAGAACAAGCTGTATTGCCTTGTTCTAAATAAAAATCAAAGTACAACCGCTGGCGCCAATAGAAGGAAACCAGATTTCATTATAGTTCAAAGTACAAAAGTTGCGAAATCGCGATATTACAACTACCGAACTCTATATGAATTCATTATTGTTGTAACGGATCTTAATAAAGACTTAACTAAGATCAAAGACAACAAAAACAGCAAGTACAACAATAGACATCACGGAAAACGCAGGCCTTCGATAAACACTAACACGTCACTGCTGGTTCAAACTCCACCTCCCATCTGCTCCGACGCCAATTCACCTGCACCAAGAAAGCTAGTGAGCCTAGGGGCTCAGCAAGCAAAACTGAGAGTAACAAGCACAATATGCAGGTGTAAAGCATGTATCAACGTAGTTTGAAAAGAAGGCATATAACATCATAACATTCTGTTCTGGGAATAGAATTCAAATCCCAGCGTTAACATTTTCGTTTGGTGTTTTCGTGTGAAATCTGGTCGAGAAGTGTTGAGAATTAGAATGAATTTGATAGAGATCTGTTTTTCCTTTAGCGCTGCGTGTTTTGTCGTGAAAAGAAGAGTGAGCGCTGCGTTTTGGTGAAAGCTGTTCGAATTTGAGAAGCTGGATCGTGAGAGATCTGGTGGTCGAGAAGAACGTGAGAAATGAATGCGTTGTTCTTTTGAAATTTAGATCTCGTGACGTAAGCAGATCTGTTGTTAGAAGCGTGTAGCGTTTATTCGAGAGTTGTGCGGTAGATCTGATGACGTAGGCAAGTCTGCGGGTGACGTAAGCAAATCTCATGCAAGAACGTGATAGCGTGCATTTGAGAGATCTGGTGCCTATACGTCGTCGTTTTGAGTTGAGCGCGGGCGTGAGATCTGTTGACCAAAACGTTGTCGTTTTGAGGCTCGCGCGAGATCTGGCGGAGAGCATGAAGTCTGTTTTGCGCGAGAGATCTGTTGGGCGATATTTTGAGTTGTAGGACTCTGTTTTTGTCGGTGTTTGACTTTCTTTGTAGCTTTTTGAGTAGAGGATATAAATATAAGTGTTGATTTACACTTAGAGCATTCCAGACCTGATATTTCTTATCCTCAAACTCGAAACCCTCGAAATAGCTACTGTTCACCGTCACTTTCTATCGCCATTTTTCCTTTGATTCCGACCTCCGTTTTTCGAGTTCTTGGTAGCGTTGGAAACCTCTTGAAAAGACCTTTCTTTTCCTACCAATCTTGGAGGCTGTTTTGAGCTGTATATAGAGCGCGAAGCTGCTGAGTTTCGGGCAGTAGGTTGCGCCGTGCGTTTCCATTCTTTGGGTGAGTATTCTTCGTTATTTGGAACCTTTTCTCTTTCTGTTAGTACCTGCGTAGCTGAATGGAACTTGCGTAGTGTTCTGGCCGTAAGTCTTAGAGAACGCAGGTTCAGATTTGTGCTTGAGTTGAGTTAATTTTTGGGACTTTGAACAGATTAAGCTTCCAGGAACTTTCTGCCGTGAATTTCGAAGTAGGAGGAACCTGTTTCGCTGGCCGTGAGTTTCTTCCATTTCCAATTCGATCAGTGAGGTAGAATTTGTGGATTTAAGGTACGAATCGAGCAGCCTTTAGCAGTTGGCACATGAACGTGCGTATATTTTAGGCTATGAATTCGTGAGATGTCAATTATGTGATTTGCGTGAATCTGGTATATAGAATTGAATTGAATTGATTGAATTATGTTTCTATTTCACGTATTATGAAGTGTATGCATAGAGTATTGATATTTATTGGCATACATGCATACATATTGGGCCTTTGACAGATTTGATTGATGACCCATGCCACGTTGGAGCTGGCCAACAGCTGTGTTGTGCACCAGTTCAACGTTATCATCGGAGTGGGGACTGCCAGTTGCGAGCGTCTACCACTGAGCTGTGAGGACCCGGCATAGTTGACTGATTTCCTTTGACAGCCTCATGCATTCATAGCATTGATTTATAGCATGTTGCATGTTTATCTGCTTTGATAGCTCTTCGTACTGAGGCTTGACCTCGTACTTGTTTCCTGCTTTTGTCTTGTGTGGGCCTGCGTTGCCTATTTGCAGGTACTTCAGGTAACCAAGCTGGACCGAATGGAAGTTCAGCTGGTCGATCCCCGCGTCCCTGAGTCCCAGTCTATATATGATATGTATTGAACCGGGGGATGCCCCGTGTTATCATGTATTTGGGGATTGGTATTTGATTTTTATGCTGTTGGGTTGAAGTTTGAATTAACTTGTATTTTAATTATCGCTATTTTGAATGTATGAATTGTAGTTCAGGCCCATTTTATTTCGAAAAATTTTTAAGCCCTGATTTTAAGCTTCCGTGTTTTGCGCTTATTATGTGTTAATTATTAGTAATTAGCACGGGGCCTGACAGGTACAGTTGGGTCCGGCTGGACCTGGGGGTGGTCCAGCCGGCGAAGCTCTGGTCAGGGGCGACCGGAGCAGGTCAGACGTGGGAGATTAGCGACGGCTGGTCGCGGTGCATGGAGGTGTGCGTGTGATTGGTGTAGAATTGTGGGTGTTGGTCGGTTCAATTGGACCGGTTGGTTCGGTTCAGTTGGACCAGGTCGATTAGTTGAGTGTCGAGCAAAATGTTTTAAATTTGGTCCGAGTTATTTTAATTCTATACTGGGTTATTTTAAATTTTAAATATGAAGGTCGAATTTTAAGATTTTTGGTCAAATCTTTTAAAGTCAAATATTTTGATCAAAATTTTAATTAATTGGACCTAATACCTTCTTTTAAGCTTTTAAAGTCAAAATTGAGGTTATTGGATTTTAATTAAGTCAGAATTTCCCATGGGATTTTAATTGGTCAAAATTGTTCATTTGAGCTTTAATTGGTCAAAATTGGGAATTTGAGTTTTTAATTAGTCAGAATTGATCCTTAGATTTTAATTAAGTCAAAATTGGTTATAGGAAGTTAATTAAGTCAAAATAGGGTCAACGTAGTATGTTATCAATTTTTTTAAAGGTTTAATTTTATGTTATGGGCCAAATCATGTATTAAGCCAAGTTCAATTTTAATCTAAGTCTAGGTTCTTTTGGACATAGAAGTAGTGGGCCAGGCTCCTGTACCAGTCCTTGACCGGAGTAGAAAATATAGAAGCCCGTGATTATATATTTAATTATATATGTAGTATTTTATGTATGTTAATGTTTTAAATGAAAGAATTAAATATATATTGTCGTTCTAAGCTTTTAAAATTGCATGTTTTTATGAAATGCACGCATCATGAAAATTTATGAAATGATAAAGGCATGTTTTAAAAGAAAATGGAGGGATTGAATTGACTTGTGGCAAGATAGACGATGAGCAGATCTGGGATGCCGGGCACGGTGAACCTCTGTTAATGTATAATGATAGACAAAGAGCGGATCTAGGAGACCGGGCCCAGTGAACCTCTGTTAATGTGATGATGACGATGTAGGTCGGGTAACACGGGCCACCAACTACGTTGGTTTAATATTGATCAATCGAACATGGTCCACACTTCATGGATACGACTCACACGTTTTTATGTTACTTTATGTCATGTCTTATGATATAGGTTATATGATTACGATAAGTTACGAATTATGTTACGAACTATGTTTTAAGATCATCCATGCATGCATGATTTAAGGTTATCTTATTACACGTATATGCTTGCATGTGGTTTTATTAGTATGTACCTTGCTATTTTAAAAGATAGAGCATGCTGAGCCTCTAGGCTTGCTAGCTTTAAATGGTGCAGGTGATGATCCTACGGATTTATCCCGACTGACGGTGAGGACCTCTGTGCGTCCGCTGCAGCTATACCCCATGGCCGCATTGATGTTTATCTTAGTTATGATACGCTTTTCAGATATTGATTTTAGCATGTTCATGTTCAGTACTTTTACTCAGTCTGGTTTTTAAACAGTATGGATGATTTCATGTTTTAAAAAATATTTATTTATTTCTATTTCAAGTATTGTTGAGAAAATGATTTAAAAGGGAACGAGCCATACCTATTAGGTATTTATTCCGCACATGATTTTAAAAAAAAATTAGTGTACGATTCGTTTCACTAATCAAATAGTCTTTGGACAGAGACATTAAACAAGTATAGTTGTCTTTCGCAATGAGATGTTAAAGAAGTGTGTGTAGCATTTCTCGCTGAGTCGTTAAAGAAGTGGAGTTAGACACGTGCAGCTTGCGGACTGGTGTGCAGTGATGTGGCTAGGAGTTCTTGCGGCCGCTGGTCGTAGGAGTAGGTTGCAGCGAGGTTCGTTGTAATCAAAGTCTTCTAATAGAAACCTTCCCATCGAGGAAGAAGGGGAGACGTAGGAGATTCAGCTCCGAACTTCCATAAACAAAATGCAGCGTATTTTCTTTACTATTTTCAGCACTTACATTCATATGCACAACATGATTGTTTAATACGCTTAAAACTATTTAAAGGATTTCGAATATAAGAGTTCAGTTTGAGTTGTTTCCGCATGATTTTAATTCATTACTCAATCTGTATCACGATGCATTAACATTCAATAACACTGCGCTATTGCATCTCAAGTTAAATAAACCAGAATGCTCGTGTTAAACCAGCTTGCAGAGAAGCTGGTAAGCTGGACCAGCTCACAGAGCTATAGGTCCAGATTCACGGCGATATGGTTTCACAAGTTGTGTGCTGGTTTTCTCAACTCCCAAAAATTTTTAAATGCACGTAACTTACGGGGTTGGTGTCTCGGCTGTGTGAGCCTACGTGAGTTCTGGTACAGCTCACGAATAGCCCCCAAAAATCGATCCAACAATTGGTATCAGAGCGCTGATGCGATCTAGTACCCCGTTATATGGGACCAACAATGTGCGAGACACATGACTAGTAACCCAAAGCTGTTATCAGATCTGAAGACATGCAGTGGACCTAAGATCACCATTGGTGACAATTCAAATGGTAACACTGTGGGTAAGGGTAAGCTTACCCATGGTAACTTTACTGCCAACAATGCTCTACTAGTTGAAAACTTATGTTATATTTAATTAGTATCAGTCAGCTGTGTGATAGTAATTATTCTGTGAATTTTCAGAAACACACATACACGGTTCAGAATCCGGAATGTCTGACCGTGTTAGTAGGATACATATCGGGGAATACCTACAAATTGACTGGTCAGATCAGCAGCATTCTGAGCAAACCTGCCTAGTAGCTGACTCTTCTAAGAGCTGGCTATGGCATCAGCGGATGAATCATCTGAATTTCAAAACACTTGAAAATCTGAGTAAGCGTGAGTTAGCTACTGGTTTGCCCAAAATAAAATTTTCAAAAGACAAGATTTGTTCTACTTATCAGTTGGGAAGGCATATTAGATCTACTTTTCAAAAGAGAGGCAGTAACTAAACCTCCCGAAGCTTAGAACTTTTTGTTGAAGTGCAATAATTGCATCTGCAAGGTAGAGCGATCGAACCGTGGAGCTTGAGTTGCTATACGTTACAAAAGATTGGAGTTGCACCGTTACCGCAATGGCTGTCAGGCCTCGTGCACAATATAGAGTTAAACCACGCAAAACAATGGCGGAAGCATACAAAAGTGGCTTAAAAGTTTCGCTTTGGCCTGACGATTAAAACATATAATTTAAAATACAACAATACTGAAAATATCCCAGTAATTAAAATCACTCAATACAACAGTACATCATTAACACATATCAAGTACCATACAACCACTACTACAAAGCATAGGATAACCCTCGGCTAACAATACTGATACATAATATGCTATACGCTAACTGGGACACTCTAACCACCACCTGAGGCACCTTCAGATGGGTCTACTCCACGACCAGCAGAGAAACCATGATAACCTGAAAACACACAAAGGCAACAAACCAAGCCCCGGAGGGACAGGAGTCAAACCCCAGTACGGAGAGCAACTGAAAACAGCAGTTAAATGGCAACAGATAAAATGCAAGTGCTATGCATGTGATCAAGGCTACAACCGAACACATGGAGCCAAAGGATTCCAAAGGCAGCTCAACAACTGGAATCTGAACAGAAGACAGTGGCCACAATGTGTGTGAGTATATGGGAGATACCCACTCGTCTCAGCACACGGTACCAGGTGCATAATAAACGCTCAACCTGTTGTTTCCCAACACATGAGATGTGTGAGCTACCCACTCCGCTCACGGTGGCTAATAGTCCCAACAAGGAGATGAGGGACGGGAGCAGCCTGTGCGCCTCTACAAGCACCCTGGCACGCTCAAATCAGCAATCAGGATATGGCTACAAGAGATCTGATAACAGCATGGAACAGATGCGTGTATGCAGTGCAACAAAATGCAACAGATAACAAGACAATATACACAGCTTCAGAAAACAACAAGCATGAGCACATATACATGCCAATCTCAACGCTAGTAAACAAGCTCACATCCGTACCTCAAGTCTCTGTGCAACAATTACTACAAACTGGGTCCGAGCAACGCAGATCTCACATCTTCTAATCCAATTTACAAACAACTACTCAAGGACCGAAACACAGAAAAGCAACAGCTGGGAGCTACGAACTCGACCAGCGCTATACTACCCCTCTAACTCAACAGAGAGCTCTAAACAAACACAAAGCAGGGTCTGAACACTTACCCCAACAAGATAGGACGGAACGCTAGAAAACTACAGAAGGGAGACCTCACCAGCTTCAAGCAAACGTTCTAAAGCAATATCCAAACAAAGCGTCTCAACAAGAGGAGTCCAACGCTACCACTCTCACTTCAATCGTAGCCGTCTACCGTTGGCAATCGAAGAAGATAAGGTTCGGTGAACAGTAGCTAGGGTATCGCGACAGAGATCTACAATCGGGAAATATTCTAAGTGTCGGGAACAATAATAGAGAGCAAGGCCAAGCTACCTATTTAAATCTCACTGCTGAGAAACTGGGAACAGATCCACCGACAACTTAAGCTAACACAGCTGATATACCCGTTAGATCCAGATCTCTCAACAGATCTCACTCTACGCCAAAACAGCGATCACTTAAACCAAATGACGTCGCAGAGAGTTACTGTCGTAGCTGGACACGTCACCCGCTACTCACTGCTGAACAACTAACCAACATCTGTTCGCAAAGCAACATCAGATCTCTCACACAACTGAAGACCAACGCTGCTCACTGCTGAGTCTCCCCTGCAACTGATTGTGAAATGGTTTTGAGATTCATTCACTAATGAATGTGAATGAATCTCTGTGTGTGAGATTTTACAATTAAGCTCTCAACTCTCTGTTTTTCTATTTCTCACACACTAGGGAAGTGCTCTACAAAAGCTAATTCTAGCTCAGCTGTCAACTCCAATAAGCTCCTCTACGAAAGATAGTTGACAGCTTCGCTTCTGGTTTCTTCCCTTTGATTGTTGTCTCCTTTTGATTAATCTTTTCTGTGCGACAACAATTCTCACGACCTCAGCAACACCTCTTCAATGGCGATGTCTTCGTATATAAAGCCTCTGTTTGAATTAAACCCGTTGGACACAAATTCTTCCCATTTGAAATCTGCTCTGAAAAGTACCGATAGGAAGTTGTCCTCGTGTCCTTTCTTTTGCAGGATTTTTGTCGTCTTCAACATTTGAATAAAGCTCAGAAGTTGACATCCAGCTTTAGTAACTCTTCGTAATTTGTCAACTGCTTCGCTGCTGGTTCATTCTTTAACTGCTGCGACTGGATTCTTTGCGCCTGGTTGCAACTCTTTGCTACTTCTACTTTTCTTTCATCTGGATACACTGTAGCTTGCGACTGGTTGAGCAGGTGAAGATATGCTTGCAGCTGGTTGTCCAGTCGTTGGTCGTGAAATGCTTGCGACTGAATTTCCCAACGACAGGTTAGATCAAACGATGTCGTATCAAATTATTCAAACGACATCGTTTGCTATGCATCCTTGACTGGTTAATTATATCACTGAAGCTCTCGTTTGGATGTACTGTAGCTGCCTGTTGGTCATTACCATCGCAAAGTCCTTCTGCTGAATCCTTAGCGCGAAACCATCTGCTGGTGAACAGTAGCTTGCGAATGGATACTTCTTCCTGTACGATGTCGCGTTATCTCTTGCGTCTGGATCATCCATCGACTGGTTCTACTGTAGCTCTCTGCTGATTGTGATGACATCACTACTGATGTCATCATCACTGATCCAGCTTTCTCTTTACTTCAACGACTGCTTGCGCAACAGCTGATCTCTTTTCATATGCTGATTATGATGACGTCACCGATTACATCATCATCGATGGTCCACTTAGATGTTCCAGCTGGTTCCCTTTTGATGTTCCAGCTGGTCCACCTTCCTCTTCTAGCGCTTGCAGCTGGTTCTTATCGTTCCAACTGGTTCACTATGCTCCAGCTGGTTCAACTTGGCCTCCGCCTGATTACGAACAACTGACTCAACTTTGGACGTCTCCATTGCTAATCCAGCTGCCGTTTACAATGATTAACCAAACTAGCTGTGAACTTTGTCTTTTCAAACCATCGACTGGACAGATTTTGCTACTGTTCATCTTCTTCTTCGATCCTAAAATCTGTACACTAAGTAGAATTGTTAGAAACACAATAATATGTTTTGTGTAATTCAAAACTTAATCAGGATCTGTGTAAACAGATCCATCAATCTCTCCCTTTTTGATTTACACAAAACCTTAAATAACGGATGCATGTTCTAACAATTCTCTCCCTATTTGTGGGAATCAAAAAGAGATTGAAAATAGGTTTTCCCGAAATTTAATTAAAACTCTCCCTACACTGTCACAACAAAAACAATGTGACGGTAGGAGTTTTAAATTTGAAAAACAAAAAAACAGCTTTGGGGAAGAACCGAATGTAAGAGCTCTATGATTTTGAAACTGGAACTGATGCATAGCTCAAATTAACAAAGACAACGACGCCACTCTCCCTGTCTTTTATAACATAAGCTCAAATCATTTTAAAAAAAAAAGATTTTAAGCATCAGCTGGAATCCGCAAAACAGAACATTTTGAAAAACTATCAGAGCATCAAAAATGTTTCAAATAAGCATGTGCTACTGAGTTACTTACATAAAAAGAACCAGTAAACAGATAAAAGCTCAGATTTTCATTCTTCTATTTCGTTCCATGTGCTTGTCACCGAGCCTCGCTCCAGATGATCTTACAGCACAACGAAGATAGAATCTTGGCATCCGCACGGAACTCGCGCATTCCGTGACAGTTCATCAAGAGAAAATCGGTTCTATATTAAAACAAATTAACTGGACTTCACACGATAAGCTTCTCAAAATAGTTAAAAACATTAAAAACATAGCACATGAGTTTTAAAATATGTGCTCGTTCAAGAACAACCTGCTCTGATACCACTTGTTGGTCCAGGTTTTCAAAAGGAACTTTAGCAGCGCTGCTTTGACAAACAGTAAAAATTTTGCGCGCTGCTATAACTAGAAGATGAGGTGCAATACCTCTGGTTCTTGAACATTTAAAAACACAAGAGCACCGGAGACAGATCTGGTATGTTAATAAAACATGCGGAAAACACCATAACTGAATCCTATATTTTAAAACATCACAAGTTCGAGACTTACTGTGTGTGTGCTAACTGTGAATGCGTGAGTGCTAAGATAAATTTGCAAGTGCTGAATTAATAACAGAATACAATACTCAAAGATTTGTTTCTGGAAATTCGGACCTCAATGTCCTACGTCTCCCCTTCTTCCACCTCGGAAGGCTCCACTAGAAGATTTGATCTATACAATGTGTACAGACCCAATCCCGCAACCAGCAGCTGCGAGAACTCCTAGACTCTACCAGCCCACGGTCTGTTCACTCAGAACTTGTTAACATCTCTGTTCAAAGTCTACATACACAGAGTTTAACCGTCATCGTGCTTGGAGGGAACTGATTGAATTGGGTTTGAGATTCATTCACTATACAATGAATGTGAATGAATCTCTGTGTGTGAGATTTTACAATGAAGCTCTCAACTCTCTGTTTTTCTATTTCTCACACACTAGGGAAGTGCTCTACAAAAGCTAATTCTAGCTCAGCTGTCAACTCCAATAAGCTCCTCTACGAAAGATAGTTGACAGCTTCGCTTCTGGTTTCTTCCCTTTGATTGTTGTCTCCTTTTGATTAATCTTTTCTGTGCGACACAATTCTCACGACCTCAGCAACACCTCTTCAATGGCGATGTCTTCGTATATAAAGCCTCTGTTTGAATTAAACCCGTTGGACACAAATTCTTCCCATTTGAAATCTGCTCTGAAAAGTACCGACAGGAAGTTGTCCTTGTGTCCTTTCTTTTGCAGGATTTTTGTCGTCTTCAACATTTGAATAAAGCTCAGCAGTTGACATCCAGCTTTAGTAACTCTTCGTAATTTGTCAACTGCTTCGCTGCTGGTTCATTCTTTAACTGCTGCGACTGGATTCTTTGCGCCTGGTTGCAACTCTTCGCTACTTCTACTTTTCTTTCATCTGGATACACTGTAGCTTGCGACTGGTTGAGCAGGTGAAGATATGCTTGCAGCTGGTTGTCCAGTCGTTGGTCGTGAAATGCTTGCGACTGGATTTCTCAACGACTGGTTAGATCAAACGATGTCGTATCAACTTATTCAAACGACATCGTTTGCTATGCATCCTCGACTGGTTAATTATATCACTGAAGCTCTCGTCTGGATGTACTGAAGCTGCCTGTTGGTCATTACCATCGCAAAGTCCTTCTGCTGAATCCTTAGCGCGAAACCATCTTCTGGTGAACAGTAGCTTGCGAATGGATACTTCTTCCTGTACGACGTCGCTTTATCTCTTGCGTCTGGATCATCCATCGACTGGTTCTACTGTAGCTCCCTACTGATTGTGATGACATCACTACTGATGTCATCATCACTGATCCAGCTTTCTCTTTACTTCAACGACTGCTTGCGCAACAGCTGATCTCTCTTCATATGCTGATTATGATGACGTCACCGATTACATCATCATCGATGGTCCACTTAGATGTTCCAGCTGGTTCCCTTTTGATGTTCCAGCTGGTCCACCTTCCTCTTCTAGCGCTTGCAGCTGGTTCTTATCGTTCCAACTGGTTCACTATGCTCCAGCTGGTTCAACTTGGCCTCCGCCTGATTACGAACAACTGACTCAACTTTGGACGTCTCCATTGCTAATCCAGCTGCCGTTTACAATGATTAACCAAACCATCTGTGAACTTTGTCTTTTCAAACCATCGACTGGACAGATTTTGCTACTGTTCATCTTCTTCTTTGATCCTTAAATCTGTACACTAAGTAGAATTTTTAGAAACACAATAATAGGTTTTGTGTAATTCAAAACTTAATCAGGATCTGTGTAAACAGATCCATCAGTCCGAAAGCAATATCCAAACGAAGTGTCTCAGCAAGAGGAGTCCAACGCTACCACTCTCACTTCAATTGGAGCTGTCATGCATTACTGTAATTATTATTGTCATCATTATTAACGTCACATTATCTATTCCACTTTGTGGAAGAAACTTGGTGCAAGACATTATATTGTTAGAGAAATTTTTTTATGCTATTCTAGTTATTTCAAATCAAATAAATTTGTTCGTTGATGTTTGATTGAGGTAGACGTGGGTGGCTCATAAAGAAATAAAAGGTTTAGCAGAAACCTTTCGGTGAACAGTAGCTAGGGTATCGCGACAGAGATCAACAATCGGGAAAATATTCTAAATGTCGGGAAAACAAATCAAAGCAACGAAGACCAAGTCCTCCTATATACTCAAATCTGTCAAAGATTGAACATATCTTACCGACAACTTAAATCTCAAAGCTGATATTCCCGCTAGCAACCAGATCTCGCAACAGATCTCACTCTACGCCAAATCAGATCTCTACTAAATCAAACGACTTCGCGAAAGGTATACTGTCGCAACTGGACACGTCACCCGCTACTCAGATCTGAACAACTAAACAACATCTGTTCGCAACGCAACATCAGATCTCTCACACAGCTGAAAGCTAACGCAACTCACAGCTGAGTCTTCTCCGCTAATTCAAAACGTTGTCGTTCCAACTAATCCAAACGACGACGTACCAACACCCGCTACTGAAAACACGCTAGGAGACATCTGAATGCCCACAATATCAGAATTCTCCTCAAAACTGAAAACCAACAATCCAGCAACAACTGCTCACGTCACCACTGCTAAACTCTAACACTCAGCGATGACCCACGCTAACTTCTGAACAGATCTCAAGTCAAAAGTCTAACTCTCCAAACTTGATCCAAGGACTAAAACAAAACACGATAGCTTCTTCAAGCACATCAACGCAAAGTTGATCTCAATAAAACTCGATTAATTAACTCAATTAATCTCATCAACTTTTGAGGTCTCACATCTCTCCCACACTAAAACAGGATTTCGTCCTCGAAATCAAGCAACTACAGATCTGAACAGGAACTCAACAAAACCAAGAGTTCAAGATAACTGGGGAAACAACCACCAGCAACCACTAGGAAAACAAGGAACAAACTAGCTACTAAAATCTGATGCTAAGCTCACTCAAATAGATGCGGCAACTCACGCTGCATCTTCCCTTCCAGTTCTCAAGTAGCTTCTTCCCTACCATGCTTGCTCCACTGAACCATCACCAAGGGAATGGTTTTGTTCCTCAGCTGTTTCTCTTTTCTATCCAAGATCTGCAAGGGATATTCAACATAGCTTAAAGTTCGATCTAACTCCACCTCGTAAGTTCCTAACACATGCGAGGGATCTGGCTCATACTTCCTCAGCATCGAAACATGAAGCACATCATGTAAGGAAGACAAATCTGGTGGCAACAGCAAATGATAAGCCAAAGGGCCAATCCTCTCAGCTATCTCATAAGGACCAACATAACGAGGAGCTAACTTTCCCTTGAGACCAAATTTCATAAAACTACGGAAAGGAGAAACCTTAAGGAAAACTAGATCACCAACCTCAAATTCTAAAGGCCTACGCCTCTTATTCGCATAACTTTCTTGGCGATCTTGTGCAGCTTTCATTCATTGGCAAATCAAATCCACCTGATCTCGCATCTGCTGCACAAACTCTGGAGAAGACAGCTGCTTCTCCCCAACTTATTCCCAACATACTGGCGATCTACACTTCCTGCTATATAAAGCTTCAAATGGTCCATCCCAATCATGACCTGATAGCTGTTATTGTAGGAAATCTCAACCAAAGACAACGAGTCTTGCCGCTACCACTAAAATCCATCACAAAAGCTCTCAACATATCCTCTAAAATCTGGATAGTTCTCTCTGATTGGCCATCTGCCTGGGGGTGATACGCTGTACTCATAGTCAATCTAGTACCCAAAGCTATCTGTAAACTCTTCCAAAACCTGGAAGTAAATCGAGGATCACGATCTGAAACAATCAAAACTGGCACACCATGCAATCACACCACAAAATCTACGTACAGCTTCGCCATCTTTTTTAAAGAATAGGTCATGCTGTAGGGAATGAAGTGCGCAGACTTCGACAATATGTCTCCAACAACCCAAACCGCATCACAACCTCTGCTGGAACGAGGCAAATGCGTGACAAAATTCATATCTATGTGCTCCCAATTCCATTGGGGCACCTATAAGCTTTGTAACAAACCACCAGGTCTCATCCTCTCAGCCTTGACTTGCTGACAATCTAGGCATCGGGCTACAAAATCGCAACATCACTCTTCAAACCTGCCCACCAGTAATGCTTCTTCAAGGCATGATACATCTTCCTTGCACCAGGATGGACATTGTATCTACTGCAGTGCGCTTCTCGCAAGATCTCTTCCTTCAAATCAATCAGATTTGGCACAACCAGCCTGCCACGAAATCTCAAACAATCATCAGACGACATAGAGTAGTCTTCCAACTGACCAACTCTCACCTTCAGCTTCAACTCATGGATGGATGGATCAGTCCTCTGAGCTGCTCTAATGCTAGCAACAATCTGTGGCTCAACTTGAAAAGAAGATACCACAACATAATCCTCAGTTGGGTAGAACCTCCAACCAGTAGTGCTTAGATGCTCAGGGACCTTCGAAATCTGCATCGAAGCCAGCATCTCTACTTGAGCCTTTCTTCTCAATGCATCAGCAACTACATTCATCTTCCCAGGCTGATATTTGATCTCACAATCAAAATCTTTAAGCAGCTCCATCCATATACATTGTCTCATATTCAAATCCGACTGGGAAAACAGATATTAAAGACTCTTGTGGTCGGAGTACACCAAAAACTGCTCACCATATAGGTAGTGACGCCAAATATTCAAAGCAAAAACCACTGCTGCCAACTCCAAATCATGAACTGGGTAACGAGTCTCATGCGTCTTCAACTTCCGAGTGGAATACGCAATGACTCGATCATTCTGCATCAACACACAACCCAATCCATTCAAGAAAGCATCTGCACAAACAACAAAACCTCCTGAACCACACGGCAGAGCTAACACAGGCACGGTAATTAGCTTCTCTTTAAGCAACAGAAAACTATTCTCACATTTCTCAGTCCACACAAACCTCTTGTGAGGATTCAGAATTATAATTAGTGATTAATCGGATTTTGAGTTAGATTAGTCACGAGAATTACGAATTTAGAATTCCGGAATTTCGAATTTTGGTGAAATCTGATTTGGAAAATATTAGATCTCTAGTTGGGATTTTCCAGATTTTAGTTTGTGTGTTTCGGGAGAAATCTGGTCGAAAGTGAAGTTGAATTGTTCGAATTGTTTGAGAAATTTGGTTGCATGAGATCTGGTCGTGTATTGTTGGTGAGATCTGTTGGAATTTCGAATGAGACCTGTTTCTCCTTAGCGTTTCGTAAAGCACCGTAAGATTTGGATAAAACGGTGTTGTTTTGGAGAGATCTGGTTGTCAAGAATGGCGTGGGAAATGAATACGTTGTTCTTTTAAAAATTCAGATCTCATGACGTAAGCAGGTCTTGCGGGTGACGTCAGCAGATCTTATGCAAGAGCGTGGTAGCGTGCATTTGAGGGATCTGATCTCGTTACGGCGTCGTTTTATGCATGGCGCGTGTTTTAGCGTTGAAATCTGTTTGAGTTTAAGCGTTGAGATCTGGTGCCTATACGCCATCGTTTTGAGTTGCGCGCGAACGCTGGAATCTGTTTTGGAGGAAACGTCGTCGTTTTGATCCTTAGTCTAATTAAGGGGTCTGTTTTCCTTAGCTTTGCGCGAGAGATCTATCCTGCGATATGTAAGTTGTAGATATCTATTTTTGTCGGTGTTGGACTTGTTTTGTAGCTTTTTGAGTAGAGGATATAAATATAAGTGTTGAGTTACACTTAGAGCATTCCAGACCTGATATTTCTTATCCTCAAACTCGAAATCCTCGAAATAGCTACTGTTCACCGTCACTCTCTATCGCGATTTCCCGTTGATTCCGACCTCCGTTTTTCGAGTTCTTGGTAGCGTTGGAAACCTCTTGAAAAGACCTTTCTTTTAATACCAACCTTGGAGGCTGTTCTGAGCTGAGACGAGAGAGCGAAGCTGCTGAGTTCGGGCAGTAGGTTGCGCGCATACTCTTCCTAGCGTGAGCTTTGGGTGAGTTTTCTTTCGTTGATTTGAGCTTTGTTCTGGTATGTTAGTACCTGCGTGAATATTTAGAACTTGAGGTTAGCTCTGGCCGTGGGTATTTGAGAGAGAACGTTAGGTCTGAGCTAAGATATTAGCTACCTTGTACAGATCCAGTTTCCAGGATTTTTGGTTGCGCTTTGCCGTGAAGTTTCAATGGCCGTGAACTTGAGTTGGTTGCTGGCCGTTGCTTGTGAAACCGATTAAGGTATTTTGAGCAATTGAGGTACGAATTTGAGCAGCCCTTAGCAGTTAGCGCATGAACGTGTT
>KQ989054.1:29984-46342 GCA_001598015.1 Dorcoceras hygrometricum | reverse complement strand
TTGTTGTGCGTTGCCAAGCGAGAGATCTGGTTTCGCGTGAGGGATTCTGTTTTGCTCATGCGACGTCGTTTGGTGCATTTGCGCGTGTTTTAGCGCTGAGATCTGTTTGAGTTTGAGCGCTGAGATCTGGTGCCTATACGCCGTCGTTTTGGAGTTGCGCGCGAACGCTGGAATCTGTTTTGGAGGAAACGTCGTCGTTTTGATCCTTAGTCTAATTAAGGGGTCTGTTTTCCTTAGCTTTGCGCGAGAGATCTATCCTGCGATATTTTAAGTTGTAGATATCTATTTTTGTCGGTGTTGGACTTGTTTTGTAGCTTTTTGAGTAGAGGATATAAATATAAGTGTTGAGTTACACTTAGAGTATTCCAGACCTGATATTTCTTATCCTCAAACTCGAAACCCTCGGAATAGCTACTGTTCACCGTCTCTTTCTATTGCCATTTCCCGTTGATTCCGACCTCCGTTTTTAGAGTTCTTGGTAGCGTTGGAAACCTCTTGAAAAGACCTTTCTTTTCCTACCAACCTTGGAGGCCGTTTTGAGCTGAGACGAGAACGCAATGCTGCTGAGTTTCGGGCAGTAGGTTGCGACGTGCACCCTTCCTAGCGTGAGCTTTTGGGTGAGCTTTCTTTCGTTGATTTGAGCTTTGTTCTAGTATTTTAGTGCCTACGTATAAGTTTAGAACTTGCGGATATCTTCTGGCCATAGGATTAGCATGTGTGTTCAGCAGAATTGAGCTTCAAGTATTCTTACCTTGCGCAGATTTGTTGCTTGAAGTCTTCGGCCTTGTGATTTTGAGGCTAGGCGGAATCCGTTCGCAAGTTGTGAGATCTTCTGCTCCGTTTTCAAGAGCGTGATGAGATTCCGATTTAAAGGCAAATTGGCTCCCAAATTCGTTGGCCCTTTGAGATTATCGAGCGGATTGGACAATTGGCTTATAGACTGAGGCTGCCCGAGGAATTAGCCGCGATGCATGACGTGTTTCACGTGTCAATGTTGAGAAAATATGAGCCGGATCCGTCCCATGTTTTGAGAACTGACAAAGTTGAGCTGGATTCTGCCTTGAGTTATGTCGAATATCCGGTGCAGATCTTGGATAGGAAGGAGAAGCAGCTGAGGAACAAGATAATTCCGTTGGTGATGGTCCAATGGAGCAAGCATGGCCGAGAAGAAGCAACCTGGGAAGTTGAGGAAAAGATGAGACAGGATTGGCCTCATCTGTTTGAGCACTGAGCGTGCAGAATCTTGAGGTAACTTTCTGGTTTGCTTTGAATTTGATGAAGTTGTTAGTCCAGATTTGCATGTTTGATTGTTTCTTCCCTGTGTTTGCCTTTGATTTCGAGGACGAAATCTCTTAAGTTAGGGAGAATGTGAGGATTCAGAATTCTAATTAGTGATTAATCGGATTTTGAGTTAGATTAGTCACGAGAATTACGAATTTAGAATTCCGGAATTTTGAATTTTGGTGAAATCTGATTTGGAAAATATTAGATCTCTAGTTGGGATTTTCCAGATTTTAGTTTGTGTGTTTCGGGTGAAATCTGGTCGAAGGTGAAGTTGAATTGTTCGAATTGTTTGAGAAATCTGGTTGCATGAGATCTGGTCGTGTATTGTTGGTGAGATCTGTTGGAATTTCGAATGAGACCTGTTTCTCCTTAGCGTTTCATAAAGCACCGTAAGATTTGGATAAAACGGTGTTGTTTTGGAGAGATCTGGTTGTCAAGAATGGCGTGGGAAATGAATACGTTGTTCTTTTAAAAATTCAGATCTCATGACGTAAGCAGGTCTTGCGGGTGACGTCAGTAGATCTTATGCAAGAGCATGGTAGCGTGCATTTGAGGGATCTGATCTCGTTACGGCGTCGTTTTATGCATGGCGCGTGTTTTAGCGTTGAAATCTGTTTGAGTTTAAGCGCTGAGATCTGGTGCCTATACGCCGTCGTTTTGGATACGTTGTTCTTTTAAAAATTCAGATCTCATGACGTAAGCAGGTCTTGCGGGTGACGTCAGCAGATCTTATGCAAGAGCGTGGTAGCGTGCATTTGAGGGATCTGATCTCGTTACGGGGTCGTTTTATGCATGGCGCGTGTTTTAGCGTTGAAATCTGTTTGAGTTTAAGCGCTGAGATCTAGTGCCTATATGCCGTCGTTTTGGAGTTGCGCACGAACGCTGGAATCTGTTTGGTGGAAACGATGTCGTTTAGCTTTGTGCGATTGAATTGAACGCTGAAAGCTGGTTCCAATACGTCGTCGTTTTGATCCTTAGTCTAATTAAGGGGTCTGTTTTCCTTAGCTTTGCGCGAGAGATCTATCCTGCGATATTTTAAGTTGTAGATATCTATTTTTGTCGGTGTTGGACTTGTTTTGTAGCTTTTTGAGTAGAGGATATAAATATAAGTGTTGAGTTACACTTAGAGAATTGTTGCTGGAAGTCTTCGGCCTTGTGATTTTGAGACTAGGCGGAATCTATTCGCAGGCTGTGAGATCTGCCGTGCCCTGTTGTGTTTGTGTGGTAGAATTTTGAGGATTTAAGGTACGATTGAGCATCCCTTAGCAGCTGGAGCATGAACATGTCTATTTTTCGATGTTGTGATTTGCTGTTATGTGGCTTACGTGAATTTAGATGATGGAATTGATGGAGTTATGTGTTGCTTCACGTATTATAAATTGTATGCATCTAGCATGGATATTGAATGGCATTCATGCATACATCTTGAGCCTGATTTACAGATTTGATTTGATAACCTGATTGGGTGCCACGTTGTGACTGGCCGACTGTTGGGTCGTGCCCGAAAAGTCCAACGCTATCGTCGGAGCGGTGACTACCAGATACGAGTGTCTACCGCCGAGCTGTGATGGGCTGACGGGCCCCGATGTTCACGGACCGATGATTTCCCGGTTGATAGACCGTGGTATAGAGGCGACTTGATATGATTTGCCGGTTGATGCACTGGCCTAGATGACCGATTCCCTTTGACAGCCTCATGCATTCATAGCATTGATTTATAGTATGTTGCATGTTTATCTGCTTTGATAGCTCTTCGTACTGAGGCTTGACCTCGCACTTGTTTTCCTGCTTTTGTTGTTTGGGTCTGCGTTGCCCATTTGCAGGAGTTTCAGGTAACCAAGCTGGGACGAGTGGAAGTTCAGTTGGTCGATCTCCGCATCCCTGAGTCCCAGTCTATTTATGATATGTATTGAACCGAGGGATGCCCCGCGTTATCATGTATTGGGGATCTGTATTTTGAATTGATTTTATGTGGTTACTTGTTGCATGAGTTTGAGTTAACTCATATTTTGAGTATTGAATATTTTGAATGTATGATTTGAATTTCAGGCTCATTGTATTTCGAAAAATTTTTAAGCCCTGATTTTAAGCTTCCGTGTTTATGCGCTTATTATGTGTTAATTGTTAGTAATTAGCACGGGGCCTGACACCTCTTGTCCTTCTGAGTCAACTGCATCATTGGCTTAGTTATACTAGAGAATCCCTCTATAAAGCCCCGATAATATCCAGCCAAACCCAAGAAACTACGAATATCAGCAACATATTGGGACGCTCCCAGTTGAGAACAACCTCGACCTTACTGGGATCCACAGGAATACCATCGACTGAAATCACGTGACCCAGAAAAACAATTCGGTCTAACCAAAACTCGCACTTGGAGAACTTATCTTACAGCTGCGAGTCTCGTAGCTTCAGAAGAACCAACTTCAAATGATTTTTGCAATGGAGTCTTAGAGTACACCAAAATGTCATCGATAAACACAATCACAAACTGATCGATGAACTCTCTAAAGACTCTATTCATCAAGTCCATGGAAACTGCGGGAGCATTCGTCAAACTGAAAGGCATAACTAGAAACTCATAATGCCCATACCTCGTACCAAAACGCAGTCTTCTCAACATCCTGCTCACGGACGCGCAATTGATGGTACCCCGAACGGAGATCGATCTTAGAAAACACAGACGAACCCTGAAGCTGATCAAACAAGTCATCGATCCTAGGCAAGAGTACTTCTTCTTCAATGTCGCCTTATCAACTGCCTAAAGTCGATGCATATCCTCATCGACCCGTCTTTCTTCTTGACAAACAAGATAGGCGCTCCCCACGGGGACATGCTAGGCCTAATAAATCCCTTCTCTAGCAAATCACTAAGCTGAACCTTAAGCTCCCTCAATTCAGCAGGCGCTAAACAATACGGGGCTCTCAAAATCGGGGCTATACCAGGTACCAACTCAATGCTGAATTCTATCTCCCGCCTCGGAGGAAAACCAAGAATATCCTCCGGAAACACATCCGAGAAATGGCAAACAACGGGAACTCTACTAAGCTCTACGCTCGAAGAAGAAGATGCATCTAAAGCATAGATCATAAAACCAGCATTCTCTAGCGACAACAGGCTAAACATCTCCATTGCAGAGACTAAAGGAATCTTCAACTGGGTCTTGGCCTTAGAAATTCAATTTCTCGCCAGACTGGGGCCTAAATCGCACAACGCCATGAAAATAATCCACAGTGGCCCTATAGCTAGACAACACGTCCATTCCCAAGATACAATCAAAATCCCACATCACTAGCCTGATCAGGTTGGCTAACAACACACTCTCGCCAAACCTAAGAATACCATTTAACAAAATCTCTTGGGAGAACAAGCTAGCGCCGGCAGGAGTCGCTACAGACACAACATCACATAAATATGTGGTACGCAAACCATGCTCAACCAAAAATGCATCAGAAATAAAAGAATGTTATGCTCCTGTATCAAACAACACAAGTGCAGGAAAATAAAAAACATAGCAAGTACCTGCGATAATCCCTCCGCCTGATGTGCCCTCCGCCTGCTCCCTAGTCATGGCATTCACTTGGGCAAACTGAGGTCCAGAAAACTGAGGATGGGAAGACTGTCCAAACCACGAAGGACCAGGCTGCTGAAACGGCCTAAACTAAGGCTTCCCTAACCTCTGCTGTGGCGCTGGAAAAGAACGACCTCTAGATGATCCACCTCGACCCTGCGGTGGAGCTGCGGTATTCTGCGATCCAGACAAAGGACACACTCCCCTCCGCCTGCTCCCTAGTCATGGCATTCACTTGGGCAAACTGAGGTCCAGAAAACTGAGGATGGGAAGACTGTCCAAACCACGAGGGACCAGGCTGCTGAAACGGCCTAAACTAAGGCTTCCCTAACCTCTGCTGTGGCGCTGGAAAAGAACGACCTCTAGATGATCCACCTCGACCCTGCGGTGGAGCTGCGGTATTCTGCGATCCAGACAAAGGACACACTCTAGAAAAATGTCCGTACTGACCACAAACATTGCACGAACCCTGCACACCAACACACTGCATTGTCAGGTGCCTTCCACCTCACTGGCCACAATACTTAACATTGGAGCTACTACCATTGCTCGAACTCCCCGAGCCAGAAGAACTAGAACCAGACTTCTTCTTAAACTGACGACCACGAGGCCTAAACCTCTGGTGTCCGGGCTGCTGAGATACCTGCTGCTGGGGTGGTTGTGAAGACTGCACTGACTGGGAAGGTTTCACCCCCGAAACCACGAGACGACTACCTTGCACTCCCTGCGGCCTAACACACAGTCAACGATTCAGCAGTCCTTCCTCAATGTCTATAGCCCTGTCCACCGCTTCTGCATAGCTCGTCGATGAACCCGCCAACTCAAACAAATAAAGCTCTTCATTGAGCCCCTCCATGAACTTGTTTCTCTTCGCCTTCTCTCGACCAGAAACATGCGTAACATAGGCAAGAAGAGAAGAGAATCTCCGGGCATACTCACCCACGGACATAGAACCCTGAACCAGGTTATCGAACTCTTGCTCCCTGGCATTCACAAAAGATTCCGGAACGTACTCCTGACGAAAGATAGTACAAAAGCTACTTCACGGAATCCCCACACTTGTCTCCTCGAGAGTCCTAGAAGCACCTCTCCACCAACGCTCGGCACTTATTCTCCACTGAAACGTAGCTAAACTCAGCCTACGCTCATCGTCATACCTGACACGATCGAACAACCCGGTAATATGCTGCAACCAGGACTCAGCATTAGAACTAGGCTCATCGCCATTGAACGTCTAAGAAATCATCCGCTGAAACCTTGCCATCACTAGTTCCATATCGTCCACATGGGCTGCCAGCTCATCTACCTCCAATTCAACCTGTCTATCACGTCCACGACGAGGAACACTATGCTGCACTTCCTCATTCTGACCTTCGGACTCTTCCTTAAACTGTCCTCTTGTGAGACCCTATAGCTGATAAGAATTGAGTTAATTAATCGTGTTTTTTAGAGATCAGCTTTGAGTTGATGAGCTTGGAGAAGCTATCGGGTTCTGTTTGTTATTACAACAGTCTTTGGTTAGATTGAGTTCTTTCACGGTAAGCTGTTCAGTAGTTAGCGTCAGGTCAACGCTGCCTCTTGTGAGACCCTATAGCTGATAAGAATTGAGTTAATTAATCGTGTTTTTTAGAGATCAGCTTTGAGTTGATGAGCTTGGAGAAGCTATCGGGTTCTGTTTGTTATTACAACAGCTTTGGTTAGATGAGTTCTTTCACGGAAGCTGTTCAGTAGTTAGCGCAGGTCAACGCTGAATGTTGGCGCTCAGCAGTGGTGACATCAGCAGTAGTGGTTGTATTCAATAGTCGTAGCGAGATCAGCAGTCGCTGAGCAGTAGCGAGTGTGCTAGCGTGTTTCAGCAGTGAGTAGTTCTACGTCGTCGTTTGGATTAGTTTGAACGACGGCGTTTTGGGTTAGCGAAGAAGATCAGCTGTGAGTTGCGTTAGCGTCAGCTGGGAGAAAGATCTGTTGTAGCGTTGCTATCAGATGTTGGTTAGTATTCAGAAGTGAGTAGCGGGTGACGTGTCCAGTTGCGACAGTAGTTCTCTGCGACATCGTTTGAGTTAGTAGCGATCGCTGTTTTGGCTTAGTGAGATCTGTTGCAAGATCTGTTTGTGAGCGGGAATATCAGTTGCGATATCTTAAGATTTCGGTGGAGCTATTTCCAATTTCTGTCAGCAGTGAGATTTAATAGGTAGATTGGCCTTGTTCTCTATTATTGTTCCCGACACTTAGAATATTTCCCGATTTCCAAATCCTGTCGCGATACCATATCTACTGTTCACCTAACCTTATCTTATTCGATTTCCGGCGGTAGACAGCTCCGACAAAGGCGAGATTGGTAGCGTTGGACTCCTCTTGCTGAGACACTTCGTTTGGATATCGTTTTCGAATGTTTGCTTGAAGCTGGTGAGGTGTGCGAAGACATCTCTCTTGTGTAGTCTGTTGGCATAAGAGTCGGATTTCGCTCCTAGCTTTTTGGGTAAGTTCAGTTCCTGCCTTTAATCTTGTTAGAGCTTTCTGGTGTTTGATGAGGTAGGATAGCGCTGGTTGAGTTGTAGCTCCCGGCTGTTGCTTTTCTGTGCTTCGGTCTTTGAGCTGTTGTTGTGTTGCCGTTGAGCAGGTGGTGGATCTGCGTCATTGTGGAATCTGCTTTGTTGTAATTATAGCTCAGAAGAATTGAGGTACGGATGTGAGCTTGTTTACAGCTTAGGATTGAGCATGCATTATATGCTTGGCTGTGTGTGTGCTCTGTGCTGTTATTACTGGTGTTTGTGTTATAATATCAACTGTTTCATTGCATACACGCATATTGCTGTCGAGCCCTATTTTGCTAGCTATGCATGTTCTGTTGAATTGAGAGTATCAGGATGCTATGTTCAAGGACGAGCGGGTAGTTCCCATATACCTTGGAGGCGAGCGGGTAACTCCCATACCTCAATCTCCCTGCTGGGTTTGTTAGCTGCTATGAGCGGAGTGGGTAGCTCCCACATCTCATGAGTGAGCAACAGCAGGTGGAGCTGTTTGTTTAGCATCTGGTATGGTGTACTGGAGATGAGTGGGTAGCTCCCATGTGCTCAGTATACCCGTGGCCACTACTGATTGTTCCTTTGATGAGATCTTGCTGTTGAGCTGCTGTTGAGATCCTTTGGCTCCCTGCTTTCGGTTGTTGCCTTGATCCCTTGCATAGCATTTGCATATTTATCTGTGTTTTCCTTATTCTATTTATGCTGCTCTCCGTACTGGGTTTTGACCCCGAGGTCCCTCTGGGGCTGGTGTTTGTTGCGTGTGTGTTGTTTACAGGTTTCCAAGGTTTCTCTGCTGGTCGTGGCTTTGATCCAGCTGGAGGTGCCCCAGGAGGTGGATAGAGTGTCCCAGTTAGCGTATAGCATATATGTACTAGTACTGTTAGCGGGGGAATGCCCTGTGCTTGTGGGATTGTGTTGTCCGTTGTAGTACTTGTATTTGTGTTTGTATAAATGCTGTACTGTTGTATCATGTATTTGTAAACTGGGATATTTTAAGTATGTTTGTATTTTAAATTATATGTTTTAAACCGTCAGGACAAAAGCGAAAATTTTAAGCCACGTTTTGTATGCTTCCGCTATGTTTGCGTGGTTTAACTCTGAGTAGATCACGAGGTCTGACATTTTTGGTATCAGAGCTTAAGCTGGGATAAGCTCGATTTCTGTTGATCACACTTGAGTCTAGGCACAGTGTTGTGTGTTGCATGTGCTTGATTATGTGATCTTTTACTGCAATTTCTTGTGTTGTATTTGTTCTGTTGTGATCTCACCCTCTTAGTGTTTCTTAGATGCGGCCTAGACATAGGGGTAGAGGTAGAGGGCAGATTCGGGAAGAGTCTGAAGGTCAGACAGAAGGTGATCAACGTAGTTTTCCCCGTCATGGTCGCGGTAGGCACGCCAAGGATGAGGTTGACGAGTTGGCTGCTCGTGTGAATGACATGGAGCTTGTCATGGCGAGGTTTGAGCATATGAATCCTCAGGTTTTCAATGGTGACGAGTCTAGTGCTGATGCAGATTCGTGGCTGCAGCATGTCACTGGTTTGTTTAACCGTGTGCAGTATGATGATGATCTTAAGTTGAGTTTGGCTACTTTTCAGTTGAGGAAAGGTGCGGAGCGTTGGTGGAGAGGCACTTCGAGGACCTTGGAAGAGACTGGAGTAGGGATTACGTGGGGCAGTTTTTGCTTTGCTTTCCGTCAGGAGTATGTCCCGGAGTCCTACATGAACGCTCGTGAGCGTGAGTTCGATAACTTGAGCAGGGCAGTATGTCTGCTAGAGAGTATGCCCAAAGGTTTTCTTCCCTTCTTGCGTACGTGTCGCATGTTTCTGGTCAAGAGCGAGCGAAGAGAACTAGATTTCTTGAGGGGTTGAATGAGGAGTTGTATTCCTTAGTTTTGGCTAGCTCGCCGAAGAGCTACGCAGAGGCGATGGACAGTGCGATTGACATCGAGGAAGCTTTGAGGAATTGTCGGTCCCGTGGTAGGACGCCGGTGGCGCAGAGTAGTCGTCCAGTGGTTCAGGGAGCGCAACCTTCCCAGTCTGTGCAGTCGTCTCAGCCACCCCAACAGCAGCAACAGGTAGCCCAACAGTTTGGTCATCAGAGGTTTAGTCCTCGTGGTAAGCAGTTTAAGAAGAAGTCTAGTTCTAGTTCTTCTGGTTCTGGTAGCTCCAGCAGCGGTGGTACCAAGGTTGAGTATTGTGGCCAGTGTGGTGGAAAGCACCCTACAGCGTAGTGTGTAGGTGTGCAGGGTTCTTGTAATGTCTATGGTCAGTACGGACACTTTGCCAGAGTGTGTCCTTTGTCTGGATCACAGCATACCGCAACACCACCGCAGGGTCGAGGTGGATCGTCTAGAGGTCTTTCTGCTTTTCTTGTTCAGCAGCAGAGGTTGGGGGAGCCTCAGTTTAGGCCGTTTCAGCAGCCTGGTCCTTCGCGGTTTGGACAGTCTTCCCACCCTCAGTTTTCTGGACCTCAGTTTGCCCAAGTGAACGTCATGACCAGGGAGCAAGTGGAAGGTACACCGGGCGGCGGGATTATCCAAGGTACTTGTCAGTACGGACACTTTGCCAGAGTGTGTCCTTTGTCTGGATCACAGCATACCGCAACACCACCGCAGGGTCGAGGTGGATCGTCTAGAGGTCTTTCTGCTTTTCTTGTTCAGCAGCAGAGGTTGGGGGAGCCTCAGTTTAGGCCGTTTCAGCAGCCTGGTCCTTCGCGGTTTGGACAGTCTTCCCACCCTCAGTTTTCTGGACCTCAGTTTGCCCAAGTGAACGTCATGACCAGGGAGCAAGTGGAAGGTACACCGGGCGGCGGGATTATCCAAGGTACTTGCTTTGTTTTTTATTTTCCTTCGCGTGTGTTGTTTGATACAGGAGCGTCGTATTCTTTTATTTATGATGCATTTGTGGTTGAGCATGGTTTGCATACCACTCCTTTGTGTGATATTGTATCTGTTGCGACTCCTGCCAGTGCGAGCCTGTTCTCCCAGGAGATTTTGTTGAATGGTGTTCTTAGGTTTGACGAGAGTGTGTTGTTAGCCAACCTGATCAGGCTAGTGATGTGGGATTTCGACTGTATAGTGGGAATGGACGTTTTGTCTAGCTATAGGGCCACTGTGGATTGTTTCCATGGCGTTGTGCGATTTAGGTCCCAGTCTGGCGAGAAATGGAATTTCTAAAGGCCAAGATTCCCAGTTGAAGATTCCTTTAGTCTCTGTGATGGAGATGTTTAGCCTGTTGTCACTTGGGAATGCTGGTTTCGTGATCTATGCCTTGGATGCATCTTCTTCTTCGAGCGTAGAGCTTAGTAGAGTCCCTGTGGTTCGACATTTCCCGGATGTGTTTCCTGAGGAAATTCCTGGTTTTCCTCCGAGGCGGGAGATAGACTTGAGTTGGTTCCTGGTACAACTCCAATTTTGCGTGCTCCTTATCGTTTAGCGCCTGCTGAGTTGAGGAAGCTTAAGGAGCAGCTTAGTGATTTGCTGGAGAAGGGATTCATTAGGCCTATCATGTCCCCATGGGGAGCGCCTATCTTGTTTGTCAAGAAGAAGGACGGGTCGATGAGGATGTGTATCGACTTTAGGCAGTTGAACAAAGCGACAGTGAAGAATAAGTACCCTTTGCCTAGTATCGATGATCTTTTTGACCAGTTACAAGGTTCTGCAGTGTTTTCCAAGATCGATCTGCATTCTGGGTGTCATCAGTTTTGCATCCGTGAGCAGGATGTTGAGAAGACAGTGTTTCGTACGAGGTATGGGCATTATGAGTTTCTATTTATGCCTTTTGGTTTGACGAATGCTCCCGCAGTGTTCATGGACTTGATGAATAGAGTCTTTAGAGAGTTCATCGATCAGTTTGTGATTGTGTTTATCGATGAAATTTTGGTGTACTCTAAGACTCCGATGCAGCATAAAGAGCATTTGATGCTAGTTCTTCAGAAGCTTCAAGACTCGCAGTTGTATGCTAAGTTTTCCAAGTGCGCGTTTTGGTTGGACCGAGTTGTGTTTCTGGGTCATGTGATTTTTGTTGATGGTACTTCTGTGGATCCCAGTAAGGTTGAGGCTGTTCTTAACTGGGAGCGTCCCAAGAGTGTTGCTGAGATTCGTAGTTTATTGGGTTTGGCTGGCTATTATCGTCGTTTTATCGAAGGATTCTCTAGTATAGCTAATCCAATGACGCAGTTGACTCAGAAGGACAAGAGGTTTGTTTGGACTGAGCAATGTGAGAGTAGTTTTCTATTGCTCAAAGAGAAGCTAACTTCTGTGCCTGTGTTAGCTCTGCCATGTGGTTCAGGTGATTTTGTTGTTTGTGAAGATGCTTCTTTGAATGGATTGGGTTGTGTGTTGATGCAGAATGGTCGAGTCATTGCTTATGCCTCTCGACAGTTGAAGCCGCATGAGACTCGTTACCCAGTTCATGATTTGGAGTTAGCAGCAGTGGTTTTTGCTTTAAAGATTTGGGGTCACTACCTGTATGCTGAGCAATTTGTGGTGTACTCCGACCAAAAGAGTCTGCAGTATCTGTTTTCTCAGTCAGATTTGAACATGAGACAGCGTAGATGGATGGAGCTGCTAAAGGATTTTGATTGTGAGATCAAATACCAGCCTGGGAAGATGAATGTAGTTGCTGATGCATTGAGCAGAAAGGCTCAAGTGGCGATGCTGGCTTCGATGCAGATTTTGAGGTCCATGAGCATCTTAGCACTACTGGTTGGAGGTTTTACCCAGCTGAGGATTATGTTGTGGTGTCTTCTTTTCAAGTTGAGCCACAGCTTGTTTCTAGCATTAGAGCAGCTCAGAGGACAGATCCTTCCATCCATGAGTTGAATCTGAAGGTTAGAGCTGGACAGCTTGAGGAGTATACTGTCTCTTATGATGGTTGTTTGAGGTTTCGTGGCAGGCTTGTTGTGCCAAATTTTATTGATCTTAAGGAAGAGATCTTGCGAGAAGCGCACTGCAGTAGGTATAATTTCCATCCTGGTGCAAGGAAGATGTATCATGCCTTGAAGCAGCATTACTGGTGGGCAGGTTTGAAGAGTGATGTTGCTGATTTTGTAGCCCGATGTCTGAATTGTCAGCAAGTCAAGGCAGAGAGGATGAGACCTGGTGGTTTGTTGCATAGCTTAGAGGTGCCCCAATGGAATTGGAAGCACATAGCTATGGATTTTGTCACACATTTGCCCCGTTCCAGCAGAGGTTGTGATTCTGTGTGGGTTGTGATAGACAGATTGTCGAATTCTGCGCACTTCATTCCCTACAACATGAGCTATTCTTTGAAGAAGATGGCAAAGTTGTACATAGATTTTGTGGTGCTTCTGCATGGTGTGCCAGTTTCGATTGTTTCAGATCGTGATCCTCGATTTACTTCCAGGTTTTGGAAGAGTTTTCAAACATCTTTGGGAACTAGATTGGCTATGAGTACAGCGTATCACCCCCAAACAGATGGCCAATCGGAGAGGACTATCCAGATTTTAGAGGATATGTGAGAGCTGTTGTGATGGACTTCAGTGGTAGCTGGCAAGACTCGTTGTCTTTCATCTATCAGGTCACGATTGGCATGGCACCATTTAGGCTTTGTATGGCAGGAAGTGTAGATCACTAGTGTGTTGGGAAGAAGTGGGAGAGAAGCAGCTATCTGCCCCAGACTTTGTGCAGAAAATGAAGGATCATGTGGATCTAATTCGACAGCGGATGAAAGCTGCCCAGGATCGCCAAGCCAGTTATGCGAATAAGAGGCGTAGGCCTTTAGAATTTGAGGTTGGTGATCTAGTTTTCCTTAAGGTTTCTCCTTTCCGCAGTGTTATGAGATTTGGTCTCAAGGGAAATGTTTTGGAGTTGATTGATTTCGAGGACGAAATCCTGTTTTAGTTGGGGAGAGATGTAAGACCCGAAAGCTGATAAGATTAATTGAGTTAATTAATCGGTTTTTATAGAGATCAGCTCTGAGTTGATGAGCTTGGAGAAGCTATCGGGTTCTGTTTGTTATTAGAACAGCTTTGGTTAGTTGAGTTCTTTCACGGAAGTTGTTCAGTAGTTAGCGCAGGTCATCGCTGAATGTTGGCGCTCAGCAGTGGTGACTTCAGCAGTAGTGGTTGTATTCAGCAGTCGTAGCGAGATCAGTAGTCGCTGAACAGTAGCGAGTGCGCTAGCGTGTTTCAGCAGTGAGTAGTTCTACGTCGTCGTTTGGATTAGTTTGAACGACAACGTTTTGGGTTAGCGAAGAAGATCAGCTGTGATTTGCGTTAGCGTCAGCTGGGAGAAAGATCTGTTGTAGCATTGCTATCAGATGTTGGTTAGTATTCAGCAGTGAGTAGTTCTACGTCGTCGTTTGGATTAGTTTGAACGACAACGTTTTGGGTTAGCGAAGAAGATCAGCTGTGATTTGCGTTAGCGTCAGCTGGGAGAAAGATCTGTTGTAGCATTGCTATCAGATGTTGGTTAGTATTCAGCAGTGAGTAGCGGGTGACGTGTCCAGTTGCGACAGTAGTCTGCGACGTCGTTTGAGTTAGTAGCGATCGCTGTTTTGGATTAGTGAGGTCTGTTGCAAGATCTGTTTGTGATCGGGAATATCAGTTGTGATAGCTTAAGTTGTCGGTGGAGCTGTTTCCAGTTTCTGTCAGCAGTGAGATTTAATAGGGAGCTTGGCCTTGTTCTCTATTATTGTTCCCGACACTTAGAATATTTCCCAATTTCCAAATCCTGTCGCGATACCCTAGCTACTGTTCACCTAACCTTATCTTCTTTGATTGCCGGCGATAGACAGCTCCGAAGAAGGCGAGAGTGGTAGCGTTGGACTCCTCTTGCTGAGACGCTTCGTTTGAATATCATTTTTGAACGTTGGTTGTATTCAGCAGTCGTAGCGAGATCAGTAGTCGCTGAACAGTAGCGAGTGCGCTAGCGTGTTTCAGCAGTGAGTAGTTCTACGTCGTCGTTTGGATTAGTTTGAACGACAACGTTTTGGGTTAGCGAAGAAGATCAGCTGTGATTTGCGTTAGCGTCAGCTGGGAGAAAGATCTGTTGTAGCATTGCTATCAGATGTTGGTTAGTATTCAGCAGTGAGTAGCGGGTGACGTGTCCAGTTGCGACAGTAGTCTGCGACGTCGTTTGAGTTAGTAGCGATCGCTGTTTTGGATTAGTGAGGTCTGTTGCAAGATCTGTTTGTGATCGGGAATATCAGTTGTGATAGCTTAAGTTGTCGGTGGAGCTGTTTCCAGTTTCTGTCAGCAGTGAGATTTAATAGGGAGCTTGGCCTTGTTCTCTATTATTGTTCCCGACACTTAGAATATTTCCCAATTTCCAAATCCTGTCGCGATACCCTAGCTACTGTTCACCTAACCTTATCTTCTTTGATTGCCGGCGATAGACAGCTCCGAAGAAGGCGAGAGTGGTAGCGTTGGACTCCTCTTGCTGAGACGCTTCGTTTGAATATCATTTTTGAACGTTTGCTTGAAGCTATTGAGGTGTGCGAAGACATCTCTCTTGTGTAGTCTGTTGGCATAAGCATCGGATTTCGCTCCTAGCTTTTTGGGTAAGTTCAGTTCCTGCCTTTAAGCTTGTTAGATCTTTCTGTGGTGTTTGATGAGGTTGGATAGCTCTGGTTGAGTTGTAGCTCCCGGCTGTTGCCTTTCTGTGCTTTGGTTGAGCAGTTGTTGTGTTGCCGTTGAGCAGGTGGTGGATCTGCGTCATTGTGGCAATCTGCTTTGTTGTAATTATAGCTCATAAGAATGAGGTACGGATGTGAGCTTGTTTACATCTTAGGATTGAGCATGCATTATATTCTTGGCTGTGTGTGTGCTCTGTGCTGTTATTACTGGTGCCTGTGTTATAATATCAGTTGTTGCATTGCATACACGCATATTGCTGTCGAGCCCTGCAAGTGGACTTATTTCGCCAAAGAATGAAAGCTGCTCAAGATCGCCAAGCTAGTTATGCGAATAAGAGGCGTAGGCCTTTAGATTTTGAGGTTAGTGATCTAGTTTTCCTTAAGGTTTCTCCTTTCCGCAGTGTTATGAGATTTGGTCTCAAGGGAAAGTTAGCTCCTCGTTATGTTGGTCCTTATGAGATCTTAGAAAGGATTGGTCCTTTGGCTTATCGGCTGTTGTTGCCACCATATTTTTCTTCCTTACATGATGTGTTTCATGTTTCGATGTTGAGGAAGTATGATCCAGATCCCTCGCATGTGTTGAGAACTGACGAGGTTGAGTTAGATAGGACTTTGAGCTATGTTGAGTATCCCTTGCAGATCTTGGATAGAAAAGAGAAACAGCTGAGGAATAAAACCATTCCCATGGTGATGGTTCAGTGGAGCAAGCACGGTAGAGAAGAAGCTACTTGGGAACTGGAATAGAAGATGCAACGTAAGTGGCCGCATCTGTTTGAGTAGATGTTCTTTTAGTTCCAGTAGTTGCTTGTATTTCTTTCCCCAGTTATCTTGAACTCTTGTTTTGGAGTTGATTGATTTCGAGGACGAAATCCTGTTTTAGTTGGGGAGAGATGTAAGACCCGAAAGCTGATAAGATTAATTGAGTTAATTAATCGGTTTTTATAGAGATCAGCTCTGAGTTGATGAGCTTGGAGAAGCTATCGGGTTCTGTTTGTTATTAGAACAGCTTTGGTTAGTTGAGTTCTTTCACGGAAGTTGTTCAGTAGTTAGCGCAGGTCATCGCTGAATGTTGGCGCTCAGCAGTGGTGACTTCAGCAGTAGTGGTTGTATTCAGCAGTCGTAGCGAGATCAGTAGTCGCTGAACAGTAGCGAGTGCGCTAGCGTGTTTCAGCAGTGAGTAGTTCTACGTCGTCGTTTGGATTAGTTTGAACGACAACGTTTTGGGTTAGCGAAGAAGATCAGCTGTGATTTGCGTTAGCGTCAGCTGGGAGAAAGATCTGTTGTAGCATTGCTATCAGATGTTGGTTAGTATTCAGCAGTGAGTAGCGGGTGACGTGTCCAGTTGCGACAGTAGTCTGCGACGTCGTTTGAGTTAGTAGC
>KQ989054.1:0-29435 GCA_001598015.1 Dorcoceras hygrometricum | reverse complement strand
CTCATCTCCCTGCTGGGTTTGTTAGCCGCTATGAGCGGAGTGGGTAGCTCCCACATCTCATGAGTGGACAACAATAGGTGGAGCTGTTTGTTTAGCATCTGGTATGGTGTACTGGAGATGAGTGGGTAGCTCCCATGTGCTCAGTATACCCGTGGCCACTACTGATTGTTCCTTTGATGAGATCTTGCTGTTGAGCTGCTGTTGAGATCCTTTGGCTCCCTGCTTTCGGTTGTAGCCTTGATCCCTTGCATAGCATTTGCATATTTATCTGTGTTTTCCTTATTCTATTTATTCTTCTCTCCGTACTGGGGTTTGCCGAGGTCCCTCTGGGGCTGGTGTTTGTTTCCTGTGTGTTGTTTACAGGTTTCCCATGTTTCTCTGCTGGTCGTGGCTTTGACCCAGCTGGAGGTGCCCCAGGAGGTGGATAGAGTGTCCCAGTTAGCGTATAGCATATATGTACTAGTACTGTTAGCCGGGGAATGCCCTGTGCTTATGGTATTGTGTTGTCCGTTGTAGTACTCGTATTTGTGTTTGTATAAATGATGTATTGTTGTATCGTGTATTTGTAAACTGGGATATTTTAAGTATATTTGTATTTTAAATTATATGTTTTAAACCGTCAAGCCAAAAGCGAAAATTTTAAGCCACTTTTTGTATGATTCCGCTATGTTTGCATGGTTTAACTCTAAGTAGAGCACGAGGCCTGACACCTCTACCTCTACCTCTACTGCTACGTCTAGGCGGCATCTACGAAGGCACTAACAAGGTAAGGTCTCGCAACAACACATAAATATATCACATAAATCACATAGAATCACATAATCAAGCACATGCAACACGCAACACTGTGACTAGACTCAACTGTGATCAAAGAAATCGAGCTTATCCCAGCTTAAGCTCTGATACCAAAAATGTCAGGCCTCATGCACATTACAGAGTTAAACCACGCAAAACAATAGCGGAACCATACAAAAGTGGCTTAAAATTTTCGCTTTGGCCTGACGATTAAAACATATAATTTAAAATACAATAATACTCAAAATATCCCAGTGATTAAAATCACTCAATACAACATTACAGCATTAACACATATCAAGTACCATACAACCACTACTACAAAGCACAGGATAACCCCCGGCTAACAGTACTGATACATAATATGCTATACGCTAACTGGGACACTCTAACCATGTCAGGCCTCATGCTCACAACAGAGTAAAATCACACAATTACAAGCGGAAGCTACTAAAAAGCGGGTAAAATTTTTGCTTTTGGCCTGACAGTTTATAACAATATAATTTAAAATACGACGATACTCAAAATAGATATACCAGTTTAACAAAACCAACCAAACAAAGGCTACAAGCCCACAACAAACAATACAGCATCAACATGTATCAGATACCTGGTAACAACCACAACCGAAAATAACAGACTACAAGAAAAGCACAGGGCATCCCCTGGCTAACTGTACTGATACATATAAATATGCTATATGCTACTGGGATACTCTAACCACCTCCTGGGGCACCTCTAGCTGGGTCAGTACCACGACCAGTAACCTGGAAAACCTGAACAACAACAGGCAAAACAAACCAAGCCCCAGAGGGACATGGGGTCAAACCCCAGTACGGAGAGCAACTACAAAACAGCAGTAAACAGCAAGAATAAAATGCAGATGCTATGCATGAGAAAAGGGGACAACAGCCGAAGGCTACAACCAAGGAAGGGAGCCAAAGAACCCAATACACAGCTCAACGAAATCTGCAATAGATATGTGTGGCCACGATGAGTGTAGGACATGTGGGAGCTACCCACTCACCCCTACTCGCCCACCAATACCAGATGCAACAACAGCTCAACCTGCCGTTGCCCAACCTATGAACTGTGGTAGTTAACCACTCGGCGCATAGGGGCTAACAAATCCCAGCAGGGAGATGAGAGTGTGGAATCACCGCTCGCCCTCGCATCCTGGTAAGAAAACAGAGCAACAACAACAAAGCAATGGATGCAATAGCTGAAATGAGATGATAATGCGTGTATGCAACAACTAGCATAGCTCATATGCAAAACAGCAACCATACACAACCATCTCACGATATCAGCAACTACAATTCACTCAAGCCATAAACCTGCTGATTCACAAGCTCCAAATCCGTACCTTAATTCTGAGCACAATTACCACAACAAGGGACCCGAGAGATCTGGTTGAAACCTGCTAAACACACAACGCACAGATCTCAAAAGCTACACAGAAGGTCACGGTAATTCATGGTAACTTACAGCTGGGAGTTATACACTACAACCAGCAATTACTCTACCATTCTACTCAACAGGAAGCTCAATAACAAAGCTCTAAGGTAAGATCTTATCGCTAATTCGAAAGGCTACCTGAATAGCGAACACACGGCCGAAGTAAACAACTTCGCGATCTTACTTCCAGATAACAACAACCTCCGAGAATGGTATAGAATGAACGAGCTTCACAAGAGGAGTCCAGCGCTACCTCAAACGTACTAAACGGTGACCGGAAACGATGGGAATTGCCGGAGAAATGCTACGGTGAACAGTGTTCTAGGGTTCAAAGCGAAGAACAACAATCGGGAGAAAATATCGCTAAGTATGGAATCTGATATCTAGTCGAAGACCAAGTCTCCCAATATATACGCTTCTCACTAGCTGACAGCAGCAAGAACAACTCCACCGACAAAACCAGTCGACATCGTCGAAAACCCAACCAGTAGTCGAAAGACAAACCAACAACTGAATATACTACAACAGATTCCTACTGCTGGACACTAAAACTGCCAACAGCTGGAAAACCCAACGGCTGAATTCCTCAAACAACGCTACACAAAACGGCATCGCATCAACTTAACCAAACGATGTCACATAGAACACGTCATCATATCTGTCGACAGATGATCACCTAAACCAGCAGTTGGATAAAATAACGCAACAGATCCTTGCAACTGGTACCAGACGCGATACCCAAAACGCTGCGTTTCAACTAAATTCAAATGGCGTCGCATAACCCAACAGCTGATCGCTACTAGAGGAAACACACCAACTGCTGAATTCCCAAACTGATGTAGTTTCACCCGGCTGGTCGCTACTAAGAAACGCGCTACAAACCAACATCTAGTTCCTGTTCACCAAAACTTCGTCGCTTCAGGGTTCTATAACGCTGTCTGCTGATTCTTGCGACTAAACCACCAACGTCTTCGTCGCTTCAGGGTTCTATAACGCTGTCTGCTGATTCTTGCGACTAAACCACCAACGTCTGAAATCCACGTCAGCGCTGCTGCTGCTTCTCTCGCAAGAGCTGGTAGCAATACAACGACTGAATCCAACACTTAGACAAAATTCAAAAATACGAAAACTTCCAGAATTTCTCTAAATGTGAAATCTGACCCAAAAATGCAAACCAACCTTCAAATAGAAATCTGAACCACCATAATTCCTTAAAAACCGATTAATCCAGCAATTAATCTTCTATTACATTTTCAGGTCTCACATTTCTCCCCCACTAAAAAGAATTTCGTCCTCTAAATCACTCAAAAATTCCGGAAACACAACACAGCAACAGGAAGCCAAAACAAAAATTCGCCTAACACAAGGTCAAGAATTCAAGATAACTGAGCAAAAAATTAACAGCAACTAGGAAAAATAACAACCAGAAGCTACTAACTACTGGAAATCTAGCACCACAGCTACTCAAACATATGCGGCCACTAGCGCTGCATCTTTTCTTCCAGCTCCCAAGTAGCTTCTTCCCTGCCATGCTTGCTCCATTGCACCATCACCAACGGTATGGTTTTATTCCTCAATTGTTTCTCTTTTCTGCCTAGGATCTGCAAGGAATATTCCTGATAACTCAATGTCTGATCTAGCTCGACCTCGTCAGTTCTTAGCACATGAGACGGATCTGGCTCGTACTTCCTCAACATGGAAACATGAAAGACATCATGTAGAGAAGACAATTCCGGAGGCAACAACAGCCGATATGCCAAAGAGCCAATCCTCTCAACAATTTCATACGGTCCGATGTAACGAGGGGCTAACTTTCCCTTGTGTACAAAGCGCATAACACTGCGAAATGGAGAAACTTTGAGAAATACCTGATCACCAACCTGAAACTCTAGAGGTCGACGCCTCTTATTCGCATAACTGGCTTGGCGATCCTGGGCAGCTTTCATCCGCTGTCGTATTAGATCGACATGATCCTTCATTTGCTGCACAAAGTCTGGGGCAGATAGCTGCTTCTCCCCCACTTCTTCCCAACATAATGGCGATCTGCACTTCCTGCCATACAAAGCCTCAAACAGCGCCATGCCAATCGTCACTTGATAGATGTTATTGTAGGAAAACTCCACTAAAGACAACGCGTCTTGCCAGCTACCTCCAAAATCCATAACAACAGCTCGTAACATATCCTCCAACGTTTGGATAGTTCGCTCAGATTGGCCATCTATCTGGGGATGATACGCGGCACTCATAGCCAATATGGTACCTAGAGCTGCTTGCAAACTCTTCCAAAACCTGGAAGTAAACCCTGGATCTCGATCGAAAACGATCGAAACAGGCACACCGTGCAATCTAACCACAGAATCCACGTACAGTTTTGCCATTTTCTTCAGAGAAAAGGTCATACCGTAGAGAATAAAATGTGCAGACTTCGACAAACGGTCGATAACCACCCAAATAGCATCACATCCTCTGTTGGTATGAGGCAGATGCATCACGAAATCCATCGCTATGTGCTCCCAATTCCATTGGAGCACTTCCAAACTCTGCAACAGACCACCAGGTCTCATCCTTTCGGCCTTAACCATCTGACAGTTCAAACATCGAGCAACAAAACCAGCAACGTCGCTCTTCAGGCTAGCCCACCAAAAGTGCGGCTTCAACGCATGGTACATCTCTGTGCACCATGATGAACACTATGTCTGCTGCAGTGCGCTTCCCGAAGGATCTCCTCCTTAAAATCAATGAGGTTAGGCACAACCAGTCTGCCACGAAACCTCAAGCAACCATCAGAAGAAACGGAATAATCCTCAAGTTCTCCAGCCCTGAACTTTAACTTCAACTCGTGGATGGAAGGATCGGTCCTTTTAGCTGCTCGAATACTAGAAACTATATGTGGCTCCACTTGGAAAGAAGAAACCACGACACAATCCTCAGCCGGGTAGAATCTCCAACCAGTAGTGTTAAGATGCTCCTGATCCTTAGAGATATACAACTAAACAAGCATCTCACTAGCCTTCCTGCTCAAAGCATCGGCCACTACGTTCGACTTCCCAGGCTGGTACTTGATCTCACAATCAAAGTCCTTCAGCAGCTCCATCCAACGACGCTGTCTCATATTCAAGTCAGGCTGCGAAAAAAAATACTGCAAACTTTTGTGGTCTGAGTGCACCACAAATTGCTCGCCATACAGGTAATGACGCCAGATCTTCAGTGCAAAGACCACGCTGTTAGCTCCAAATCATGGACTGGATAACGAGTCTCATGCGGTTTCAACTGCCACGAGGCATACGCAATGACTCGACCATTCTGCATCAAAACACAGTCCAATCCATTGAGCGAAGCATCAGAACAAACAATGAAACCACCTGATCCGGACGGCAGAGCCAACACAAGTGCAGTAGTCAGTTTCTCCTTGAGCAATTGAAACGCATTCTCGCATTGCTCAGTCCACACAAACCGCTTGTCCTTCTGAGTCAGTTGAGTCATCGGCTTTGCTATGCTAGAAAATCCTTCGATGAAACGACGATAATATCCAGCCAGACCCAAGAAACTTTGAATCTCGGATACATTCCTGGGACGCTCCCAGTTCAAACAGCGTCAACCTTACTGGGATCCACAGAAATCCCCTCGGCTAAAATGACATGGCCCAAGAAAACGACGCGATCCAGCCAAAACTCGCACTTGGAGAATTTATCATACAGCTACTGGTCTCTCAACGTCTGAAGGACAATTTGCAAATGCTCCTTATGCTTCAAAGGAGTCTTAGAATATACCAAGATGTCATCAATGAACACTATCACGAACTGATCTATGAACTCTCTGAAGACCCGGTTCATTAGATCCATAAAGACTGCAGGCGCGTTGGTCAACCCAAACGGCATAACCAAGAACTCAAAGTGTCCGTACCTTGCACGAAAAGCAGTCTTTGCGACATCTTGATCTCTTACTCTCAGCTGATGGTACCCAGAACGCAAGTCAATCTTCGAATACACCGCAGAACCTTGCAGCTGATCAAACAGATCATCGATCTTGGGTAAAGGGTACTTAATCTTAACTGTCGCTTTGTTCAACAGGCGGAAATCAATGCACATCCGCATTGAGCCATCCTTCTTCTTCACAAATAAAATGGGCGCTCCCCACGGCGACATGCTAGGTCGAATAAAACCTTTCTCCAGCAAATCGTCTAACTTCCCCTTGAGTTCTCTCAACTCCGAAGGTGCCAAACGATACGGGGCACGAGAAATCGGAGCTGTGCCAGGCACCAGCTCAATGCTGAAGTCAATCTCTCGCCTCGGAGGAAAACCAGGAATTTCCTCCGGGAACATGAAACCAGCATTCCCTAAGGAAAACAAACTGAACATCTCCATCGCTGAAACAAACGGGATCTTCGATCGAGAATCCTGGCCGTAGAAGTCCCACTTCTCGCCAGACAAAGGCCTAAAACGAACAATCCCATGGAAGCAATCCACAGAGGCCCTATAATTGGACAACACATCCATCCCGACGATACAATCAAAATCCCACAACATCAGACGGATCAGATTCGCCACCAACACATGCTCTCCAAATCTCAAAACACCATCTAACAAAACCTCCTGGGAGAACAGGCTCATACCGCCTGGGGTAGAAACAGACACGATATCGCACAAATAAATGGTATGCAAACCATGCTCAATGACAAAAGAATCAGAGATAAAAGAACACGATGCACCGGTGTCAAACAACACACGCGCAGGAAAATCGAAAACAAGACATGTACCTCCAATCACCTTGCTCGGTGTCTCCTCTGCCTGCTCCCTAGTAATGGCGTTGGCCTGAGCATGCTGGGGTCCAGAATATAACGGCTGGGACGACTGTCCGAATCACGACGGACCAGGCTGCTGGAACGGCCTGAACTGAGTCTCACCAATCCTGAGCTGCTGAAACTGAGGGGAACAACCCTAGACTATCCTCCACGACCCTCTTGCCACCACAATAACCACAAAACTCAGCCCGAGAACCGTTGATACTCGAGCTACCTGAACCAGAAGAGCCCGAACCAGACTTCTTCTTGAACTGTTGACCACGGGGTCGAAACCTCTGACGGCCAGACTGCTGTGCCACCTGCGGCTGCTGCTGCTGGGGCTGATGGGATGACTGGGAAGACTGCGAAGATTGTGCTTCCTGACCGGCAGAACGACCACCCTGTGCTACCTGCTGTCTACGAGCACGACGACTCCTCAAACCCTCCTCGATATCAATAGCATTATCAACTGCTTCAGCATAAGTCTTGGGTTTGCTTGTGAGCACCATCTGATACAGTTCCTCTTTCAAACCCTCTAAGAATCTGGTCCTCTTGGCCCTCTCCCGGCAAAAAACATGAGGGACGTACGCCAACAAAGAAGAAAACATCCTAGCATACTCCCGAACACACATCGAGCCCTGCTCCAGATGATCAAACTCCCGCTCACGGTCATTCACATAAGACTCGGGAACATACTCCTGCCTAAAAGTCTCGCAAAAGTTGTCCCAAATAATCCCAACGCCAGTCTCCAACAAAAAACTAGAAGCACCTCGCCACCAGCGCTCTGCACCCTTCCTCAGCTGAAGGGTCACCAAACTCAAACGAAGCTCGTCGTCATACTGGACACGATCGAAAAGACCAGTGATGTTCCGAAGCCACGAATCTGCATCCTCGCTCGACTCATCGCCATTGAAAACCTGAGGATTCATCCTCTGAAACCTCGCTATCACAACGTCCATCCTCTCCACAGGGGTAGGCAAGTCACCAACTTCCTCCTCCTCATCATGTCTACTACGAGTACGACTAGGAGCACAACGCCGATCATCATTCTGTCCCTCTGACTCCTGAAACTGCCCCCTACCTCTAGCTCTACGTCTAGGCGGCATCTACGAAGGAACTCAACAGGATAAGGCAATAGAGAACAGATACAGCACAGATATCACAACAATAAGCAGCACGTAAATCACATAGGTCAAGCACATGCAACACACGACACTGTGCCTAGACTCAAGTGTGATCAAAGAAATCGAGCTTATCCCAGCTTAAGCTCTGATACCAAAAATGTCAGGTCTCGTGCTCACAACAGAGTAAAATCACACAATTACAAGAGGAAGCTACTAAAAAGCGGGTAAAATTTTTGCTTTTGGCCTGACAGTTTAAAACAATATAATTTAAAATACGACGATACTCAAAATAGATATCCCAGTTTAATAAAACCAACCAAACAAAGGCTACAAGCCCACAACAAACAATACAGCATCAACATGTATCAGATACCTGGTAACAACCACAATCGAAAATAACATACTACAACAAAAGCACAGGTAACAACCACAACCGAAAATAACATACTACAACAAAAGCACAGGGCATCCTCTGGCTAATGTACTGATACATATAAATATGCTATATTCTACTGGGATACTCTAACCACCTCCTGGGGCACCTCTAGCTGGGTCAGCACCACGACTAGCTGAATAACCTGGGAAACCTGAACAACAACAGGCAAAACAAACCAAGCCCCAGAGGACATGGGGTCAAACCCCAGTTCGGAGAGCAACTACAAAACAGCAGTAAACAGCAAGAATAAAATGCAGATGCTATGCATGAGAAAAGGGGACAACAGCCGAAGGCTACAACCAAGGAAGGGAGCCAAAGAACTCAATACAAGCTCAACGAAATATGCAATAGATATGTGTGGCCACGGTGAGTGTAGGACATGTGGGAGCTACCCACTCACCCCTACTCGCCCACCAATACCAGATGCATCAACAGATCAACCTACCATTGCCCAACCTATGAACTGTGGTAGTTAACCACTCGGTGCATAGGGGCTAACAAATCCCAGCAGGGAGATGAGAGTGCGGAATCACCGCTCGCCCTCGCATCCTGGTAAGAAAATAGAGCAACAACAACAAAGCAATGGATGCAATAGCTGAAATGAGATGATAATGCGTGTATGCAACAACTAGCATAACTCATATGCAAAACAGCAACCATACACAACCATCTCACGATATTAGCAACTACAATTCACTCAAGCCATAAACCTGCTGATCACAAGCTCCAAATCCGTACCTTAATTCTGAGCACAATTACCACAATAAGGGACCCGAGAGATCTGGTTGAAACCTGCTAAACACACAACGCACAGATCTCAAAAGCTACACAGAAGGTCACGGTAATTCACAGTAACTTACAGCTGGGAGTTATACACAACAACCAGCAATTACTCTACCATTCTACTCAACAGGAAGCTCAATAACAAAGCTCTAAGGTAAGATCTTATCGCTAATTCGAAAGGCTACCTGAATATCGAACACACGACCGAGGTAAACAACTTCGCGATCTTACTTCCAGCTAACAACAACCTCCGAGAATGGTATAGAATGAAAGAGCTTCACGAGAGGAGTCCAGCGCTACCTCAAACGTACTAAACGGTGATCGGAAACGACGGGAATTGCAGGAGAAATGCTACGGTGAACAGTGTTCTAGGGTTCGAAGTGAAGAACAACAATCGGGAGAAAATAGCGCTAAGTATGGAATCTGATATCTAGTCGAAGACCAAGTCTCCCAATATATACGCTTCTCACTAGCTGACAGCAGCAAGAACAACTCCACCGACAAACCAGTCGACATCGCTGAAAACCCAACCAGCAATCGAAAGACAAACCAACAGCTGAATATACTACAACAGATTCCTACTGCTGGACACTAAAACTGCCAAAACCCAACGGCTGAATTCCTCAAACAACGCTATGCAAAAAGGCGTCGCATCAACTTAACCAAACGACGTCGCATAGAACACGTCATCATATCTGTATACAGATGATCACCTAAACCAGTAGTTGGATAAAACGCAACAGATCCTTGCAACTGGTACCAGACGTGATACCCAAAAAACGCTGCGTTTCAACTAAATGCAAACGGCATTGCATAACCCAACAGCTGATCGCTACTAGAGGAAACACACCAACTGCTGAATTTCCAAAACGACATAGTTTCACCCAACGGCTGGTCGCTACTAAGAAACGAGCTACAAACCAACAGCTGGTTCATGTTCACCAAAACGTCGTCGCTTCAGGGTTCTATAATGCTGTCTGCTGATTCTTGCGACTAAAACACCAACGTCTGAAATCCACGTCAGCGCTGCTGCTACTTCTCTCGCAAGAGCTGGTAGCAATACAACGACTGAATCCAAAACTTAGACAAAATTCAAAAATACGAAAAATTCCAGAATTGCTCTAAATGTCAAATCTGACCCAAAAATGCAAACCAACCTTCAAATAGAAATCTGAACCACCAGAATTACTTAAAAACCGATTATTCTAGCAATTAATCTTCTATTACATTTTCAGGTTTCACAAACCACCTCCTGGGGCACCTCCAGTTTGGTCTACTCCACGGCCAGCAGAGTAACCATGATAACCTGAAAACACACACAGGCAACAAACAACCAAGCCCCAGAGGGACAGGGATCAAACCCCAGTACGGAGAGCAACTGATAACAGCAGTTAGATAGCAACAGATAAAATGCAAATGCTATATATGAGATCAAGGCTACAACCAAACACAGGGAGCCAAAGGATTCCAAAGGCAGCTCCACAACTGGAATCTGAACAGAAGGCAGTGGCCACAATTTGTGTGAGTATATGGGAGCTACCCACTAGTCTCAGCACACGGAACCAGGTGCATAATCAACGTTCAACATGTTGTTTCCCAACACATGAGATGTGGGAGCTACCCACTCCGCTCACGGTGGCTAGCAGTCCGAGCAGGGAGATGAGGTACAGGAGTTATCCGCGCGCCTCTACAAGCACCCTGGCACGCTCAAATCAGCAAGCAGGATATGGCTACAAGAGATCTGATAACAGCATGGAACAGATGCGTGTATGCAGTGCAACAAAATGCAATAGATAACAAGACAATATACATAGCATCACAAAACAGCAAGCATGAGCACATATCCATGCCAATCTCAACGCTGTAAGCAAGCTCACATCCGTACCTCAAGTCTCTGTGCAACAATTACTACAAACTGGGTCCGAGCAACGTAGATCTCACACCTGCTAAGCCAATTTACAAACAACTACTCAAGGACCGAAACACAGAAAAGCAACAGCTGGGAGCTACGGACTTGACCAGTGTTATACTACCCCTCTAACTCAACAGAGAGCTCTAAACAAACACAAGGTAGGGTCTGAACACTTATCCCAACAAGCTACCTCAACGGCAGGCGAAATCCGATGCTTATGCTAACAGACTAGAGAAGGGAGATGTCTTCGCACACCTCACCAGTTTCAAGCAAACGTCCGAAAGCAGTATCCTAACGAAGCGTCTCAGCAAGAGGAGTCCAACGCTACAACACTCACTTCAATTGGAGCTGTATACCGTCGGTAATCGGAGAAGATAAGGTTCGATGAACGGTAGCTAGGGTATCGCGGCAGAGATCAACAATCGGGAAAATATTCTAAGTGTCGGGAAAACAATAGAAAGCAACGAAGACCAAGTCCTCTTATATACTCAAATCTGTCCAAGATCGCTGAACATATCTCACCGACAACTTAAATCTCAAAGCTCATATTCCCGCTAGCAACCAGATCTCGCAACAGATCACACTCTACGCAAAAGCAGATCTCTACTAAATCAAATGACATCGCGCAAGGTCTACTGTTGCAACTGGACTCGTCACCCGCTACTCAGATCTGAACAACTAAACAACATCTGTTCGCAACGCAACATCAGATCTCTCACACAGCTGAAATCTAACGCAACTCACAGCTGAGTCTCCTCCGCTAATTCAAAACGTTGTCGTTCCAACTAATCCAAACGACGAAGTACGAACACCCGCTACTGAAAACACGCTAGGAGACATCTGAAGGCCCACAATATCAGACTTCTCCTCAAAACTGAAAACCAACAATCCAGCGACAATTGCCCACGTCACCACTGCTGAACGCTAGCACTCAGCGATGACCCATGCTAACTTCTGAATAGATCTCAAGTCAAAACTCTAACTCTCCAGACTTGATCCAAGGACTAAAACAAAACCCGATAGCTTCCTCAAGCACATCGACGCAAAGTTGATCTCAATAAAACCCGATTAAGTAACTCAATTAATCTCATCAGCTTTTCAGATCTCACAATGGCAATCAAAAATCATCTAAAAGCTTTCGATGTTAAATCTGATGCAGGAATCTTTCTGGGATATTCAGCTGTGAGCATATATTATCACATCTTCAACATCAGAATCCTGACCGTAGAAGAATCAACTCGTGTAGTGTTCGATGAGACCAGCTTTCGATCTAATTCAGCTGTGAACTTGAACGATTTATGCACTCGTCTGGAATCAACAAACCTAGATGAATCAAGTGATGACGAGGCACAGACTAGAATCCAAACTGATGATCAGCATGCACTGGACACACCAATTACCAATGCGGACATTCAAAATGTTTCACAAGATGTGCTGTCCCAGGTAACATAGAAGTAATCGATTTGACTAATATTGACCTAGTGTAGGACCAGCAAGAAACATGTGTGTCAACTGAAAGTTCCAGTTTACACGACGTGCAAGTAGATTGTGTGCAAGCTGATACACATCATGTGCAAGCTGATGCCATTCATGCACAAGCTGTTGGAGAACGTGCACAAGCTGATGACCCATTCACGCACAAGCTGTAGAACGTGCACAAGCTGATCCAGCAGGAGACATCCAAGGAGACCCAGCAGGAGTGTAGGGGAAGCAGGAGAAAATCACATCATCCTCTTATAGACCTGGTTTCCAGTGGAATAAGAATCATCCACCCGAGCTGGTCATCGGTAACCCTTTTGCACCTCTTAGGAGACGAGTCTAGATGATAGATGAATATTCTAACTCTGCATTCATCTCGCATTTAGAACCTAAGAAGATAGATGAAGCCTTAGCTGACACAAGCTGGATAGAAGCTATTCAGGAATAACTTAGTCAGTTTGAACATAGAAAAGTATGGCATTTAGTTTCTAGAACAACCAACTAGAAAATAATAGGAACTAAATGGTTCTTTATAAAAAAGTTAGATGAAAATGGAAAAGTAGTAAGAAACAAGTCCAGATTAGTGGCACAAGGTTACAGACAAGAAGTAAGAATAGACTTTGATGAATCTTTCACAGCAGTAGCAAGATTAGAAGATATTCGCATATTCATTGCATATGTTGCTTTTAAAAACTTTAAAGTATATGAAAATGGATGTTAAAAGTGCATTCTTAAACGGCATCCTAAATGAGGAAATGTATGTTGTACAGAAAACTTTAAAGTATATGAAAATGGATGTTAAAAGTGCATTCTTAAACGGCATCCTAAATGAGGAAATGTATGTTGTACAGCCTCCTGGTTTCGTAGATCACACCAGACCAGATTATGTATATAAACTGGATAAAGATCTGTATGGTCTGAAACAAGCACCAAGAGCTTGATTGATGAATTTTCCATCTTCAAGCTGTTTCACTTCTTCTGAAGAAGTTAGGGATGGAAAAATGCTCTTCAGCATCTACCCCGATGAGTACTTCAACCAAGCTAGACAAAGATGAAGCCGGTACTGTCGTAGAGGTAACTTTGTATCGTGGGATGATTGGATCATTTTTGTCTCTAACAGCGAGCAGACAGAACATTATGTTTGTGGTCTATATGTTGCATGTTTCCAAGATGATCCAAAAAAATCTCATTTCATTGCTGTTAAACACATTTTGAAATATTTAAAGGGCACTCAGAACTTGGGTTTTTGGTATCCCAAAGACTCAAGTTTCAATTTAATTGGTTACTCAGATGCATATTACGCAGGATGTAAGAATGATCGGTGTAGCACGAGCGGAACTTTTCAATTATTGGGTGATAGATTAATTTCTTGGTTAGCAAGAAGCAGATATGTCTTAGCTATGTTTTGTGATGTTCAGGGAAAACAAAGAAATTCAAACAGATAAGAACAACAGTCTACTGATCGTCTCCAGCTGATCGGGTCCATGCTGATCTGATACAGCTTAGGAAAAAATACATTGAGATCTTATCATGGTGTTTGAACTAATGTTTCCCTGCTGATACAGTAAAATCGAACAGTTGAGATCATTTCTTTTTTAAATTTTTTTTAAATCGGACACTCATTCTCTAAGTAATTTCACAAGTTTTTAATTCTTAGAATAACACGTGTCCGCTATACTTTTCTCTCATCATTGGAACACGTAAAAACTGAAAACCTCATGCTGTGTTAAGGGGGAGATTTCATTTACTTATTAAGGAGGAGAAAAAGATTTCGAACCCTTCTTTATTCTCACAAAAGGGGGGAGAAATATTTGAAAACTGTTATTCTTGCATCTGTTTATCCAAGTTTTGTTTTAATCAAAATGGGGGAGGTTGTTGGATCTGTGTAACAGATCAAATCTGGATTTTGATGAGCACAAAACATAGGTCCGTATTTATAGATATTTCATTGGCTTATACCAGGTTAATGGGTCCAGGTCAGGTCCAAGCCCATTGCACATTGGTTTCAAGTCCATCATAGTGGTTTCATCATAATCCTGATCAACGATTAGATCGAACAGATCTGCAAAGTTTCTAAAAAGGTACATTATGATGTGAAGACATTTTTTCAGACCACCTAATCCAAAATAGCAATCCACTCCTGTTAGCTAAATATGGAAGTCCTACTCCCTTAGCTAATTTTGGAAGTCATACTCCAACCTTCCTCCTACTATACTCAACATTTTGAGTATCTTTTCCATACGGGAACTGAGAAATCAGTACTTTTGTGACTCTCAATTGTTCAGGGATACACCTAGTTGTGGGCTCACACCTTCTTGTTACTCTAAAAACACATTTTGGACTTACCCATCGGACCATGGTAAAGCGCCTAGCAACATCGTCCCATGATATCCTAGGTATCATTAAAACATTTTCTCTACTGAAACTTTCTTTATACTACTTTTCTTTGTTCTGAATAAGATCTCTATCACATATGGTTTCCTATTTTAAAACTCTTTTGTTGTTTGGAAGCTATTGGGAGTTCATCGGAGTTCAATCAAAGAAGAACACTGAAATCAGCTCGGACTACAGAATAAAATAAAGAGCAGCAGAGCTCTTAGCTGATGAACTATCTCTTGCAATGCGTATAACTACGAAAATATTGGATTTATACCATCGAATCAAAGCTAAAGAAACGAAAAGTTAAACTTGAAGTTACAATATCAATCCAGAATGGACTATGATCAGCACGCGAACGTACTGGTTCAGAACAGAAAACCAGCTCTGGACTATTTGGTCAAATAAAGTAAACGCATATCGGATAACCTGATCGTGAGCAGAATGGACAATGAAATCAGATCGCAAGCAGGCTGGACAATGAAATCAGATAGCAAGCAAGTTGTACAATGAATCAGATCGAAAGAGAGCTGGTCAATGAAATCAGATCGTAAGCGTGCTAGATAATGAAATCGGATCGCGACTTAAAAATCAGCTTGGGAAAAATAAGCAGATCGCGAACTTAGCTCAAATTAATGAATAACAACTTGGAAGATTTATTTAGTCTGAATTAATCGAAAATATCTAAGCAAAATTCCAGAAACAAGAACACGTAAGCTGCTTGTAAGCTACTAAAATAGAAGCACGTAAGCTGCTTGAAAAACATCCCAAAAAACTCAGGAAGGAACAAGAACGAACATCGTGAAACATTTTTTAACAAATATTTTCTGAATAAAAACTTTAGAAAATCAATGCTACTCAAGAAAACATCATAAACTCAACTGTATGTCTGAAAAACGTCAAAGAAAACGTTTCTCAAACTTTAAACTTATACAAACATGCAAACAGAATCAATATATGCTTTCAAAAGTGCAGCAAGAAACAGAGTTTACTTGCCTTAACATTGACGACAATTATCAGAGACTTATCTGGCTCGAACAGTACACAAACACAATCCGTCTCCTTGAAAAGTTTAAAACTTGGTCGGCTTGTTTACAGAGAGCCTTCAAAAGTTTTCCTCTATGTGAAGTTTTTGTGAATGAGGATGCATGATGCGTTTGAAACTATTTATATGAAAATTCCTAAGCCATGCCGAGAGAAAAGACGTTTCTATTAAAGTTTTAGTATCCTTAAAAAATGCTACTCTAGTTTTAAAACAAATAAAAATGTAGACCGAACCAATTTGGTTAAAAATGAGACGAACCGAGCTTGCCTTGTTCGATCGGACAACTCTCACAACCGCGCCCCTTTTCTGAAATAGAATCGGCACAGAAAGCTGATTGACAATAGTATTACAAATAGACCCCTCAAAACCTTAAACATTATATTTGTGGATTTATGGATTTCTGGGCGTTACAGTTGTACCCTCCTTATAAAAATTTCTCCCCGAAATTTACTTACTTAAACAGATCTTGGTAGCCACTTCGCATATCTGCCTCAGCTTCCCAGGTTGCTTCCCTCTCTGAGTGGTTCACCCACTGAATCTTGATCATATGGATATTTCTATTTCTTAACTTTTGGTTTTCAGAATCTTCACTGCTCTTATTCATAGGTCAGATAAGGTGCAGGATGTCGGCTCGTACCTTAGCACATGCAAAAGCTTTGAAATATATTTCCTGAGAGCTGATATATGAAATATGTCAGGCCTGGTGCTTATAAGCACAGATACAACACGCAAAACACGGAAGCTTAAAAAGTGGCTAAAAATTTTCTTTTGGCCTGACCTTAAAATATATCATTCAACATAGGCGTTGTAACGCCTAGGAATTTTCCTACCTAAATCGCATGTCTTACTATTTTATTTATTTATTCGCATGAGTTATGCTATTTGATTTATTTAATTCCAACATCGAGTTCTTTTTTGAGATTCATGATTTAGATGATGCGAGGTAGGAAAAGATTTGACGAGGACACCGAGGACTCTCTTTTTTTAAATTCATTCTCGAAGTCATGCCACATGCCTTGAAACTTTCTATTTTTAGAAGGTGAACATCGGAGAGGAATTTCGTTTTGACATACTTTTAAATTTTTGCAAACCATGAGGGATTGAGAATTTCATTCTTTTAGAATATTAGCACATTTGCTACAAAAAAATACAAGTTTTACACACACTTGCATCATTATTAAAAATCAATTCCACGCATTTTCGATTATAGGCTAGGAGGGGAGTTCATTTCACCCAACTTTCATTCAAATTTTCTAAGTGTGGAGGAGTAGCACTTTTGATTAATTTAAATAGCAACTTTGAGTACTCCTTAAAAACAACTATTGCCACTAATCTACCTAATTATCCCTAAATTATCCTCACTAATCTACATAATTATTCCTAAATTATCCTCACTAATCTACCACCCCTATACAAAACAAATGTTAACCCTAACCCTCCCCCAAAAAAAATAAACGCCTCCCTCCCCCAAAGAATAAACTCACGCCTCCCTCCCCCAAAGATTAACTCACCCCTCCCTCTCCACATAGCCTCTCCATTTTTGTGGTAGCTTAAGGCTTCCCCTTGGCTTGGTGTGGTGTTCCTTGTCTTTCTCAAAGCCTACATCAACTCTTGGTTGTAAGTTTTTACAAATAAAGACAAGTACAAAGCTTCCTTGAATGCACCTTTCAAGCCTATGTATATGTGTGTGATGATTTATGATATTGGTGATTAGATAAATCCACTTTTAATTCATATCTTACTGTTTAATGAAATTCATTCATTTATTTTGTAGCCTAGTTCAGATCTGGACCTTTGGTGAAGGAGATGGTTAAGGCCGTTTTGTGGGTGTGAGTGAGGTTGTGTTGGGGTTGTCAAGGGTGGATTTTGAAGGGAGGAGAGGTCTAGTATGGCTTAGGTTTCGATTCAAAGGGGTTAGCAGAGGTCCTAAGGGTCGTCCATGGGCTGTGTGAGGGGTGGGTCGGGTGCTGGAGTCAAGGGAAAGGGCTGGTTCGAAGTTGTGTTTCTAACCTCTCCCAGAATTGTTCCTGTGCGCGACATGTAGGGTTTCGAGCATCACCGTGGTCACCTCAGACATTTTTTTTGAATTAGGTTTGTTTCGTTAGCTAGCCCATCGAGTTAGAGTTACGTGGGTCCAAGTTTGAGGTCATTTGGTTAAGAAATGAATTTTATATGTTTTTTACGGTTTTATCGCGTAGAGTGGGTCCTTTCGGGGTATTTTCGGGAAAGTTGGGAAATTGAGTCCTAGGGGCTGCCAAAATTCATGAATGACTTTACTATGTGTTTTAAGGGTATTATGAACTTTTTTTAAGCATTTTTATAATTTATGAGATTTTTTAATATTTTATGGAAATTTAAGGACTAGGAAATGATTTTTAGCATGTTCGACTATTTAAAGTGCATATGCTTACTTTTAAAGTATTTATGGGAAGAATATTTTTGAGGTTATGGAATTTATTTAATTATTGAGGATTTGAGAAAACTATTTGAGGCAAGAATGAGGAAAAATGATTTTTGAATGATGGGACTTGAAGTGGTTTTTCTATGACGGATATGGGGTCGGGAGACGTTCCGCTTGCCATATCAAAATGACGATCTGGACTTCAGATAAGTACTGAAGTGCATTTCCAACTGTCGGGTCTAGGCTCCAGATGAGTACTGGAGTACCTTTCCAACCTAGTACTAGTGTTTATTAGCTTGATCAAGAGACATGAGGTTGAGGAACCACAGTCGAGGAACGGAATTCACGAGGAAAAATGTTTTAGAAATCATTTTATTTATGCAAAGATTTTTATTTATTTTGAGCATGGAATTGTTTTAATGCATACCTTTTAAGTCAAGAAACTATTTTAAGTAGAAATATTTTAATGCATGTGCATGTATTATTTAGTACTCGTTATCTCAGTTTTATACTTGTTGAGTCTTTAGACTCACTATGCTTGGATGGTGCAGATGAGGCTGAGATCGAGATTGAGGGGCTGGATTCCTGAGCGGATTGCAGTCGGACTTGGCACCTACCCAGCGACCTCTTGTTTCCGCTTATCATTTTCAGTCTTTTTAGTATATGTCGACTTGTTTTGAGAAAAATATATTTTCTTATGCATTAGGATTATTCTTATGACTTAGCCAAATTTTAGCTAGCATGTACGTTTATGTTATTGTTAAGGCTTTTATTAACCTTAGAGACCCTATGATGAAGATTTTCTAGTATTGCTTCATTTAATAATATTTTTGTTATCTATCATGTGGAGTTATTAATATAAATCAGTCTTTTTAGTATATGTCGACTTGTTTTGAGAAAAATATATTTTCTTATGCATTAGGATTATTCTTATGACTTAGCCAAATTTTAGCTAGCATGTACGTTTATGTTATTGTTAAGGCTTTTATTAACCTTAGAGACCCTATGATGAAGATTTTCTAGTATTGCTTCATTTAATAATATTTTTGTTATCTATCATGTGGGAGTTATTATATAAAGAGAAAAAGAAACATTCCTAGTATTTTCTTTTCCGCATTTATGATTCTTTTAAATTAAATATAATTTAAGAAGTGAGGGACGTTTTAGTTTGTATCAGAGCATGGTTCTGGTTTGGGTTGTGCCTACAGCTGACTGCAGGAAGCTCAAGGAGCCTACGCCTCTTATTCGCATAACTAGCTAGGCGATCTTGTGCAGCTTTCATTCGCTGGAGAATCAAATACACCTGATCCCTCATCTGCTGCACAAACTCTGGAGAAGACAACTACTTCTCCCCCACTTCTTCCCAACATACTGGCGATCTGCACTTTCTACCATACAAAGCCTCAAATGGCGCCATTCCAATCGTGACCTGATAGCTGTTATTGTAGGAAAACTCAACCAAAGACAACGAGTCTTGTCAGCTACCACTAAAATCCATCACAACAGCTCTCAACATATCCTCTAAGATCTGGATAGTCCTCTCATATTGGCCATCTGTCTGGGGGTGATACGCTGTACTCATCGCCAATCTGGTACCCAGAGCTGTTTGCAAACTCTTCCAAAACCTGGAAGTAAATCTAGGATCACGATCTGAAACAATCGAAACTGGCACACCGTGTAATCTCACCACGAAATCTACGTACAGCTTCGCCATCTTCTTCAAAGAATAGGTCATGTCATAGGGAATGAAGTGCGCAGACTTCGACAATCTGTCTATCACAACCCAAACCGCATCACAACCTCTGCTGGAACGAGGTAAATGCGTGACAAAATCCATAGCTATGTGCTCCCAATTCCATTGGGGCACCTCTAAGCTTTGCAACAAACCATCAGGTCTCATCCTCTCTGCCTTGACTTGCTGACAATTTAAACATCGGGCTACAAAATCAGCAACATCACCCTTCAATCCTGCCCACCAGTAATGCTGCTTCAAGGCATGATACATCTTCCTTGCGCCAGGATGGACACTGTATCTACTGCAGTGCGCTTCTCGCAAGATCTCCTCCTTCAGGCCAATCATATTTGGCACAACCAGCCTGCCACGAAACCTCAAACAACCATCTAAAGAAACAGAGTAGTCGTCCAATTGACCAGATCTCACCTTAAGCTTCAACTCATGGATGGATGGATCAGTACTCTGAGCTGCTCTAATGCTAGAAACAATCTATGGCTCAACTTGAAAATAAGACACCACAACATAATCCTCAGCTGGGTAAAATCGCCAACCAGTAGTGCTAAGATGCTCATGGACCTTCGAAATCTGCATCGAAGCCAGCATCTCCACTTGAGCCTTTCTGCTCAATGCATCAGAAACTACATTCACTTTTCCAGGCTTATATTTGATCTCACAATCAAAATCTTTAAGCAGCTCCATCCACCTACGTTGTCTCATGTTCAAATCTGACTGAGAAAATAGATACTGCGGATTCTTATGGTCAGAGTACACCACAAATTTCTCACCATACATGTAGTGACACCAAATCTTCAAGGCAAACACCACTGCCACTAACTCCAAATCATGAACTGGGTAACGAGTCTCATGCGGTTTCAAATGACGAGAGGCATACACAATGACTCGACTGTTAAGATAAAATTTATTAGTTTTGGTGATAACAAAATGTGACCAAGAAATGATCTTAAGCTTTCGCAGAAGATTTCAGAAGTCATGACGTCATCCAAGTGTATTGAAGATTTCAGTATTTGTGACGTCATTAAGTATTTCCAGAATATAAGAAAATTTGAAGATTTCAGATTCCGTGACGTCATTGAGAGTTTCGCAGTAGACAAGAGAATTGAACTTTTCAGATCTCGTGACGTGATATCTTTTAGTTACAGTTTTCCAGTTTCGAGAGTTCTGAGCTAAGCACTGACTTTTGAGTTGACCATTCGGGAACATTTATTCAGACCTGAAGCTACAGTGAGACATCAGTTGTTAGAAGCGAAGTGTATTCAGACTTGAGTAACAGTTTGTGGTATATTGTTTCAGATCTCAGTATTTCAGAAGTGGTTACAGAGCTATCAGTGAACATCAGGTTTGAGGTTATCAGAAGTGTTCGATCAGAATTAGGAACAGTATATTTTCAGAAGTCGCAAGTATTCAGAAGTCGGAAATTTTCAGATATCTCTATGTATTCAGTTGTGACAGCTTCGAATACACAATCAGTGATGAGATAACAAATTACTTCAAGTGAGAAAGAACTGTTTTAACAGAAAGAGCTTTTAGGCGTAAGGAACGAACAGCTTCAAATGCTATCATATGTTTAAATTGGAAAGAATCAATGATCACGATTGAATCATACCTGGAATTAAGGAAACAATGTCAGAGCTATTTTGGGTAATAGTACACAGTACACAGAGGACGTTATACGATGTTTACCCAAATATGGTTATACAACAATTCAACCCTGACGAAGCGCAATTTACCTTCAGTGGAGCAGTGTATGCGATTGTATGATACGATGAAGATTTGCAGAGGAGAAAATTTTTTGAACCCTTGAGAACAAATAGTATAAAAGGCTGAAGAATTCAAATGATGAAGCTCTTCGCTATCTCTTTCTCTCCGTCCAATTTTATCTGTTGATTGTCCGTCTTCATCACTCTTGAGCTTTTTGCTTGCCTGTGCTATCTCTCACGAAAAAGCTCTCATACACTTACTGGAAATTGTCATTGCAAAAATATCCTAAGTCCAGTGTGTAAAACTCGAAGAACATTCAGTTCAGTTTCATAGAGTTAATCTTCGAGTTATCTTCTAGTTTACATTTGTAAACAGTTCTTGTTGATAAAAGAACCAGAAGATTTACAGCACTCAATAGTTGTGTATTTCAGTGTATAATATTTTTGAGTCTGTAACAAACGTGCTACGTAAAGCAGTTTGAGTAAAATCAAAGTGTTTGTAAACAGAAGCTGCGTCTGCGTGTATTTGGAGTTGCTAGGAGTTCACTTGGAGCGTGGCTCAGTGACCGGGTGTTTACAGTGTCTGTACTTATCAAAGCCTTCTAGTGGAACCTTCCTGAAAAGGAAGAAGGGGAGACGTAGGATTTGATATCCAAACTTCCATAAACAAATCTCTTGACCTTGCACTTTTACTTATTGCATTTATTTAAGTTTTCACTGTTCACTGAGTAATCGAATTTTTCCGCACACTTATTGTTAGTCGAGAGATCAGCATTTTGACTGAGATACCTTAAATCTGGTAACACAAATTTAAGTTAAGCAAGACGCTTGTAAAAATTGTTTTAAGGTTTCGAAAATTTAAAATACTAAGGAGTTCATTCAACCCCCCCTGCCCCGCTTCTGAACTCCTAAGGCTGTTTTTCGATCCATATTGATCCTATCATCGACCACTCTGCATCAATACACAATCCAATCCATTCAAAGAAGCATCAGCACAAACTACAAAACCACCTGAACCACACGGCAAGGCCAACACGGGCGCTGTAGTCAGCTTCTCCTTGAGCAATTGAAAACTATTCTCGCATTGCTCATTCCACACAAACCTCTTGCCCTTCTGAGTCAACTACGTCATTGGCTTAGCTATACTAGAGAATCCTTCTATAAACCGCCGATAATAGCCAGCCAAACCCAAGAAACTACGAATCTCAGCAATATTCTTGGGATGCTCCCAGTTAATCACTGCCTCAACCTTACTGGGATCCACATAAATACCATCGACTGAAATCACATGACCCAGAAACACAACTCGGTCTAACCAAAACTCGCACTTGGAGAACTTATCATACAGCTGCGAGTATCAAAGCGTCTGATGAACCAACTTCAAATGCTCTTTGTGCTACATCGGAGTCTTAGAGTACACCAAAATGTCATCGATAAACACAATCACAAACTGACCGATGAACTCTCTAAAGACTCGGTTCATCAAGTCCATGAAAACTACGGGAGCATTCGTCAAACCAAAAGGCATAACTAGAAACTCATAATGCCCATACCTCGAACGAAACGCAGTCTTCTCAACATCCTGCTCATGGATGCGCAACTGATGGTACCCCGAACGAATATACCTTAGAAAACACAGCCGAACCCTGAAGCTGATCAAACAAGTCATCGATCCTAGGCAAAGGGTACTTATTCATCATTGTCACCTTATTCAACTACCTAAATTCGATACACATCCTCATCGACCCGTCCTTCTTCTTAACAAACAGAATAGGCGCTCCCCAGGGTTGTTGGGAAACCGTGGCGGATCCGGATCCCGTCTCTCGACGGCGCAGTGGAAGTTTAAAATTAAGCGCCGGGAAACGTTCAATACAATACAAACAGCACTATAAACCATTCATAGGGCGTTTCTCGGGCTGTTACCTCGCTGGAGACAGGCGCCTGACTCCAACCAGAATCACAGAGAGACTGGCTCTTCACGGTAGGCGGCGGTAGATTACGTCTAATCAAGTCCACGACCGGAAGCAAGGTTCCTTCGTCAGCCTGCACTAGAAGGCCTGACGAGATCAGCACGGACGGAAACTCCTCAAAAAGTTGATCGGAATAAGTCCGATCACCTAGAGGCGGCGGCGGCGGTGATGGTGGTGGCCGGCGGCGGCGGCGATGGTGGTGGCCAGCGGCGGCGGCGGCTTTGGGAGAGGAGGGGGCGGCCAACTTTGGAGCTAGGGTTAGGTTATGAGTTACATCAAAGCCCTAAGTCATCTTAATTAAATTAAGTTGGTAGATGGGCTTGAACCGGCCCAATGGACTTGGTTCATATCCAGGTCCATGTGAACATTCGGTTCGTTTAATTCATTTAGGTTTCATCATAACTCCGATCGTCAATCAGATCGGACCGATCGACTCAGTTTCCAAAACTGAATATTATGATGCGAAAAACAATTTTTCAGATTACCTAGTCCAAATGACAGTTTTGCCCCTCAACAGTGGGAAATCACGATTTGACCCATGTTGACTTTTAGGAAGTCGTACTTCCATAAATCATCCTCCTATGCTCAACACATTTAGCTCAGTTTCCATGCGGGAATCTTGAATCCAGTACTTGTGTGACCCTCAATGGTTCAGGGATACAGCTAGCCGTGGGCCCACAACCATTGTGGCTCCGAAATCACAATTTCGGACTTGCCCAACGGATCATGGTAAAGCGTCTAGCAACATCGCCCCATGATCCTCTAGGTATCACTGATAGTTCCTACAAGAACCAGTTGGTCGTGGTTAGCGTACAGTACGGTCCTTTCAATCCATATATCCCGATCAGATCAACGACCATTGGTAAATCGAGACTCGTTAGATATCCGATAGCTATGCATACATCTTGGAGATCGAATAGTGACATCGTGAGTGTAACTAGGTAAACCCATTTACCTAAAACACTTCTAGTACTCTGGCCAGAGATTTATACACTATTATCCTCTCAGATAGCATAGTATATCCACGAATGTAAGCGAGCGGTGAATCCTCGACAACAATGCATCGACTCCTACATGCATCGGGATCTTACCCAATCCCGCCGCCTAATGACCCCAAATGAGTCGGCAAACGGGTCAAAGTGAGACGCCTATCATGTAGAGTCTCAATGACGTTTCGAGTCGTGAGGACTAATCAGTACAACCAAGACCTCGGACTTATCCACTCGACAAATGGTAACCACTTGGAAAGTCCGAACGAGGGTAGTTCGATAGATCACCAGGTCACTATCCATCTGCATGCTCAGAACATCACAATGTTCCCTACCAATGAAACATGGTACTTCGCATCGCAGATACTAGTCTCAAGCTCGGGCGGCCTTATCCTCATTTTGACGGCCCAATCGACTAGGAACTAATTCAGAATACACAGTGACTATTAGATGTATTTCATGATAGCCGTCATACCCACTATCACATCTAACATACACTATGGTGCATTCTAGGTCTTTATCCAACACAATTGTTAACATTATATAAACATAATGAAGATAAATAATGCCGTAAACAAATACGAATATCATATATAAAGACTGTCATATACAAGAGTCTATAAACCCACACGGCACAGGTTTGCTAGTTGGGCATCTACTCTAACAATCTCCCACTTGCCCTAAAGCCAACTACTCATCAGATGCAGTCCCATTGTTTCGCGATGTTTTTCAAACAACGGTCCTGGAAAGTGCTTCGTAAGTGGATCAGCAACGTTGTCCGCAGAGGCGACTCTCTCAACTGCTATGTCACCTCTAGCCACAATATCCCGGATTATGTGATATTTCCTCAGTATATGTTTGGATCTTTGGTGAGACCTAGGCTCCTTTGCTTGCGCAACGGCACCCATGTTGTTGCAGTACACCGGGACTGGACCAACTCCATTAGGAATGACGCCCAACTCTTGGACGAAATTCCTTATCCAAACCGCCTCCTTAGCAGCAGCTGATGCTGCGATGTACTCAGCCTCAGTGGTTGAATCCGCGATGGTGTCTTGCTTGGAACTCTTCCAATAGACAGCAACACCATTGAGCATGAATACAAATCCAGAGGTTGACTTCGAATCATCCACGTCACACTGGAAGCTAGAATCAGTGTAGCCTTCCAGTTTCAGTTCACCACCCCCTTATACCATGAACATATTATTAGTCCTTCGTAAGTACTTAAGAATATCCTTCACAGCCTTCCAATGTAATTGGCCGGGGTTGGCCTGGTAGCGGCTCGTGACACTCAAAGCATATGCGACATCCGGTCTAGTTGAGATCATGCCATACATAATACTACCTATTGCCGAGGCATATGGCACACGTGTCATACTCTCTATTTCCTCATCAGTCTTTGGACACATAGACTTAGATAGAGTGACCCGTGGCACATAGGTAGGTGTCCTCTCTTGGACTCTTCCATAGAGAACCTCTTAAGTATGGTATCGATGTAGGTGGCTTGGGTGAGTCCGAGCATCCGTTTCGATCTATCCCGATAGATCTGTATTCCAAGAATATAGGATGTTTCACCCATGTCCTTCATCGAAAATCTACTAGACAATCATACTTTAGTTGACTGCAGCATTCCTACATCATTCCCAATGAGTAGAATGTCATCAACATAAAGTACGAGGAATGTCACAGCGCTTTTAACTACCTTCTTATATACACACGTCTCCTCAGGATTCTTGATGAAACCAAATTCCTTAATTGTTTCATCGAATCTCAGGTTCCAACTCCTCGATGCTTGTTTGATACCGTAGATCGATCTCTGAAGTTTGCATACCTTATGCTCACTTCCTACAGATGTGAAACCTTCAGGCTGCGTCATATAGATCTCTTCCTTAATGTTTCCATTAAGGAACGCAGTTTTCACATCCATTTTCCATATCTCATAGTCGTACCATGCGGCTATGGCTAATAAGATTCTAATTGACTTGAACATCGTGACTGGAGAGAAGGTTTCATCATAGTCAACACCTTGCCTTTGAGTGTAACCTTTCGCGACCAGTCGTGTCTTGTAGGTAATTACCTTACCATCAGGCCCAAGTTTCCTCTTGTATACCCATTTGCATCCAATAGGAACAATTCCTTCGGGAGAATTAACAAGAGTCCAAACTTGGTTAGCATGCATCGAGTCTAACTCAGACTGCATTGCTTCAAGCCACAAATTAGAATCTGCATCGGAAATTTCCAAGTTCTTGGATCAGATCCAACAACTTGATCACTTTGATCATCTTCAAGGAGAAAACCATATCTCTCAGGAGCCCTAGGAACCCTTTCGGATCTCCTAGGTGCGACCATTTCTGGTACTGGCTCTGGAGGTGCGAGAGACTCACTTGATACTTCAGTTGGTTCTCGAACCTCTTCGAGTTCTACTATCTTGCCTTTTCTATCAAGTAGAAATTCCCTTTCCATAAAGGTGGCATTTCTAGAAACAAACACTTTTGTTTCACTTGGATAGTAGAAGTAGTATCCAATGGAATTCTTTGGATATCCAATGAAGTAGCATAAGATGGATCTCTCCCACTGTCTGCTTCACGTAAGCAGGACATCCCCAAATCCTCATGTATGAGTACTTGGGTGGTTTGCCCATCCATATCTCATATAGAGTTTTATCCACTGCCTTGGTGTGGACATTGTTCAACAACATTACCGCCGTTTCGAGCGCATAGCCCCAAAACGAGATAGGAAGTTCAGTGAAGCTCATCATAGATCGAACCATGTCCAACAAGGTTCGATTACGACGCTCCGCTACACCATTGAGCTGTGGTGTGGCTGGAGGGGTCCACTGTGCGAGAATCCCATTCTCTTTTAGATAGTCTTGAAATTCAGCACTCAAGTATTCACCACCTCGATCGGATCAAAGTGCTTTAATACTTTTGCCTAGTTGATTTTCTATCCGATTACGACGCTCCGCTACACCATTGAGCTGTGGTGTGGCTGGAGGGGTCCACTGTGCGAGAATCCCATTCTCTTTTAGATAGTCTTGAAATTCAGCACTCAAGTATTCACCACCTCGATCGGATCAAAGTGCTTTAATACTTTTGCCTAGTTGATTTTCTATTTCAGCCTTGAATTCTTTGAACCTTTCAAAAGATTCAGACTTGTGCTTCATCAAGTACAAGTACCCATATCTAGAGTGATCATCGGTAAAGGTGATGAAGTATGTGTGACCATATTTAGTACCAATACTAAATGGACCACACACATCAGTATGGATCAAATCCAATAGGCCTTGAGCACGCTCACCCTTGCCCTTGAAGGATTGCTTAGTCATCTTTCCCTTAAGACAAGATTCACAAGTCGGTAGGGAGTTAATGTCTGACAGATCAAACATGTCACTCCTAACTAACTTGTTCATCCTACTTAGAGAAACATGTCCTAGCCTAGCGTGCCAAAGTTGTGCTGGGTTTAAGCTATCGTGTTTCCTTTTAATCGTTGTTGTATGTGTTTCGACATCGCGAGTTGGAACGTCTTTTAATTTTAAGGTGTACAAATCGTTTTTGTGTTCCCCAATACCAATTAAACATTCATTCTTGTAAATATTGCAAATCGAATTAGCAAACATACAAGAATATCCATCACTATCAAGCATAGAAACAGAAATAATGTTCTTTATTAATTCGTGAACAAACAAAACGTTTCTCAATAACAACTTAAAATCAGAAGACAGAAATAAATAAACATCTCCTATAGCTACTGCAGCAACTCTTGCTCCATTGCCAAGCCTCAAGTGGGTCTCACCCTCTCTAAGATGTCGGCTTCTTGTCATCACCTGCAAATCATTGTAGATATGAGATCCACATCCGGTATCAAGTACCCAAGAAGTCGAATTAAGAGAATTTAAACAAATTTAAATTCCCTTTAGTTTATCGAATAAACTTTTATCTTGATATTAGTTTTACCTCGTATTTAAAACGAGGGATTTTATTTTCGAAAAGTTTGGTCTCATGCAATATATTTTAAATCATATTTAAAACATGCGGATTCAACTAACTATATATCACATATATAAACATTGGGATGATCGATCGCGAGGGCTATGCGGTCCGTGGTTGCCAATCACGGACCTGGGTCCAATTCTAGGTGAAATGCAATATGCAATGCAATCCTATTACAATTGTTTCCGGTTTTACAGATCTTCGGTCTTCAATATCTTTGATCGTCATCGGGCCCACCATCTTCAAAAGTCCTCCCACTAAGTCTAGTAATTTACAATAAATTTCCATGACACATAAGGGATACATTTTAAGGGGTGGGAACGGGCCACAAACAGACCCACTTTTATAAAATGATAATCAACAATATTACAACCAAAATCATAAAAACCTAAAGCATACACCTAACACATTGGGGCACGGCTCTCAATCATCCCAATCATGCAATAAA
>KQ989053.1:25455-44198 GCA_001598015.1 Dorcoceras hygrometricum | reverse complement strand
AGGTCGCTATCTATCTGCATGCTCAGAACATCACAATGTTCCCTACCAATGAAACATGGTACTTCGCATCGTAGATACTAGTCTCGAACTCGGGCGGCCTTATCCTCATTTTGACGGCCCAATCGACTAGGAACATGTTCAGAATACACAGCGACTATTAGATGTGTTTCATGATAGCCGTCATACCCACTATCACATCTAACATACTCTTTAGTGCATTCCAGGTCTTTACTCAACGCAATTGTAAATCATTACACACATAATGAAAGTAAAGAATGCCATATAAGTAAATGCGAATATCATATATAAAGACTGTTTGTACAAGAATCTATAAAACCCACACGCCACAAGTTGGCTAGTTGGGCATCTACTCTAACACAATTGGTATCAGAGCAGGTTGTTCTTGAACGAGCAATGATTTTAAAACACATGTGCTATGTTTTTAATGTTTTAACTGTTTTTGAGAAGCTTGTTTATGAAGACCAGTCAATCTGTTTTAATATAGAACCGGTTTTTCGCTTGATGAACTGTCGGGATGCGCGAGTCTCGGGAAGATGCCAAGCTTCTATTTTCGTTGTGCTGTAAGATCACTTGGAGCGAGGCTCAGTGACAAGCACATGGGGCGAGATAGAAGAAGGAAAAATCTGAGCTGTTCTCTGTTTACTGGTTCTTCATTTTTAAGCAACTCAGTAGCACTTGTTCATTTGAAATATTTTGTATGCTCTGATTTGTTTTAAAATGTTCTGTTTTTGCGGATTCCAGCTGATGCAAAATTTTGTTTTTTTAAAAAAAGATTTGAGCTCATGTTATAAAAGATAGGGAGAGTGGCGTCACTGTCTTTTATAATTTCGAGTTATGCATCAGTTTCGCTTTTGAAAATCATATACTGTTGTATATGGTGCTTCCAAAAGCTGTTTTGTTTTTCAAAGATTAAAACTCCTGCTGTTACATTGTTTTTGTTGTAACAGTGTAGGGAGAGCTTTTTGTTTTAATTATCGGGAAGACCAGCAGATTCACTCTCTTTTTGATTCCCACAAAAAGGGAGAGAATTGTTAGAACATGCATCGTTGATTTAAGGTTTTGTGTAAATCAAAAAGGGAGAGATTGATGGATCTGTTTTGACAGATCCTAATTAAGTTTTGAATTACACAAAACCTGTTATTGTGTTTCTAACAATTCTACTTGAGTGTACAGATTCTAGCTATCGAAGAAGATGATGAACAGTCGAATAATCTGTCCAGCCGATGGTTCGCAATATAAACAATCAGCAGTTGGTTTGGTGTTCATGGAATCGGCAGCTGGATTAGCAATGGAGACGTCCAAAGTTGAATCAGCTGTTCGTAATCAGGCGGAGGCCAAGTTGAACCAGATGGAGCATAGTGAACCAGCTGGAACAATTACAACCAGCTGCAAGCGCTAAAGAGCGAAGTGAACCAGCTGGAACATGTTTTGAGAAGTGCGCTGGAGAAATATATCGAAGAAGAAGATTCCAATTATAAGCACTGTTGATGAATCTATTGACAGTCGCTATTCAAGAAGCTAAGAAGAGTCGCAAGCTGGAGCTGGAACGACAAAGATCAGCAGGAAGCTACAGTGATCAACAGGAAGTAATCAGTAGATGAGAGGAGAAGTGAAAGAGATGAAGCGACGTCGTGCTGAAGAATCAACAGATGGATTAGCGTTGATGACGTCATCAGTGACATCATCATATTCAGCAGATGGTTTGAGTCCAGCAGTCGCAAGATATCAGCAGGTAGCTTGTACATCCAGACGCAAGAGGGAAGCGACGTCATAGAGGAGGCAATCCAGTCGCAAGCTACTGTTCACCAGCAGATGATATTTGGAGATAGCGATAGCAAAACGATGTCGTTTACATAAGTTGATACGACAGAGTTTTGCTCTTGCGCTAAAGATTCAGCAGATGCTCTTTGCGATGAAGAAAATCAGCAGGTACTTCTCTCAAGAGAAACCAGCAGGTAGCAACAGTACTTCCAGGCGTAAGCTATAATGAACCAGCTGTTGCTACGCTTCCAGTCGTTGGGAAATCCAGTCGCGAGCTACAATATCCAGTCGCAGGAAATCCAGGCGCAAAGAATCGTAGAAGTAGCAAAGCGCAGCAGTTGAAGAATGAACCAGCAGCGAAGCAGTTGACGATTTACGAAGAGTTATCAAAGCTGGATGTCAACTGCTGAGCTCAATTCAAATGGCGAAAACGACAAGAAGCCTACAAAAGAAAAGGACAAAAGTACTATTCCCTGTCGGTACTTTACAAGACACATTTTAAACGGAAAGAAATCTGAACAGAGGCTTATATACTTCAAGAGCGCCATTGAAGAACAGACGACGTTGGTGCAACTACAGTACTGTGGCAAAAATACATTGATTACACAGCGGTACTTTACAAGACACATTTTAAACGGAAAGAAATCTGAACAGAGGCTTATATACTTCAAGAGCGCCATTGAAGAACAGACGACGTTGGTGCAACTACAGTACTGTGGCAAAAATACATTGATTACACAGTGCACCAACAGAGGGAAAATGAATCTCAAGTGAAGCTGTCAATTACCATTCGAGAGAGAGCTTAATTGCAGTTGACAGTGGAGCTAGAATTAGCTTGTTAGAGCATTTCCCTAGTGTGTGAGAAACAGAGAGTTTGAGAGCTTCATTGTATCAATCTCACACACAGAGATTCATTCACACTTTATTGGTGAATGAATCTCAAAACGTTTAACAGTTCCCGTCCAAGCACGAAGACGTAAAACTCATGTGTATGTAGTTAGTCACACAGTTGCGGCTGTTGTGTATTTGTGGAGTCTAGGAGTTCTCACAGCTGCTGGTTGTGGGATTGGGTCTGTACACAAGTTGTAAGATCAAATCTTCTAGTAGTGGATCCTTCCGAGGTGGAAGAAGGGGAGATGTAGGACATTGAGGTCCGAACTTCCAGAAACAAATATGCTGTGTATTGTATCGTGTTCTTTATTCATTCAGCATTCGCTTTACTTTTGCACGCATACACATTAACAAATCAGCACTTGCATTTATTTAGCATCGCACGTTTACAGTAATCAGCACTTGCTCTTACTTAGCATCGCATAACAGTTCAGCAGCACACAAGCACAAGTCTCGAACAGATTTATGTTGTACATAAATCTGTTTGAATTGTATTAAAATATTAGGATTCAGTTCTGGTATTTTCCGCATGATTTTTAAATCATACCAGATCTATTTCCGGTGCTCTTCTTCGTGTGAATTGTTCAAGAACATCGAGCTATTGCAGCTCCAAGCAGCGCTGAAAATTTTAATTGCTCATTTTAAACAGCGGCTGCTAGTTTCCTCATAAAACAGGGACCAACATCATATGCCAATGGTCTCTGGACATAGAGCTGGGCTAAACCAACAGATTTCCTACTTAAAGCATCAGCAACAACGTTAGCCTTTCCTGGATGATAGCTGATTATACAATCGCAATCCTTCACCAGCTCTAGCCATCTTCTCTGTCTCATATTGAGTTCCTTCTGGGTGAAAAAGTATTTGAGGCTCTTATGATCAGTGAATATTTCACACTTTTCCCCATAAAGATAATGTCTCCAAATTTTAAGGACAAAAACTGCAGCTGCCAACTCTAAATCATGCGTGGGATAATTCTTCTCATGATTCTTAAGTTGTCTGGAAGCATAGGAAATCACTCTTCGGTCCTGCATCAATACAACACCTAAACCCAACTTAGACGCATCTGTATAGATGACAAACTTTCCTTGATTAGATGGCATAACTAACACAGGGGCTTCTATCAGCGCTTGCTTCAACTTGTCAAAGCTGAGTTGACATTCTGGTGTCAAATCATACTTAACCTGTTTTCTTGTTAACGAGGTCAAGGGAACTGCTATCTTGAAAAATCCTTGGATAAATCGCCTGTAATATCCAGCTAATCCCAAGAAACTCCTTACTTCTGAAACAGATTTTGGTACCGGCCAGTCACGAACAGCTTCTACCTTAGCTGGGTCAACTTCCAATCCATCCTTAGATATAATATGGCCTAAAAATGCAACTTTCTCCAACCAGAAATCACACTTACTAAATTTAGCAAACAACTGCTTATTCTTAAAAACTCGAAGCACTGTCCTCAAATGGTCGACATGCTCAAATATGGTCTTAGAGTATACTAAGATGTCATCTATGAATACAACTACGAATTGGTCCAGAAATGGTTGGAAAACTCTATTCATTAAATCCATAAAAGCTGATGGGGCGTTAGTAAAACCAAAAGGCATCACTAAAATAGTGACCATAACGAGTTCTGAAAGCTGTCTTATAGATATCTGCTGCCTTAATCTTTAACTGATGGTAACCAGATCTCAAGTCGATCTTAGATAAGACTATCGACCCCTTCAACTGGTCAAACAGATCTTCAATCCTAGGAAGGGGATATTTATTCTTAATGGTCAATTTACTCAACTCTCGGTAATCTATACATAACCTCAAACTCCCGTATTTCTTCTTAACAAAAAGAACAGGGGTTCCCCAAGGTGAAGTACTTGGTCTATAAACCCTTTCTCTAACAGATCTTGTATATGTTCCTTTAATTCCTTCATTTCTGATGGAGCTAAACGATAAGGTGGTCTAGATACAGGGGCTGCTCCTAGCACTAAGTCAATCGAAAATTCCAGCTCTCTATCTGGTGGTAGTCCATGTATATCCTCTGGAAAGACCTCGGGAAACTCATTCACTACCTCCACATCTGAAATTTGGGGCTTACTAGTCGTTGCTAAGGACGACAGACTTATAAAAAATCCTTCCCCACCTTTCCTCAAACAGCGTTGAGCCTTAAGAGCTGTTATAATGCGTGGAATCCTACAAGTCTGATTGGCTTCAAACGTAAATGAATCTCCTCTAGGTGGGTTAACCACTACTGTTCGAAACATAAAGTCAATTACTACTCCATACTTGGTTAACCAGTCCATTCCCAAAATCAGATCGAACTCAGGCATTGGTAGCACTATCAAATCTGCGGTGATCTAACGCCCTTGAAGCCTAAGTTCTATATTCCGAAACAAATCATGGGACACTAACTATTCTCCCGTAGGTACTGTTACACAAAAGCCCGCAGTTTTTTGGTCGGGTTGGATGGGTAACTTCTTAGCAAACTTGGCTGCTATAAAAGAATGAGTAGCTCCTGATCTATCAATGCTATGGAGGGCAAACCAACAATCGAGATCTTACCCGTGACTACTGTGGAATCTGGATTGGCCTGCTCAGCTGTCATCACATAGGCTCTGCTGGTCGCCAGTTTCCTTGACTTCGGGCAATTCTTCAAAATATGCCCTGGAAACCCACATCTGTAGCAGACATTCTGTCCAAGTCTGCATTGACCAGGATGATTCTTCTGGCACTTAGGACACACCGGTCTATTGTTGCCAGCAGGAACTGAACTAATGGGTTAGGATCGGTAGAGGTTTTTAGCTCTTGAGGCCTACTGCTGATTCTTATTCGCAGGTCTCTGTCCACTGCTTCTCTGTAAGTCTTGGGAACAGATAGCTTAACATTCATCTTGAACATAGGCTTTAATCCCTCCACGAAGTGACTTAACTTCTCCTCTGGGTCGTTACCTATAAGAGGTACAAAGTAACACCCTCTTTCAAACATCCGCACATACTCCTGTACGGTCAGGCTTCCTTGTTTCAAGGTTAGAAACTCCCTTTTCAATTCAGACCTCTTGTCTGCTGTAAAATATTGCTCAAAGAACACTTGCTTAAAATCTGCCCAAGTAAGATTTGTCAAATCCACCGATAACTTAGCTCCTTCCCACCAAATCATGGCATCCTCTCTCAACATGTAGATAGCGCACCTAGGCCTATCCAAATCTGACATCTGGAGGTACTCGAAGATAACCTCCATTGACTTGATCTAGCTTTCAGCAACTAAGGGATCTGTTGTACCACTAAACTCCTTCGGCTTCTGCCTTCTGAACTTTTCTTGGGGATCATCATGGCTTGGTCCTCTACTACTAGAAGATTGGCCATTACCTCTGCCGGTTTGTTCTACCAGCAACCTTAAGAGTTGAGCGATACTAGCATTACTGTCAGGGTTGGTTTCTTCTAAGGAATTACCCCTTCTACCTCTTCCTCTGCCTGACATCTTATAATCTATAGCCCGGAATCCACCACAATATAATTATCAGAACATGTAAATTTTAAAGACAATGCTCTGAAACATAAAATAAACACACAGCTCTGGAGAAATGGTCGATGAAATCTGTTTCAACTGGAAGTGCATGTGTTTATCTCAGGACCATGCTCTGATACCAAGGTGTGACACCCAAACCCATGGGGTCACGAATTGAAAAGATAAAAGAAAAGAAGTACTGAACAACAATTGTTATAAGCTGTATTTCTTATAACCAACATAAAATTCAAAACACAAATACAAATATTGTGCCGCCAAACAGTAAATAACGGAACAGATTTCTCAACATCAGATTTTAATTTATCAAAATGTAAAGTGCGATATGTCTGAATTATATTTGAACTCAATAGTGTTGCAATGGATCTAATACAGACTTTACAAAAGATCAAAACAACAACATCTAAGACACGGAAACGCTAGCCTTCGATAAACACAACACCACAGTTCGTTCAGATCGCACCGCTCGCTTGTCCCGTATCTGTCTCTCTTGCACCATTTAAAAGCTAATGAGCCTTGGGGCTCAGCAAGTAAAATCTGAAGATATCAAAATCACTTAATGCAGGCAGACATCTTAACTTTAACATAGCTTAACATTCCATAGTTTAAAGGAATACATTCATCGTAAACTTTCTTTCATAAACTCGGATGTGGGGATAATAGCCAGATCCCTTCATTAATTTTCTTGTGATTATGGCTTAGAAGCTCTCCTTAGATCCGTTGTGCACTTGATCAAATGACTTCTGAATTCAGTTTTTAGCATATAGCTCATTGTGAAAGGGCAATCGACACTCTCGACGACTGCTCACCCTTCCTTTATGAAAGGGCAACTGACATCTGGACAACTGCTCACCCTTCCTTTGTGACCGTCTGTTATCTATGCCATAAATCCTTTAAAACTAAACATTTATTCCTTTAAACTCATATCTCTTGTTGAAATCAGATTTTGAACAACATCGGGGTTCACTTATTTCATTTCTCTTTAAAATCTTACTGAGTATCATATTTAACTACTGGAATCTCATCGCTGAAGTGAAACAGATCTGACTAACCAAAATGGTGTTTGAAAACTAAAAACATATCTCTATCATGAAAATAGGTTCGACTATAAAAACAGTATATGCTAACGTTGAAACAGATGTGACAAAAGGAACTGTGTCGTTAGCGTAGGAAATAGATTTGACTTCGAGGTTTATAACGCTATCGGGATAACAGATGTCAACACAAAAACAATGTTTAGAAAAGAAACAGATTTGACATAAGTCAACTCAGATGTCAACATTTCCAAACGAGATAATTTAGATGTCAACACAACTGATTGGTCAACTCAGATGTCAACACAATTGGATTGGTCAACTCAGATGTCAACGCAAAGGTAAAATGGTCGACAATATAGAAACTGACAAAGTTTCAGATGTTAACATGGAATCTGGTTGTTAACATATGACACGGAAATCTGGCTATAAAACTAGTGTTGTGACATCCGAACGACTTCCATGATACCAGTGCTACTTGTCAAACCAGAACTAGTTTCCGATTTAACCAGCATCACCGATTACTAGAAATCAAGTCTGGACGTCTCCAAACACCAGAAAGAATAACTTTCATGAACATACATTGAACTCAAATCTGAACTACTCAGTACTTTAAAAACATCATCATCTTCATTAAAACATTCTGAGAAGTTTTAAAACAGAAACATATCTTTGAACCCGATCTTTTCTTTTCTTAAACATTATTGAACATACGTAAACATAATCTTATCTTTATCTTTAACATAAACAGGAAAGCAAACACATAATGAAGAACAATATATGCTTTAAAATGGTGTAGCAAGAATCAGCTTTTAATTGCCTTAAACTGAGAAACACAAGGTAAGTTGATTCCTGCAGAGATCCTCCCTCAAGCCACCACAACGTGCTTCTTTGAAATATTTGAGAGAACAAGAAAGAGTTTTCTTCAACAAGTGGAAAATGAACTTCACTTTTCTTTCGAACCAATAATATAAGGGAGTGGATTAGTGGCAGGTGATGTGTTACGATGAAGCATGACACACCATGCCTATATTTGTGAAATTTAGTGAAATTTCCTCTCGGTATTTTAAATCTTGCAAATTTGCCAAGAAGGTTTTAAAAAGAACAATTTGCTCATTAAAACATTTTCGAATAACTAAGAAATCTGCTCGTGTCTAGCACTTGAGGTGAAATCTACCTGGAATCTGCTCACGTCGTGTCTCAATGCTGAAACTTAAGAAATCAGCTTTCACATAAAATTATTTATGCTGAAATCTAATATATCAATTTATCCCTTAAAATAAAAAGGTTCATTTATGTGGTCCTATGTATTTTGGGGCGTTACAGTAAAAGTTTCGGAAACTGAACATTCTAAATAAAATATCTGAAAAGTGTATCATAATATAGATAAACGTCAGAGTGGCAACGAGGTACAGCTGCAGCGGACGCTCAGAGGTCCTCACCACCAGTAGGGACAGAATCATCAGCAGTCTCACCTGCATCATGTAAACCTAGTGAGCCTAAAGGCCCAGTATGCTATATCTTTTAACATAGCAAAGTACATATAATAAACACATGCAAGCACATACGCCTAATAAAATAACGTTAAAACATGCATGCATGGATGATCGTAAAACATGGTTCGTAGCTCAGTCGTAACGTATCATAATCATATAGCATACATAAAAAGGCATGACATAACGTATCATGAAAACGTATGAGTCGTATCAGTGAAATGTGAGCGGGCGTATGATTGATCAATCGAAAGAACCAACGTACGTAACGGTGCGGTTCACCCGATCTTATCTCGGGATCCCACACACCTCTATGCCACTTCATCATGTCGTGATCACATGGATCCATAGGCTCGTAATACATTAAACAAGGGATCCTCAGGCCCGGTATCCCGACTAGCTCCCATCATTAAACTTGCCACAAGTCACTTCAATCCCTCGGGTTTTCTTAAAAAAACATGCCTTTAACGTTTCATAAAATTCTCATGATGCATGCATTTCGTTAAAATGCGATTTAAAAGCTTAGCCCGTCAATATATATTTAATCCATTTATTTAACACATTAACATACATAGAATACTACATATATAATTAAATACATATTTATGGGCTTCTACATTTTCTACTCCGGTCAAGGACAGATTCAAGAGCCTGGCACACTACTTCTAAGCCCAAAAAGAACCTATACTTAACTTAAAATTGAAACTTAGCCTTAAACATGACTTGACTCAAAGCTTTAAATTCAACCTTTAAAATTTCTAAATTACTCCATCCTTTACTAAAAGTCAACTATTTAAAATTTGACTAATTAAAAACACATTGACCAATTTTGACTAAATAAAATCCCAAGGACCACAATTTGACTTCAAAACTTAAAAATGAAATATTAGGTCCAACAATTATTAAAAGTTTGACTAATATTTGACTTTAAAACATTTGACCAAAATTCTTAAAATTTGACCTTAGACTTTAAAATTAAAATAACCGGTCGAGAATTTAAATAAGTTGGACCAAACTTAAAATATTTTGACTCGACCCTCGACTAACCGACACGGTCCAACCGAACCAACCGATCCAGCCGAACCGGCCGGCCCATGCAAGCCCTAAACCTAACTCCCCCGCACGCCGCACACCCCATGCGACACGCCACCTTCCCACCATCGGCCCTCCTGCTCCGGCCGCCCAGGGCCGGAGCCCCACCGACTGGACCATCCCTAGGTCCGGCCGGTTCTCTTGGACCCAACCTCGGACCCAGCTGGGAGCCACACCACATGTACGAAGCTTGATAAGTGCACGTCTCACACACGGCGCACGGGAGACACACCGGCCATGGTTTGGGTCTTGGTTCAGCCGTTATCTCCCACTCATGGACCACATCCAGACCTCCGTAAGACCACCATGAACCACCTATATGTGAGTCATATTCCCATGAACAGCCCTTTAGCCGAAGCAATACAAGAACCGAATGGAAACATGTTAGAAAAATGTGAGACATGCGTGGATTTAAAGCTTTAAACGTAGATCAATGCAAATTCACATACAATTCATGCATTTGAACATTAAAAGCAGTTTAATATAGCGTAAATGGTGAGAAAAAGAATAGATATTACATGCCTGGATTGAAGAAAGGGAAGATCTGCGAGTTCGACGTGTATGACGCAAGATCGGGACAAGACCGCCTTGGATCACCAAAACTTTGAAGAAATCGATGGGGTTGCTTGAAGAAGGAGGGACGGCTATGGTGAATGAGTGGAGGCTAGGGTTATACAAAGTAAGGTTTGAAAGAATGAGTGGTGACAAAAATGACCCCTCATGTGTTTAATTAAGAAATAAAAGGAGTTTTACATCCTAACCTTCCATTAAGTTGAAGTGTTGAACAAAACTTTAAACATGACTTTAAAATCTCTAATTTTCGTAATAAAAGACCTCCCCAATTTTAAAATACAATAAAGTCCATTAAAACAGCCCGTATAGGCGAAAAACGTGTTCCCCTTCAAAATGATCATTAAAACCCCAATTTTTGGAAATCGCTGCTTAAAAATAGTAAATTTATTCTTAAAAATCTAAGGGTTTAAAAATCTCAAAAAAATTGCATCCATGTCGTCCCTAATCTCGTCCACGCGTCCGGAACTCAAACAGACTAAAATATACATGCATGTCATGCAACATTAAAATCATAAATAAATCACATAAAATAGCATTTAATTTTCGAAAATACTTTTTCCCCTAGTCATGCACTCATTTTTACGTATTCAGGATTTTTAGGCGTTACAATATTTGTGGATTTATGGATTTTTGGGCATTACAACATGTCTTATTCATTTTTGTCGGGGAATCTAGTGATTTTTTTGGGTCCTTGGTAAAACTTGACTTATGTGGTCCGTTACCATTTGGAATTGTTTCTACAAGATGCTTCCAGTCAGATAGAGGACGAAAACCCAAATTCTGGGCAGATCTTTTCTATCCATATTTTAATGTTGTTGTTGGCTAATCAGGTTTCAGATCTGAGTTGTTCGGCACTCTCGTTGTGGTAATTGTAGCACAGAAGCTAAGGTACGGATTTGAGCTAGTATTACAGCTTTGGGATAAGCTTGGATATATATGTATGTTTGCTGGTATGCTATGCAGTGTATGCTATCGTGCTGTTGTTGTCAGGCCCGGTGTACAATACAGAGTTAACCACACAAAATACAATCGCGGAAGCATTTAAAATAGTGCTAAAATATTTCGCTTTGGCCTGACTTAGAAAATCATAATTTAAAATACAACGATACTCAAAATACTGGTTTTACAACAACAGAAAACCAACCACAACAGATACAACCATATAGAGCGACTACCAATGATACAGTCATAGCAAGTCTCTCGCTCAACATAGACACAAATTAGCAATAAAACATTACATCCTTCCGGAGTAATCCTCGGAGGCTGCTCTATTGCCTAATATACATATATACATAACTGGGACACTCTATCCACCTCCCGGGGCACCTCCAGCTGGGCCATATCCACGACCAGCTGAGAAACCTGGAAACCCTGGACAACACACAAGCAAACGAACAATTCAGCCCCGGAGGGACATGGGGTCAAACCCCAGTACGGAGAGCAATATAAAACAGCATGCAGGTAGAGCAAGATATAAATGCGATGCTATGCATGAGAACATGGAGCTCAAATAATCCAAAGGACTGCAAAAAGATGAATGCCAGAACTGGAAGTGACACCGAATGTGTGAGAGAATGGGAGTTACCCAGGGAGCTCAAATAATCCAAAGGACTACACAAAGCTGAATGCCAGAACTGGAAGTGATCCGAATGTGTGAGAGAATGGGAGTTACCCAGGTGCTCGATCACACATGGTACCAATCACAACAGATTACAGGGATGGCCGCAACTCATGTGAGATAATGGGAGCTACCCATGCACTCAATCACATAAAACATCAGCACCAGCCAGAACTGGAAGGCCATATCGCATATGAGAGAACTAGGAGCTACCCATGCGCTCAATCACATGCACCCTTTCAACAAGGATTAGCTCAATAGCAAACAACAGATCAGGGTTCTCACAGCAGGTTGTTAACAAGGGCTTGCAAAGGAATAAGCAGAACAACATGACATGCGTGTATGCATAATACCGGAATGCGAACGATAGCACACTGTAGCTTCTTCGCGTTCTTCTTCCAGTTTCTCAAAGCTCTCAAAAGATGTATAGAAACAACGGTCTTGGCAAGAGGAACTGAACGCTACCAATTGGAGTTTTTTACCGTCGGAAATCAGAAGAAATCAACCACGGTGAACAGTAAGCGTTTCGCTACAGTAGGGGATATGTTTACGGGGAGAGATATTTTCTAAGTGTTGGGAAGTAATGGTGTTCGTCTGGTCAAAGTCCTGTTGGGAAGTAATGGTGTTCGTCTGGTCAAAGTCCTCTATTTATACAACTTAAGTCTCTAGATCTGATGAACAGTAGCCACCAACACTCCGGGCTCACAGCTGGTACTAACTCAGATCTGAAAACTATACCAGATCTGAACTCTACGCTATACCAAATCTGACTACCACCAAACGACGTCGCACAAGAGTCCCACTCAGATCTGACCAGCTCACTAGTCTCTCTGTCTGTCTCTCTCTTTATCTCTCTCTCTCAGCTGGTACACATCATCCAGCTGCACTCTAGCACAACATGCACCAGATCTGGTTTCTAAAAACGGCGTCACACCACAATCCAGAACAGATCACACGCACTGTCCAGATTTAACTTTGGTCGGCTCACACGTGTCATCCAACTAGCGCTTACACGGGTACACTTAAATGGCGCCTATTGGTAACCCGAAATGACGTCGCACTACCTTTCGATATGGGCAACCTGGAACCTGTCTACACCAAATTATAAACTGAACCGGTTAACGTAGCTCTACCAGATTTCTCTCTTCAAAGATGGCTTCCTCCAAACGACGTCGCTCCAGAACCCGCTTCGAAAAATCTACTTACCGTACCCAAAATGGCTTGCGACACAATTCTTAAGCATCCAACCAGCCAAATCTGACCGTTCTACAAAAACAAACCCAACTCTGAATCCACGCACAAACCAGCGTACGTTCACTAAGCATACCAGCTCAATGCTGGCCCGTCCTAGATCAGCTAACGCCTGATCTGGTCTATGCTAAACCCGATTAATTAAATTAAACGCTCCACTAATATTTTGGGTCTCACAGTCTGCGACCAACGCTAAAGTATGACGTTAGGCTAGCAGAGCCTAAGGACTACAGGAAGCAGTGGATAAGGCTCTCCGAGCTGAACAGGACTGGAAGGAGATCGAAGAGGAGCACAAGCAAAAATGCCAGGCCTTCTAGCTTAGAGACTAGTGGTCATCTAAGCGCCAAAATACCAAGCAACAGAGGCCCCATGGGCAACGTCCACAACAGCCCCAACCCCTCAACTCAGTACCCACGATTGACAATAGGTCAGTCTGTCCTAAATGCAACAAGAATCATGCTGGTCAATTCGGAGTTGGTCATAATGTATGCTACAGGTGCGGTGCCTCAGGCCACTCTCCCAAGAACTATCCCCAGTCAAAGTAACAGCCCATAACGAGCCTACGTGATGACAGCATAGCAGGAAAACCAAGAGACTACTGTGGTCACATGTAAGATTATCATCTCTGGCAACTCTTTTATTGCGTTGTTAGATTTGGAAGCTACCCACTCATTTATATCAGAGTCTTTTACTAAGAAATTGCATGAGAAACCTGAACAACTATCAGTAGGGTATTGTGTAACCGTACCCTCAGGAGAATAACTGTTAACCCATATAATATATCGTAACATGGAGCTTAAGGTACAAGGGCATGTAGTGTCTGTGTATTTGATTAAATTACCCATGCCTGAGTTAGATTTAATTCTAGGTATGGATTGGTTAACCACGTAGGGAGTGAAAGCGTGGAGTTTTAGAGTTTAAACCACCCAAAGGAAATCAGTTCACATTTGAAGCTGCCAGAGTAGGAGAGTTCCTCGACTAATTTCAGCTTTGAAGGCCCAGAGCTGTTTGAGAAAGGGGTCTCAAGGGTTTTCGGCTAGTATATCCTCGGTATTGGAAGAATAAAGACCCAAGCTATCTGAATTAGATGTAGTAAACAAATTTACGGAAGTTTCCAGACGATATCACTGGACTACCACCAGATCGGGGTATTGAGTTTACGAAATAGCTAGTACCTAATTACAGTTTCTAAACCACCGTATAGGCTAGCACCTTCGGGGATGAAAGAGTTGAAGGCACAAGTACAAGATCTACTGGATAAGGGATTCATTCGACCATGTACTTCACCATTGGGAGCCTTTGTGATGTTCGTAAAGAAGAAAGATGGTAGCATGAGGTTATGCATAGATTATAGAGAGCTGAATAATCTGACGGTGAAGAACAAGTATCCCCTACCTAGGATTGAAGATCTGTTTGATCAACTTCAGGGTGTAGCCATGCTTTCTGAGATCGACCTCAGATTAGGATACCATCAGCCGAGGATTAAGGAATTGGATATCCACAAGACTGCCTTCAGAACACGCTACGGTCATTATGAGTTTTTGGTCATGCCTTTTGGACTAACCAATGCACCTTCAGCTTTCATGGACTTGATGAACAAAGTGTTCCAACATTTCCTAGACCAGTTTGTGATAGTGTTCATAGACGATAAACTTTTTTACTCTAGGAACAGAGAAGAGCAATCCCATCAGCTTAGGACAATGTTCCAAATTTTGCGGGACAAGCAGCTCTTTTCGAAGTTTAGCAAATGCGAGTTTTGGCTAGAGAAGGTTACTATCCTTGGTCATGTGATTTCCAGAGACGAATTAGAAGTTGACCCAGCAAAGGTGGAAGCAGTTCGGGATTGGCCTGTGCCTAAGAGTGTGAATGAGATTTGTAGCTTCTTAGGTCTTGAGGGTTACTATAGGCGATTCATCAAGGTCTTTTCCAAGATATCAGTCCCGTTGACAACCCTAACCAAGAAACACGTGAATTAAGATTGGACTCCAGAGTTCCAGGCGAGTTTTGATAAGCTGAAGCAAGCTTTGGTAGAGGCCCCTGTGTTATCCATGCCCTCTGGACAAGGTAACTATGTTCTCTTCACTGATGCGTCTAAGCTGGGGCTAGGTCCTTTGCTAATTCAAGATCGTTGGGTGATTGCCTACGCTTCCAGGCAACTGAAGAAAACTCATGAGAAGAACTACCCAACGCACGATATGGAACTAACAGCTGTAGTTTTTGCATTAAAGATCTGTAGACACTATCTGTATGGTAGAAATGCGATATCTTTACCGATCACAAGAGCCTCAAATACTTCTTCACACAGAAAGAGCTGAACATGAGGCAGCGAAGATGGCTAGAGCTGGTGAAGGATTTTGACTGGACCATCAGTTACCATCCTGGTAAAGCTAATGTGGTAGCGGATACATTGAGCAGAATGTCAGTGGGTTTAGCACATGTTTCAGTTCAGAGACCTTTGGCTATGGAAATTGAGAAATTTGATTTGGAACTGATTACTAGAGATTGCGCTGCTGAGCTAGATATTCTTACTATTCAGCCAACTTTGAAAGATCAGATCTGAGAGGGTCAGACAAAAGACGCACAACTTTTGAAGTGAAAACATCAGGATGATGAGAAGGGTGGAAATATCTACACGACAGAAGATGGTATTGTGAGATACCAAGGTAGGATATGGGTTCCATGGGTAGACACTTCGAGCTGATATCATGACAGAGGCTCACGCCACCCCATATTCAGTTCACCTTGGGAGCACAAAGATGTATAAGGACTTGCAAACATTATACAGGTGGCCCGTAATGAAGCGAGATATCTCCATATTTGTCGTTGAGTGCCTAACCTATCAGCAAGTTAAAGCAGAGCATCAACGACTAGCTGGGATGCTGAGACCTCTTTCGATACCAGAATGGAAATGGGAAAACATTCCAGTTTACATTGTGTTAGATAGGGACCCAAGGTTCACCTCCGCTGTGACGCCCGAACCCAACGGGGCCACGAGAGTTGGGGTAAACAAAAATTTTCGAATAAACGAAGGGCTAAAAGGTAATTTTTTATAAGCTGCATCTCTTATAACTCAAAGGAAACAAGACACAAAACAAATCGAAGATCAGCAGGTACTCAAATTTGCACGCTACTGCTCAAACATATGCGGAAAACAGGGTATTTCATATAACTTTGCAATTGCGGTTTACAACAGCTGCTATTCGAGATAAATATACAACCATTGCTACTGATTTAATACAACATAACCTAATCAAAACAATACAACTATGACACGGAAAACGTAGGCCTTGGATAAACACAAAGCCACCCATCTGCTGATTCAAGTTCCACCTGCTGTTCCTCCTTCAGCTGTCGTACCTGCACCATCTTAAAAGCTAGTGAGCCTAAAGGCTCAGCAAGTAAAATCTGAGTAGTATCAATTTCATAAAACGCAGGCAGACATCTGTACAATGCATATGTTAAGGAACTTCAATATACAATATCATTTTCATAAACATATCAATGGCAGAAACAGGGGAAGATAGCCCAGTTTCTCATTTCTTTCAATTTCATTTTCAGTTGATCATGGCATATAAGTTCTATTTGGTCCGTGTTGCACTTTGATCAAAATGACTTCCGATATCAGTTTAGCATATAGCTCATATGAAAGGGCAATTGACATCTTGACAACTGCTCACCCTTCTCCTTGGTGACCTTAACTGTCTATGCCATAATCTAAAACATCTTTCGTTCCTTAACAATCTTTCTTTAAACATTTCTGTAAAACTGCAGGAATCCTCCCTTTGAGCAACACACGATCCTTTCTTAAATTCCTTTGAAGAACACTTTAAACTTTTCTTTGCAAATGATGAAAGTCTTACTTTGTAAACAGGTTTTTATATGAAAGTGATTAGTGGCAAGCTACTTGAGAAATCAAGCATGACACACCTTCAAAATTTAGTAAAAATTCCCCTCATATCATTTTAATTTGTAAAACACCAAACCTTCTTTTAAAGAAATCATTTCACCTCCTTAAAACATTTTTCAATTGCTTTAAAATCAGCTCGTGCATCGCTACTTGGAGTCACCTGCTGAAATCAGCCGTAGCGCAAATCTTACCTGCTGAAATGAATAATTCAGCAGATACATGATATTTAAAATTGCCAAAATGGCCCATATGATCTATGAAATGCATAAATATGGTCCTAAGGATTTTGGGGCGTTACAACTCTACCCTCATTATTGAAATTTCGTCCTCGAAATTTACGTACCAAATAAATATGGGTAAAGACTTAGCATATCAGCTTCTGTTTCCCACGTTGCTTCTCGCTCCGACTGGTTGGACCATTGTATCTTAACCATAGGAATGCTACGGTTTCTTAATCTTCTAATTTCTCGGAGGAGAATTCTTTCTGGTCGCTCTTCGTAGCTTAAATCTGGAGCTAATTGGATTGGCTCATAACTTAGCACATGCGAAGGGTGAGGAACATATTTCCTCAATGCTGATACGTGAAAAACATTATGCACTGCTGACATTAGTGGAGGCAGCGCCAGTCGATAGGCGAGCGTTCCTAACTTCTCTAATATCTCGAAGGGTCCAATATACCTTGGACTCAACTTCCCTTTCTTTCCAAAACGCATAACTCCCTTCATTGGAGCTATTCTCAAAAATACTCGATCACCTATCTCAAAATTCAGCTCCCTTCTTCGATTATCTGCATAACTCTTCTGTCGACTTTGAGCTGTTTTCATTCTTTCTCTTATTTTTCTAACAGCTGCTGCTGTTTGCTCCACTACATCAGGTCCTAAACCAGCTCTTTCACCAACTTCATCCCAGTGAAGTGGTGTTCTACACTTCCTGCCATACAAAGCTTCGTATGGGGCCATTTGAATTGAAGCTTGGAAACTGTTATTGTAGGCAAACTCTATCAGCGGCAAACTCATATCCCATCCTGCTGAAAAATATACAATACACGCTCTGAGCAAATCTTCTAAAATTTGAATCACCCTCTCCGATTGTCCATCAGTTTGCGGGTGAAACGCAGTGCTGAATGTCAATTTCGTACCCATAGCTTTATGTAGACTTTTCCAAAAAGCTGATGTAAACTTGGGATCTCTATCTGAAACTATGGAAATTGGAACACCATGTAGCCTCACTATTTCTTTTACATACAATTCAGCATACCTGCTCACCTCATAAGTCGTTTTAACTGGTAAGAAATGAGCAGACTTAGTGAGCCTATCAATTATAACCCAAATAGAGTTATATCCTTGAACTGTTCTCGGTAACCCAGTTACAAAATCCATCGCTATACTTTCCCACTTCCATTCAGGAATCGGCAGTGGCTTAAACAATCCTGCTGGTCGCTGATGTTCAGCCTTCACCAGCTGACATGTCAAACATTCAGCTACAAATCTAGCAACATCCCTCTTCATTCCTGGCCACCAATACAACTGCTGGAGGTCCTTATACATTTTCGTGCTTCCGGGATGTACTGAATATGGAGCTGTATGAGCTTC
>KQ989052.1:21732-47120 GCA_001598015.1 Dorcoceras hygrometricum | reverse complement strand
CGATAACTCTTATAATTTTCATAGTTTATTCCAGAAATCTATCAGATCTCGCGATTTTCAGGTATAAATGTTGATTCTTTTATTATATAGCTGATATCTCGTGGTCTTTATGTTTCTTTTCATTTTCATTCCTATCTTGTCTTCTTTGCGAATTTTTGATCTAGATAGTTTATTATATATGACCATCGCTATTATCAGATCCGCTGATTATCAGGTAGAAATATTAATTTAACATAAATTTGGTGATTCTTGACATGTAACACGTTTTAGTGTCCGTTCTAATTTGTCAATCAATCAAGACAATTTAGTTTAAAAACATCAAATTCAATCGAATAGTCCGATGTATTACTTGGCTAAAAATATATTTAATAATATATACTAGTAATAATATGTTCGCTACAATATATATGACTTCAATTTGCATGTTTTTTTTAATTATTCTTTGCCAAAAAGATTCACTAATATGCATAAGCCTTTCATATCATTTTTGTTTACGAATTAAAAACATCTGTGGAAGGTAGTTCAATTAATCTATAATAATCTCAATCCATTTGAACTTCAAAAAGAAATTTATCTTTTATAAGGTTAGGTTATTAACCGGCTAACCCCCTATATAGATCGGATGATACCCCTTGAAAAGTATATTTATGTGTTTATATCCTTCTACATTATCATAAATAAATATTGGAGTTTGATTTATTTTCTTGGTAAAACGCATGCGCTCACCGGTGTAATAAATTCCGTGTGAAACATTGGGGTAAGCCTGTGATATGATCCGATAACTATAATTTTGATTAGGTGAAGTAATACTCTCGTTTGAAATTTTATGTGTAATTGTTCTAAAAGTGCCATTGCTTTTCTCCACACACCCTCTCCATAAATATTACATTGCTAATTTGAAATCTTATGTACATAATTCTCTCAAAAAAACATGTCTCACCACCAGATTACTTCACTCCTGATCTTAAATACACTTTGATGCCCCCCATAACCACCTCGGGACCCGAGGATCGAGCAGCTTACTCGAACCGACGTACGACACCAAGATCGGTAGATCACCCGAGGACGCGCTCCAAGATCGGGATTTTCCCGGGCTCACTATCATTTCGGGAGTGTTTCCCGAGGACCATGTCTCGACGTGATGAAAAGTCCTGCCCAGGTACGTCTCTCCTTGTGCAGATGAATCCCGTCTGGATACGTCTTTCCTTATTTGGAGAATCCTAGGTCGATACACCTTTCCTTATCTAGCGAGAGGATCTCGAGGATCACGGAGAATATCCGCCGAGATAAATTATATTCTGCTAATTTGAAAATAGCTCGAGACAGCAATGGCGATGTGGCATTGCCATTGCTGGTGGTCCTAGGTGGGACACATCGAGATAGAAAATAAAAAACTGGAGAATAAAAATGGACGTCGAAATTTTACGTGGAAACCCCTAAAAATTATCAGGGTAAAAAGCACGGACAAGATAAAAAATTTCACTATATATTTTGAGAATTATACTATCTCACTGTATCTCCAAAGAGACAACACTATCTTAATGCAGAAGAAATCTATCTTACAAATATTATAAAACACAACATAATATATATATATATATATAAAAAGCACGGACAAGATAAAAAATTTCACTATATATTTTGAGAATTATACTATCTCACTGTATCTCCAAAGAGACAACACTATCTTAATGCAGAAGAAATCTATCTTACAAATATTATAAAACACAACATAATATATGTGAAGAGTCACGGGCATATGAAGAGTTTTCATTCAATTCCAACAATCCCCCACATGAATGAAAATGATAAGAATAGAAACTTGTGATACAGTTTTATGGTTGAATCCTGCATAGTAGAGGTAGACATGTTGTCTTTGAACCTTCAATCAATATAATTGTGTCTCTTCGTGCATGTGAAGAGTCACGGGCATGTGAAGAGTCACGAGCATGTGAAGAGTTTTCATTTATTCCAACAATCCCCCACATGAATGAAAACGATAGAAATCTTGTGATACAGTTTTATGGTTGAATCCTGCATAGTAGAGGTAGACATGTTGTCTTTGAACCTTCCCTCGTAATGCACATCCATTTACTGGTGAATAGTAGACATGTTGTCTTTGAACTGTTCTATCGTTTGTGTAAGTAAAAATGCACTTCACACAGGATTCGTCCTGATGCAATTCAGTTCTCATGATTGTGTTCTTTTCGGCCATGAACACCTGCCTGGTTCTGCGAGAGCTTGTAGAATTGAGCCTTGCAATTCCGTTGAAGCGGCCCCACTTCTCTCTCGCTTAGGTGATTCTCAGAATATCACTAATCTTCTGAACATCCAGAATCATTAAAAGCCGTATGCTTATCCTACACTCTCACTGTTTCATCATAGGAATGGATGAGGGTAACCCTCCCGGTGATCCATCAAGTCAGTGAAATTAGGTTGTCCCATTGAACCTAGTTCTTGGGATCTCCAGTCAGCATAGATTTGGTTCTTCTTTGCACCAACTTATTCTATAGGCTTAAGTCCCATTCCCCTCGATGACTTTGCGACTAACTCTCTATTTAACCCTTTGGTTAATGGATTTGCAAGATTATCCTTTGACTTTATATAGTCAATTGAGATAATTCCGGTCGAGAGTAGTTGCCGAATGGTATTGTGTCGACGACGTATATGTCTAGACTTACCATTATACATACTGCTATGAGCTCTACCGATGGCAGACTGACTATCACAGTGAATACAAATAGCTGGCGCAGGCTTAGGCCATCTCGGAATATCTTCCACAAATAACTGTAACCATTCAGCTTCTTCACCGTATTTGTCGAGGGCTATAAATTCAGATTCCATGGTGGATCTGGCTATTACAGTCTGCTTTGAGGATTTCCATGTAATTGATGCACCACCTAAAGTGAAAACGAATCCACTAGTAGACTTTGATATCTGAATTAATTGCCTCTTTCCAAAGAGGACCTTCAGAGGAATTTATGGTATCTTCAAAACTTTGAGGTTCATTTTCCATCTGAAAAGTATAGAAATCTGGACCAAAATATTTCTCTATCCTCGCTCTCTTGCTTCGTCTGGGTCCCCGGGAGGAAGATCCACCAATTCCCACGTGTGATTTTGCAGAATCGATTCGATCTCTGAATTAATTGCCTCTTTCCAAAGAGTTCAGAGGAATTTACGGCATCTTCAAAACTTTTAGGTTCATTTTTCATCAGGAAAGTATAGAAATCTGGACCAAAATATTTCTCTATCCTCGCTCTCTTGCTTCGTCTGGGTCCCACCTCATCGTCAACCTCTTGATCTTGTGTCACTTGACCATGTTACCTTTTTGAAGAACTAGGTTCCTCCTGAGACTTGTACGGGAACTCATGTTCGAAGAATGAGGCATTTCTTGATTCCATGTATTCTTACGGATATCAGAGAACTCAGACTTATACACAAGAAATCGATAAGCACTACTATTTTGAGCATATCCTATGAAAATGCAGTCAACAGTTTTTGGTCCTATTTTCACCCTTTTAGGAGTCGGTACTACCACTTTGGCAAGACACCCACACACTCGCAAGTATTTGTAGGAAGGTGGTCTTCCTTTCCATAACTCATATGGACTTTTATTTTGTTTCTTTCGGGGTACCTTATTTAGAAGGTAGTTGGCTGTTAGAACAGCTTCCCCCCCACATGTTGTGTGGTAAACCATAACTTAGAAGCAATGCATTCATCATTTCTTTCAAAGTGGATTCTTCCTTTCGGCAAGGCTATTTTGTTGTGGAGAATAAGGTGCAATTTTCTCATGTCTGATTCCATGCTGAGCACATAGATCGGCAAATGGAGACTCATATTCTCCTCCACGATCACTTCGTAGCGCTTTAATCTTCTTGTTAAGTTGATTTTCAACTTGGTTTTTGTAAATGATGAATTTGTCTATTGCTTCATCTTTTTTTTTTAAGAAGATATACGCTACAATATCTGGTGCTATCGTCAATGAAAGTAATAAAATACTTGTTTTCTCTACGAGTTTGCACTCCTTTCAAATCACATACATCCGTGTGAAATAAATCAAGGGGTTCGGTATTTCTTTCAATTGTTTTGAAAGAAGATCGTGTTTGTTTTGCTTCAACGCAGATTTAACATTTGTGGCTCTTGTCTATTTGGAATGTAGGTATGTTTTTTAAATTAATCAATCTGCAAATTGTGTCGTAGTTTACGTGACCTAGTCTACCATGCCACAAGTAAGGAGACTCAAGCAAATAAGCAGAAGGATTAAATTTATTCACTTTGGGCTTAATAGCCATTACATTTAACTTAACAAGCCATCACTCACATATCTCCTACCAAAATACATTCCATTCTTAGACACAACGACCTTGTCAGACTCAAAAACAATACGAAAACCATGCTTATTCAACAGAGAACCGGATACCAAATTCTTTCTAATATCCGGGACATAAAGCACGTTGTTCAGAGTCAGTTCCTTTCCAGAAGTCATCTTCAAAATGACATTTCCTTGTCCCTTGATTTGAGAAGTTGCTGAATTTCCCATGTACAACTTCTCACCATTTTCGGATTCTTGTAGAGTAGCAAACATCTCCTTATCGGAGCAGACATGTCGAGTGGCACCAGTATCAATCCACCACTCTCTTGGATTTGAACCAATCAGATTTACTTCAGAAACAACTGCACAGAGATTTATATTTGATACATCATGAGAGATGTCATCCACGGTGTTAGCCTCTCAGGCTCTCTTTGGTTTCTTACAATCCGAAGCCTTGTGACCTATTCTGTCACAATTGTAGCACTTCCCCACGAATTTCTTCTTAAAAGTGCCTTTCCTTGCTCCCAATTTAGAGTCTTTCCCTGATGGTCGCGGCTTCTTTTTTTTGCATTATATTTGTCGCCATGTTCAACAACATTTGCTTTGGCAACATTAGGAGTGAAGAAACGTCTTTTAGAGTTTCTATTGTCTTCTTCAATTCGAAGTAGGACAATAAGTTCTTCAACGTTCATCTCCTTTCGTTTGTGCTTCAAATAATTTTTGAATTCTTTCCATGCCGACGACAGTTTCTCGATAATCGCAGCCACCTCGAAAGATTCACTTAAGGTCATCCCCTCAGCATGAATATCGTGCAGAATAAGCTGAAGTTTCTTAACTTGACTTATAACTGGCTTGGAATCCAACATCTTGAGATCCAAGAATCGGCCAACAAGGAATTTTTTGGCCCAGCATCCTCGGTTTTGTACTTTCGATCGAGGGATTCCCATAGTTCCTTGACCGTTTTCTTCTCACAGAAAATGTTGTATAACGCATCGGCCAGTCCATTTAGGACGTAATTTCGGCATAGGAAATCAAAATGATTCCAAGCCTCAACATCGCTGACAGATTCAACATTCTGTTCCCCTTCCTTAAGAGTAAGGACCTCCTCTGTGAGGAACCTAGCCAAGTTCAATGTGGTGAGGTAGAAAAGCATTTTCTGCTGCCACCGCTTGAAGTCCAGACCGTTGAATTTGTCCGGCTTCTCGGCATGGTTAACCGACGTAGTCACAGGGGCAGCAGAGTTAGTAGGGCCAGCACCATTCGAAGCCATAATTTATATAAATCTGTTTTAAGATTGTTAGGCAAAAGAAGGGTAATAACATACAAGAATAACAAAAAATAATCAGATTGAAGAACAACATCAGGAACATAAAGTAAATCGAGGCCTGTGTTCTAACACAGTTCCCTTAAAACAGATTCACCTCGTCCCAGTGCTTCCAAGGATCAAGCTATGCGTGGTGTCTGTTTCCCAGGGTACAACGACGAAACCGAGCAGCTAACCGAAAGCACGAGGCTACGCTACACCGACGAACTGAACCGAACCTGCACTGTATCAGCGTGGGAACATGGAGAGAATGGAGAGAATTGAGAGAATGGTTGTGTCTTGGAATGAGAAATGTAGGTTGTATATATAGGGAAATGTGTGACTCTTCAGCTGCCTATATTGAATACTCAATCAATATAATTGTGTCTCTTCGTGCATGTGAAGAGTCACGGACATGTGAAGAGTCACGGACATATGAAGAGTTTTCATTCAATTCCAACACACGCTGCAGACAAACAATTAGCCAACAATTGCTGGCCTTAATTGAATTATGTCTTCCCCAACTTTGGTCAATCAGATCTTACCACATTCTTTTTTTTTTTCCTTTTTTCGTTTGGAAGTCTGTGCGAGGTTCGAATCTAAGACCCATCTCATAATATGAGCTTCATATTCCGTACTTGGCTAGAAGCCGGTGTGGCACTATATGTACGTTACACAATGTTATAAAAATTAAAGTAGTACGTGCATTAATTGTGCAAAAAAGTGGATATAAATATATCTAAACTAGTAGTTATGTGTTTATTAACTCTCCCAGTTAGTTCATGATGTACATGAATGTTTCCAAACACATCTATTGGGATTGCATAATAGCGGAACCCAATAGTCTCATCTTCTTTAAGATGATGTGACAACAACCCACACCCTCTTCTTTCTGACTTCCAGTTATCCCTAAACTCATATCTATATATATATATATATATTCGTAAAATTTTGTCACTTATCCATTGCCGCACTCGTGCATGTATAATGTATTCACTTGTAGTCATCTGTTCACAAATATTTTGAGTAATTTTACTTTTGGCTGAATCTCCTACACTAAGTATAAGAAAATTAATTTTGTTGGTAAATATGCACGTGCATATTTCTTGTAAATATTGAGCAAAGGACGTGATTTATTGTAATTTTTTTATATTTCAACTATGACACACTTTTAGAGCTGTCAAAATAGGTTGGACGTGTCGAGTTGACTCGCCACGCCAAATGATTTAAGTGGGCTGGACTGGAATTTTATCAACCAATTTAGAAGCGGGCCTAAACAGGGCAGTCCGAATGGTTTGTTGGTGAGGCGATGCGGGTTGTGATGCAATATGGTTGGCACATGGGTTGGGAGGGGAAAAAATTCAAAACTTGATGTTAAAAACAGAAAAGAAAACATGAATTATGCTACTAAAAAAATCCCTATTTCTAAAGTCCCCATTGTAACTTTCGTTGGCGCAGCGACGGATTCGGATCTTGCTCTCGAAACGCAGCGGAAGAATTTAAAATTTTGAGTCTGAGACCTGTCAATACACCTATACAATAATCAAAACATTCATAGAATGTTAAGAAGGTACCTTGATGGCGTCTAGGCGCCTGGCTACGACTAATTCCACAAGGGAATTGACACTTCAACGTTGAACGGCTGGATCGATGCCTAATCCGGTCCACGACCAGAATCTCAACTCCTTCGCCAGTTTGCACTAAAAAACCGCTAAAATTTCACGGACGAAATCTCCTCGTCGAGATGGTTGGAACAAATTCCGACGACGACGGCGGGCGACGACGGCGTAGACGGCGGGCGGCGACAGTGAGGGAAGAAGGGAGAGGGGAGGAGTTTGCTGAATAGCTTTTGGTGTTTCTCTTTCTCTCACTCTTGAAAGTGTCTCCTCATTGCCATATTTATAGATTGAGGGATAGAGTTTGATTTGAACAAAACAGTAAACATTCGGTTCAACTCAAACAGTGAACATTCGGCTCAAGTCAAACAGTGAACATTCTTTTCGACTCCCTCGATTGTGGTCTCATCATAATCCCGATCGATGATCAGATATCACTGATGTGCCCAGTTTACAAACCTGATCATTATGATGCAAAATCAAATTTTACGGACCTCGGTTCAACTCAAACAGTGAACATTCGGCTCAAGTCAAACAGTGAACATTCTTTTCGACTCCCTCGATTGTGGTCTCATCATAATCCCGATCGATGATCAGATATCACTGATGTGCCCAGTTTACAAACCTGATCATTATGATGCAAAATCAAATTTTCGGACCACTAAATATACATATGACAAGTTTACGCTAAATAAGGAAGTCCTACTCCCTTAGCTACTTTTAGGAAGTCATACTCCCAATCATCCTCCTACCACACTCAACACTTTGAGTACCATATCCATACGGGAATTGGGAAACCAGTACTTGTGTGATTCTCAATGGTTCAAGAATACAACTAGCCGTGGGCTCACAACATTTGTGACTCCGAAAACACATTTCGGACTTACCCATCGAATCATGATAAAGCGTCTAGCAACATCGCCCCATGATCCCCTAGGTATAACTGATAGTGCCTGCAAGAATCATTCGGTCATGGTTAGCATACAGTACGATCATTTCAACTCAAATATCCCGATCAGATCAACGATCATTGGTAAATCGAGAGTCGCTAGAGATCCAATAACCATGCATACATCTTGGAGATCAAATAGTGACATCACATGTGTTACTAGGTAAACCCATTTACCTAAAACACATCTAGTACTCTGGCCAGAGATTTGTCACACTATCATCTCCTCAGATAGTATAGGATATCCACGCCCAAGGGCGTGTGGTGAATCCTCGATAATGAAGCATCGACTCCTACATGCATCGGGACCTCACCCAACCCTACCACCTGATGACCCCAACTGAGTCGGTAAACGTGTCAAAGTGAGGTACCTATCATGTAGAGTCTCAATGACGTTTCGAGTAATAAAGACTAATCTGTACAACCAAAATCTTGGACTTAATCCACTCGACAAATGGTAACCACTTGGAAAGTTTGAACGATGGTAGTTCGATAGATCACCAGGTCACTATCCATCTGCATGCTCAGAACATCACTATTTCCCTATCAATGAAACATGGTACTTCGCATCGCAGATTCTAGTCTCAAGCTCGGGTGGTCCTTATCCTCTTTTGGACGGCCCAATCGCCCAATCGACTAGGAACATGTTTAGAATACACAGTGACAATTAGATATGTTTCATGATAGCCATCAAATCCACTATCACATCTAACATACACTATAGTGCATTCAAGGTCTTTATCCAACAATTGTAATCATAATAATGAAGATAAAGAATGTCATAAAAGAATGCGAATTTCATAAATAAAGATCATTTTACATAGAGTCAACAAGAACCCACATGTCACAAGTTGGCTAGTTGGGCACCTACTCTAACAATCTCTCATTTGCCCTAAAGCCAACTACTCATGAGACGTAGTCCCATTTCTTCGCGATGTTTTTCAAACAATGGTCCTGGCAAGGGCTTCGTAAGTGGATCAACAATGTTGTCTGCAGAGGTGACTCTCTTGACTGCTATGTCACCTCTAGCCAGAATATCCCGGATTATGTGGTATTCCCTCAGTATGTGTTTGGATCTTTGGTGAGACCTAGGTTCCTTTGCTTGCACAACGGCTCCGTGTTATCACAGTACACCGGGATTGTACCAACTCCTTCAGGAATTACGTCCAACTCTTGGACGAAATTCCTCATCTAAACCGCCTCTTTAGCAGCAGCTGATGCTGCAATGTATTCAGCCTCAGTGGTTGAATCCGCTATGGTGTCTTGCTTGGAACTCTTCCAGGAGACAACACCACCATTGAGCATGAATACGAATCCAGATGTTGACTTTGAATCATTCACATTGCATTGGAAGCTAGAATCAGTATAGCCTTCCAATTTTAATTCACCGCCCCCATAGATCATGAACATATTCTTAGTCCTTCGTAATTACTTAAGAATATATTTCACAGCCTTCCAATGCATTTGGCCAGGGTTGACTTGGTAGCGGCTCGTGACACTCAGAGCATATGCGACATCCGGTCTAGTTGAGATCATATCATACATAATACTACCTATTGCTGAGGCATATGGCACACGTGTCATACTCTCTATCTTCTCATCAGTCTTCGGACACATAGACTTAGATAGAGTGACCCCGTGGCATATAGGTAGGTGGACTCTTCTATAGAGAACCGTTTAAGTATGATATCGATGTAGGTCGCTTGGGTGCGTCCGAGCATCCTTTTCGATATATCTCTATAGATATGTATTCCAAAAATATAGGATGCTTCACCCATGTCCTTCATCGACAATCTACTAGACAACCACACTTTAGTTGACTGCAGCATTCCTATATCATTCCCAATGAGTAGAATGTCATCAACATTAAGTACAAGGAATGTCACAGCATTCTTAACTACCTTCTTATACACACATGGCTACTCGGGATTCTTGATGACACCAAATTCTTTTAATTGTTTCATCAAATCCCAGGTTCCAACTTCTCGATGCTTGCTTGAGACCGTAGATCGATCTCTGAAGTTTGCATACTTGATGCTCACTTTCTACAGATGTGAAAACCTCAGGCTGCGTCATATAGATCTCTTCCTTAATGTTTCCATTAAGGAACATAGTTTTCACGTGATGAGATTTGGGAAGAAAGGGAAGCTGGCTCCCAGTTACATAGGAGCCTTCGAGATCCTCGACAGAGTGGAGATGTTAGCTTATCGGGTCGCACTACCACCGAGCCTAGCAGCGGTACATAACATCTTTCATATCTCCATGCTCAGGAAGTATGTACCGAACCCCTCTCATGTGCTGAGCGTTGAGCCACTACCGCTATCTCCACAGCTGATGTTTGAGGAGCGTGCTACTCAGATCTTGGGCAGACAGGACCGGAAGCTATGCAACCGGACCATTCCCATGGTCAAAATACAGTGGCTGAACCATTCGGAAGAGGAACCTACGTGGGAAGTAGAGGCTGATATCAGGGAGCGTTATCCAGATCTATTCGGTAAGTTTCGAATTTCGAGGACGAAATTCTTGTTAAGGGGGAGAGTATTGTAATGCCCAGGAATTTCTCTACATAAATCACATGTCTTAGTATTTATTTCTATACATAGTATTGATTTAATTTTTATGATCATGAATTAGTATTCAATTATATGATATTATGATGAGTTCTTTTAGAATATTTTATTTAGATGGTTCGAGACCGGATAGGGGATGACGGGAACATTGAGGTAAAAGTGGTTTTTTTTTTCAAAAATTCATTCTCAAGATCTCATCCTATGCCTTAAGAGGTTCTTTTTTAATATAGGTGAACATTGGTGTGGATTTTTATTTTTAAAATGATTTTAAATATTTGTAAATCATGAGGAATTTAGGATTTTAATTCCTTAAAAGTTTGTAGCACTTTTATTAGTAAAATAACAACTTTTGTACACCTATAATTCTACCAATAAGATAAAGTATTCCCTCACTATTTTTCTGCCCATAAATTTCGAAACCTTTAGATAAGGAAAGAAGGAAGTTTTAATATATTATTGTAGCACTTTGATAAGGCATGATATAGCAAATCTTATCTACTATCTTTTAACAATTTAAAAACACAAAGTTTATCCTTTTTAGATGAGAATTTCATCCCCTATACACACACAACACATCATCATTTCAAAAAAACAAAAACAAAAGTAGACAAAACCCTAAACCCCCTTCCCTATGAAGCCGCCGCCTCCTTTTCCCCTTCATCCTCTATTGATTTTCAAGATCTTATCAAGAAAAATTCAGAGGTTTTCTTGGTGTCTCTCCCTCTCCTGGAGGCCTTGAAGCATTGCTTGTAAGTTATCTTAGAAGAGGCAAGTACAAGATTTCTTTTATGCACCTCTCATTCATATTATGCATGACATGTGTATATTTCTATATTTTAATGATTTGAACCTATACTTGATGTTGAAAGTGATGTATTTTCTCTGATTTTTCATGACAAGGGCTGCCTAGGGTCGGCTTCATAGCCTTGTGGCCGAAGGAGTGTGAGACGTGATGGCTAGGGTCGAGAGCTCCATGTCAAGTGAAGGGCTGGGTTTGGATGGTCCATGGTTTGGTCTAGGATGGCTAGGAATGAGTATAGGGGTCACTAAGAGGCTGAGTGAGGGTCTGGTTGTGGATTTAGGTCGAAATATTTGGGATAAGTCGAGGGCTGGTCCTAACCTCTCCCAGATGGGTCCCTGTGCATGACCAGTGAGGTTACGAGAATTGTTTAGGTCACGTCAGAAATTTTTTCTGGGTCTGATTTATTTCATTAGATAACCCATCGAGTTACGGTCACGTGGGTCCAATTTTGAAGTAATTTGGTTAATAAATAGAATTTTTATGATTTTTACGGTTTAGTCGCGCAAACTGCACCACGCCGGGTCAAAAATGGTGATTTCGGGAATTTGGTCCTAGGGGCAGCCTGTTGTCCTAAAATTAGTAAATTGATGATTTTAAGCCATTTTGATAATATTTTACTGGTACTTCAATTATTTATGCATTTTTATTATTTTATAAAGAAATTCTATGTTGAGGATTTTCGGAAAAGTTATTGAGGTTTAATGATGTTATATGAGGTTTGAGGAAATTATTTTGAGGCAGTATGAGGTAAAAATCAAATTTTTTGAACAATGGGCCTTGACTGTGCAAAATTTATGACAGATATTGGGCCGAAAAAGTACCGTGTGGCAATATCAACTTGACGCATAACGGACTCCAAAAAAGCACTGGGGTGCTTTATATTGACGGACTGGATTTCAGAAAAGTACTGGGATGCCTTTCCAAACCCAGTACTATGGTTTTATAGCTTGATCAAGCGACTTGAGGATTTGACGGTTCACAGTCGAGAAACGGAGTTCACCCAAAAAAAATGCTTGTTTTATAATTTTATAAATTCATATTCATGATTTTGAGGAAAATTATTTGAGAAAATTGATACTCATTTTTATCGCATTAAATGTTTTAAAATAAAAGGGTATTTGAGTACAAATATTTTAATGCATGTGAGTGTATTATGTAGTACTTGCTATCACCAATCTTGTACTTGTTGAATTTTTAGACTCACTACGTTTGATTGGTGCAGATGACGCAGGGGCTGAGATCAAAGGGCAGGATCCTTGAGCAGACGTCAGTCCAGCATGGCCCGACCCAGTGACCATTTTTATTCCGCACTATTTTGAGAAATATATATTTATTTTGAGGTCGAGATGAGCATTTGATTTTTGAGAGACAAAGTTTATTTATTGCGCTTCTAAATTTAGATGGTGATCATTTGTTTTGAGCATATTGAATTTTGAATTATTACTATTGTTGTTTTAAATTCCCAGGATTTTGGAATGATTAAGTTTATATAGTTAGGATTCTCTTGAGTGTATTACCTGTTTTAAAACAAAATTCCTAGCTTTTATTTCTTTAGGAAATTTGCTTTTATCTTTTTTAAAATCTTAGGAATAGAGAGTTAGGGTGTTTCAGTGTGCTCTAATCTGATTGGGTGCTCTGAGCTGTTTCCACTACGCGATCCGGATCGAAGCCCCGAGCTGTTCTGGCTGTACTATACAAATTTTCGTAAGCTGAGTTTGCCTCCGGAGCTGGTCAAGGCGAGCTGATCTTCGCGTCCAGTCTAAGTTCTAGGAGCAGCATGCGGTCAGGAGAAAAATGCAAACTGAAGATTATTTTCAGGATATTTTTATGATGATACAGTTGAGTTTTAAACATTTTTCTCAGCTATTACGTAATTTTAAAGAAAGAAGAGAATTTCACCTTGAGAACTGAGTAGAGAACAGAGAGTTTAAGCTTGACAAAAATTATTTTTGAAGGAAGGGACTTGATTGTGGTTAACTACTATGGATAGTGGGATCGAGAGACATCTCATGAGCCCTATCAAATCATGTGATATGGGAATCGAGAGACGTTTCATTTAGCCATATCAATTTTACGGGTTTGAGAGTCGGAGATGTTCCGAGGAGACAAACCAAACTTGACGTGTATGGAAACCAGAGAGCTATACCAAACTTAATACCATGGTACCTATTAGCTTGATCAAGCGAACTACAAGATCCAGAGACCACAGTCAGGATACGGATTTCATAGGAAAATGTCTTTTATTTACGGGGAATTTCTATGCATTAGTTTTTACCTAAACTGTTTTAAGCTACTATGTATTATGTGTTTCAGTTTAGAAAATCTATTTGAGTACAACTATTTTATGCATGTACTTGTATTACGTATTATTTTCTATTATCAGTTTGTACTTGTTGAGCCTCTAGGCTCACTACATTTAACTGATGCAGATGACGTCGAGACAGAGGTTGAGGGGCTGGATTCCTGAGCTAACAGCATCGTTTGGCGCAAACCCAGTGACCAAGTGTTTCTGCAGCGTTAAGATGAGAAAAACAGTTTTGGCTTTTGAATTAAGATTTCAGTTTGCAGTTTTGAGAGTAAACGATTTCTGTATTTTGTAGTTTCAGTTTCAATTTTGGAGAAATACTCAGTTTTACTTGTTGAAGTTGAATACAGATTTAAACGATTTCAATTTATGTGATTCATCAGTTTTTCTCAAATCCGTTTTAAGCTCCGCAAATCTTATGCTGTTGAGTTTATTCGAAGCTGTCAAAAATGTTAAGTAGTTTTATTTCAGCTTTCGGTTTGTTGTTTCAGTTTATTGTTTCAAATTTTTTTTCTTCCGCATTTAATTTATTAGAAAAATATTTGAGTGAGATGAAGGCGTTTCGAGGTGGTATCAGAGCAGCGTTCTTGGATTGGGTTGTCCCTACAGCTGACTGCAGTAAGTTTAGGGTGTAAGGCCCAGGATTATTTGATTTAATAATCCGAGATTAGTTAATTTTAATCCGAGAATATTTAATTTAAGAATATTTAGAGTTTGGAATTAAGATATAATGTTCTTGAAATATTAGGATTGAAATTTGATTTAAATCACTTGTCCGCGGACTGAATGGCAATTACGGGAGTTTTCAGGGACTAAACTGCAATTTGGCTTATATATATCTAATATTCACCTCTTCACCTCTATTTGAACGAAAGAAGGCAGTAGATTCAGCACATTTTCACCCATTTTTGTTATTTTACAAGCTTCGATTTTCATCATCCGACCGTCAGAATTTAGAAGCTATCGTATATCTGCGATCCTCGCGTCGAAGGCTTTGTTCTGATGTAAGTTTTATTATGTTCCACTATGCTTTGATTTTGAGATGCTTATGGAATCAGATTATGATGGTATCTATATGTGCTTGAGTGGACAACGATTGTATATCCAAGACGGATCGAGAAAAGTTCGGTGTTTGAATTAGCTATGATTTTTTGAGCTATTTTCGAAAAAGAAGCTTGCTGATACTGCTTATTTCGAGTTCCTTATGCTGTTATAGTGATTATATGGTTGTGATAGGGATTTTATTTGATTGATATCTTGATATATTTAAAGTTCTGGTTATCGATTTTTAGCCGTTACGCCGTCGGTTTGAGAATTGATGAGTTTTGGGGCAAATGATTGAGCCGTGTATTGGATTGAGTTTGAATTCTGATTTTGATCATATTATACTTCCTTTCAGATTTGAATTGAATGTCATCGAACTCGAGAACTGTGCGCTCTAATATGATCGAGTGTTCTGAGCTGGTTCCAGTACACGATCCGAATCAAAGCCTCGAGCTGTTCTGGGTAGACTGTACAGATTTCGTAAGCTGAGTCTGCCTTCCGAGCTGATCAATGCGAGATGGTCTGTGCGTTTGGGTTGAATGCGAGTCCTAGGAGAAGCCTGTTGTCATGAGAAAATTATAAATTTAACGTTTTATTTTAAAGATAATTTATGATGTTGAGCATATTTGAGTTTTAAGCTCCTGCAGTGTTACTTTGCAGCTTGCGTAATTTTAAAGATAGAAAAGATTTTACTTTTGAGAACTGAGGTTGAGAAATAAGTTGAGAATAGAGTTTAAGCATGATAAAAATATTTTGAATGACATGAACTGATTGTGGTTATATTAAGGATATCGGGATCGATAGACGTCTCATGAGCCATATCAACATTATAGATATTGGGAGCGAGAGACGTTTCATGAGTCATATCAAAGTTACGGGTATGAGAGTCGGGAGACGTTCCGATGAGACATACCAAACTGACGTATATGGAAACCAGGAAAAAACATTGGGAGCCGTACCAAACCTAGTACCATGGTACCTACTAGCTTGATCAAACGAAACATGATATTTGAGGGACCACAGTCAGGAATCAGATTTCACAGAAAATGTTTTTAATTTATGAGCTAATTTTATGCATGAGTTTAGTTAACTGCTTTTAACTGTTTTAAGCTGGTCACTTGTTCCTTCGTATTTTCAGTTTAGAGAAAATTTACATGAGTACAAATATTTTATGCTTGTGCCTGTATTATGTATTACTTTTCTACTGCCCAGTTTTGTACTTGTTGATCCCCTAGGCTCACTACGTTTAACTGGTGCAGATGTTGTCAAGATAGAGGCTGAGGGGCAGGAACCCTGAGCTGGCAGTGGTCGGTTGGCGCACACCCTATGACCAGGCGTTTCTGCAGCGTTTAGATGAGACAAACAGTTTTGGTTTTAACTTAAGAAATTCAGATTCAGATTTGAGAGACATACTGTGTTTAATTTAGTTTCAGCTTTGGAAAACATTCGTTTTAGATTGTTGACGTTTGGATACTGTTTCAATTGGTTTCAGTTTATGTGATTCATCAGCTTCTATTCAAATCTGTTTAAATTCCACGAATCTTGTATTGAGTTGTTCGAAGCTGTTAAAATTTTAAAGAATTTTTTTTTAAGATTTTGGGTTAATGTTTCAAAATTTTTTTTCTTCCGCATTTAACTTATTAGAAAAATGTTTAAGTGAGGTTGAGGGCGTTACAAAATGGTATCAGAGCAGCGTTCTTGGTTTGGGTTGTGCCTACAACTGACTGCAGTAAGCTCAGGGAGTCACGCCTCAAAGTCTGTAAGTTTTGATGTTTAAACTGCTCTAGTTGTCAGTTTAATATGCTATGATTTGATGTTCAGTGATAATTTGAGATAATATATTTTAAATAGGAGACCTGCATATAGATATATATATATATTTATAGCTAAGGCATGTAGATTCTAAGTAGCGAGAAATTGGTTGTTAGACCCCCAGATGCCTCCTAGATGCCAGATCATGCCACCACATCCACCACCCCTGCCTACTACCGAGGAGATCTTGTCGGGACTTGCCCAAGTTCGGAGGCAGAACGCTGGATCAGCTCAGGCAGGAAAGATTGAGCTGCCTTACGAGAAGTTCAGGAAGTTAGGAGCTCCGGAGTTTACAGGCTCCATTGACCCAATGGTTGCTGAGGAGTGGTTGCGATATTTGGAGACCATCTTTCGATACATGGGACTAGCGGATGCAGCCAGAGTCAACTGTTCCATATTCCAGCTGAAGGAGGATGCTACTTTGTGGTGGGAAGGAGTGGAGAAAAATGTAGACATGGATACTTTGGACTAGGTTGGATTCAATAGGATCTTCTACGATAGATACTTTACCCCAGATGTCCAAGCCAGGCTAAAGAGGGAGTTTAGGAATCTCCGCCAGGGATATATGACTGTGGCGGAGTATGTAAAGAAGTTTGATAGAGGCTGTCACTTCTAGCCTCTGATAGCTAATGAACCTGCAGAGAAGCTGTAGCACTTTCTGGATGGCTTGAGCCCCTCCATCCGCAGAGATGTTTTGATGGTGGATCTAACATATTATGCAGCCGCGCTAAAAAGAGCCACCAGGTCAGAGAAAGCACTGAAGGACATAAGATTTGAGGAGCAGAGGAAGAGGCCTTTTCAACAGCCTCAGCAGTAGGCGCTGGCCAAGAGGCCATTTTCTGGTCAACACAGTAAGCAATTAGGCCAAGGTTAGTGTAGTCCCGTAATAGAAACTACCCCATTAGGCGTGTTAGTAACACCCGTGAATTTTAGGAGCTCCAAGGCCAGTGGCGAAGGCCGCCACAGCTGGAAAGCCACAGAACCAAAAAGCTCCAAGGCCAGGAGTTCCAGTAGAGAAGCCAGCATGCCCAAACTAATGACAGAATGCTGGAAAATGCCTAAAGGGAACTGGAGTCTACTATAGGTGCAAGATACCGGGACATATGACTTAATAGTGTCCCCGAGCGAAGCAGCCTGCTACAAGAAGAGTTTACATTATGCAGGCAGAAGAATCTAACCCATATACTACTCTGATCACAGGTACCTTGCACCTTACCTTCTGAATTTTTGGGATTTAAATAGTAGACTATGTTTCATAGAGATTAGGATCTGAACATAACTTTCTAATAGTACGATTAGAGACCTATACACGTGTGATCTGTCGAAGGTAGAGTAGTTGTATTAGGGATAGCCACCCAAGCTCTAGTGATTCAGGAGCAACATACTCGTTATTTCCGAGAAGTTTGTAGAAGGATGGATATAGCTCAGGAGAGCTTGCCGGAGCAACTACTGGTGACGATCCCATCTGAATAGGAGCTACGTACAGCCAGCGTTGTCAAGAACCTTGAGATGGAGTTGCAGGGCTGCAAAGTTTTTGCAGATCATTTTTTTGCCTATTCCAGAGTTTGAAATAATTCTTGGAATGGATTGGCTGTCTGAGTACCAGGAAGTGATAGACTTCCAAGGTAGGACAGTGCAGCTTAGATCCTCTCTAGGAGAGTCATTTGTTTTCACGACAGCAAGATGCACAAGGAAGCCTCGATTCATCTCATCCCTATAGGCGAAGAAGATCATTGAGGATGGATGCTCGTCATTTCTAGCCAGTATTACAGCACCTACCGTACCAGAAAGCCCTTCGTTGTCAGACGTGGACGTAGTGTGGGAATTTGCAGATGTTTTCCCTGAGGACTTAGCTGGACCTCCACCAGAGAAAGAGGTGGAGTTTACCATTGAGCTGATGCCAGGAACTGTGCCAATCTCCAAGGCACCTTATTGACTCGCTCCTACTGATATGAAAGAGCTTAAGGAGCAGATTCAGGAGCTTCTAGACAAGGGATTTATTAATCCTAGTGTTTCTCCATGCGGCGCACCTGTACTCTTTGTAAAGAATAAATACGGTAGCATGCGTCTATGCATCGATTACAGGGAGTTAACAGAGTCAAGAACAAGTACCCTTTGCCTAGAGTAGAGAACCTCTTTGATCAGCTGCAATGAGCTTCGGTATTCTATAAGATAGATCTTCGCTCAGGTTACCACTAGCTGAAGGTTAGAGAGGCAGACGTGCATAATACAGCGTTCAGGACTCGCTATGGCCACTATGCGTTCTTAATGATGCCTTTTGTATTGACTAATGCGCCATCAGTCTTCATGGACCTCATGAACCGAGTGTTTCATCCGTATCTAGATTAATTTGTAATAGTCTTCATTGATGACATCCTCATCTATTCGAGGAGCAAGGAGGAGCAAAGTCAGAACTTACGGACAGCTTTGGGAGTGGTGAGAGACAGGAAGCTGTACGCGAAGTTCAGCAAGTGTGAGTTTTGGTTGGAGAGGGTGACGTTCCTTGGTCACATCATTTCTAGTAGAGGAGTAGAGGTGGATCCATCCAAGGTAGAGGCTATTAAAGAGTGGTCCGTACCAAAGAACGCCTCTGAAATCCGCAGCTTTCTTGTACTAGCAGGATACTACCGGAAGTTCATAAAGGGATTTTCCTCCATTGCCGTACCACTAACAGTGTTGACTAAGAAGAATGTTAAATATGTTTCGAGCCCGGAATGCCAGCGCAGCTTTGACACCTTGAAGCAAGCTCCCATAACAACGCTAGTGTTAGCTATGCCATCAGGGCAAGAAGATTTCGTGATCTACACAGATGCATCTACTAGGCCTAGGTGCAGTTCTGATGCAAGAAAACAAAGTGATAGGTTACGACTCCAGACAAATCAAGGTGCATGAAAATAACTATCCAACACACGACCTGGAATTAGCGGCAGTGGATTTGAACTTAAAGCTAGAGATACTACCTATGGAGAGAAGTGCAAGATCTTCACAAATCACAAGAGCTTGAAATACTTCTTCACGCAGAAGGAGCTGAATATGAGGTAGAGGAGATGGTTAGAGCTGGTAAAAGATTATGACTGTGAGATCAGCTACCATCCGGGAAAGGAAAATGTCGTAGCTGATGCGTTGAGCGGGAAGAATGCAGTTGTGGCTCACCTGACCATCACAGAGCCACTACAGAATGAGACTCAGGATTTTGGACTAGAGATCCATACAGTAGGGAGAGCTCCTAAGCTGAATTCTTTGGCTATACAGCCCATGCTGTTAGATCGCATCCGAGACAGGCAAGCTGGTGATGAGCAGCTACAGAAGTGAAAGCTGAGGGATGAGGAGAAAGGCCATGGACTGTACACCATGGACAACGGAATCATGAAGTTCAGAGGACGGTATTGGGTTCCTACAGGTGATGCATTGCGAGAGATGGTCATGACAGAAGCTCATGCGTCACACTATTCAGTCCACCCAGGGAGCACCAAAATGTACAAGGACCTACAACAGCTGTATTGGTGGTCGGGCATGAAGCGTGATATCAACCGTTTCGTGCCCGAGTGTTTAACTTTCCAACAGGTCAAAGATGCGCATCAAAGACCCGCTGGATTACTAAGGCCTCTCACTATTTCAGATAGGAAGTGGGAGAATATTTCAATGAACTACATTGTAGGACTGCCGAGGACTGTTAAGGGACTTAATTCCATATGGGCGATTGTGGAAAGACTCACCAAATCCGCACATTTTCTATCGATGAAGACCACATTCACAATGATGCAGTACGCAGAGCTGTATATCCGGGAGATAGTTAGGCTACATGGGATACCCGTCACCATCATGTTAGACAGGATACATGTTTCACGTTAGCTTTTTGGAGGAGCCTGCATGCTTCTTTAGGGACGAAGCTGCAGTTCAGTACAGCCTTTCACCCCCAGACAGATGGAAAAACAGAGAGGGTAAATCAAATACTGGAAGATCTGCAGCAAGCTTGTGTTATCGATTTCCAAGGGAGTTGGGAAGCTAAGCTGCCACTGGTTGAGTTCACGTACAACAACAGTGTCAGGCCCCGTGCTAATAAAAAAGATTATAGCACAATTAAGCACATAATCACGGAAGCGTAAAATCAGGCTTAAAAATTTTTCGAAATAAAAAGGGCCTGAACTCAAAATCATCAGTCAAACTATTCATAATCAAAATACGAGTTGACTCAAACTCATATAAAACAGGTAACATCAAATCTCAATCCAAATACAGATCCCCAATACATAAAAACACAGGGCATCCCCCGGTTTAGTACATAATAAAATAGACTGGGACTCAAGTGAACGGGGATCGACCAGCTGGCGCTCCACTCGGTCCAGCTTGGTTACCTGAAGATCCTGCAAATGGGTAACACAGACCCAAACAACACAAAAGCAGGAAAAGAAATACGAGGTCAAGCCTCAGTACGAAGAGCTATCAAAATAGCTAATCATGCAACATGCTATAAATCAATGCTATGAAATGCATGAGGACTATCAAGGATGGGATAGATAGACCAGTGTATCAACTGGCAAACCATGTCAATCAGCCTCTACCCGCATGGTGTATCAACCGGGGAAATCATCGGTCCGTGATCTTCGGAGCCCGTCAGCCCATCACAGCTCGGTGGTAGACACTCGAATCCGGTAGTCACCACTCCGATGATAGCGTTGGACTTTTCAGGCACAACTCATCAGTCGGACAGTCACAACGTGGCTTTCAATCAGGTCATCAATCAATCTGTCAATCAGGCTCAAGATGTATGCATGTATGCCGATCAATAGCCAATTCAAATATTCATACCATTCAATACGTGAAAACAGAATGTAAACTCAATCAATTCAACAAACTGCGTCACGTAAAGTCACATAATCATATCAGCAGATTTCATAACATCAATTACAGCCATGTCCATGCTCAAAGCTGTTAAATCTGCTCAATTCGTACCTTCAACGGTTGATTTCTACCTCACAGATTTCTCACTACGGTGTCGGCAACACGGCAGATACCCTCTGGAAGCTGAAATATGTACAAGGTATCTAATATCTCAGCTCAAATCTGAACCTGTACACTCTAACACCTACGGCCAGAACTCTACTCAAGTTCCATACACCCACACAGGCATTAACTAAAAGAACAGAGCTCAAATCAACAAGAGATGCTTACCCAGAAGCTCACAGCAAACAGAGGAAGGCTCGGTCAGATCTCACGAAGAACTTCGAACCAACAGCAATGTCACGCTTCCTTCCTCAAGTCGTTCTACAGCCTCAACTAGGTATCTATCGAAAGAGCTAAACAATGGGAGTTCAGCGCCACCAAAATCGTCCAAAACAAAGGCTGGAAACGACAGGAATCTAGGGAAGAAATGTTCGAGTGAACAGTAGCTAAAACGAGGGTTTCAGGAATATCGGAGAAAAATAGAGGAATATCGATGTCTAAAAAATGTTCTAAGTGTTGTCTAACACTTATATTTAATTCCCCAATTCAAACGCTACTGTACAAGTCAATCACCGACGGAAACAGATTCCTGCATATCTCCCAAGCGCTAAACAGACCTCTCGAAACAGCGCTCAACTCATCAGATTTCAGCGCTTACGTTAAACGCCTGCGCAATGAACGAAACGACGTCGTACTCGCTAGACCAAACGATGCCGCATGCGTGAAGTCTGAAATGTACCAGCGCCCTCTTCACTAGCTCACACAATCAGATCCCTCCCCTCGCATACGTTAAATCACGTTAAGCACTACGAAGACAAAACGACGACGCACCAACTTAATGAAACGACTATGCATCACTGGAAACAGATCTCTCCCCAAACACACAACGCTAACACTACACGCTGTTCAGATATCTTGCTAGCGAACGACATCCGAAGCCACCAAACGATGGCGTCCAGCTTCTAGCGTTACACTCGATCACCAGATCTCTCCCTCGAGCAGATCTCTCACCCCAACGTACCTGAAACGACAGCGTTTCACCCCTTGTACGCGGAAATTCACAAACGTTCAGCAAAAACATATTTCAATCACAAATTCGTCAATTCCACTCCAAATTTCAAACGGATTTCACTCGATAAAACCCGAACTAAAATCTGAACAATCACAATTCACGTGAGTAATCCCAGACCAAATCCGATTAATCACTATATCAGATTCTCAATCCTCAAGTTCTCTCCACCTTAAGAGATTTCGTCCCCAAAATCAAAGGAAAACTCGGGGACGAAAAATAATCCAAACATTCAAATCAAACACAATCATCTAATCAAACTCGAAGCAAAGAATCAGATTTACCTGGGATTCACACTGTCAGTGCTCAAATAGATGAGGCCAGTCTTGTCTCATCTTTTCCTCAACCTTCCAGGTAGCTTCCTCTTGGCCATGCTTACTCCATTGGACCATCACCAACGGAATAATATTGTTCCTCAGTTGCTTCTCCTTCCTATCCAGAATCTGCACTAGATATTCTACATAGCTCAAGGCAGAATCTAGCTCAACTTCGTCGGTTCTCAAAACATGGGACGGATTTGGCTCATACTTTCTCAACATTTACACATGAAACACATCATGTATCTTTGCTAACTCGTCAGGCAGCCTCAATCTATAAGTCAACTGTCCAATCCGCTCAATGATCTCAAAGGGACCAACTAATCTAGGAGCTAATTTGCCTTTAAATCTGAATCTCATTACAATCCTGAAAGGAGAAACTTTGAGAAATACTCGATCGCCAACCTCAAATTCCAAAGGTCTGCGTCTTCTATTAGCATAGCTTGCATATCTGTCTTGTGCAGCCTTCATTATACTTTGAATCAAATCAATCTGATCTTTCATATGCTGCACAAATTCAGGGGTAGAAAGTTGTTTCTCACCAACTTCTTCCCAACAGATCGGAGATATGCACTTACGACCATACAACGCTTCAAATGGAGCCATCCCGATAGTCACCTGGTAGCTGTTGTTATACGAAAACTCAACCAAGGACAAAGAATCCTATGAGTAGAATGTCATCAACATAAAGTACGAGGAACGTCACAGCACTTTTACCTACCTTTTTATAGACACATGGCTCCTCGGGATTCTTGATGAACCAAATTCCTTAATTTTTTCATCTAATCTCAGGTTCCAACTTCGTGATGCTTGTTTGAGACCGTAGATCGATCTCTGAAGCTTGCATACCTTATGCTCGCTTCCGACAGATGTGAAACCCTCAGGCTGCGTCATATAGATCTCTTTCCTTAATGTTTCCATTAAGGAATGCAGTTTTCACATCCATTTTCCATATCTCATAGTCGTACCATGCGGCTATGGCAAGTAAGATTCTAATTGACTTGAACATCGTGACTGGCGAGAAGGTTTCATCATAGTCAACACCTTGCCTTTGAGTGTAACCTTTCACGACCAGTCGTGCCTTGTAGGTCATTACCTTACCATCAGGCCCAAGTTTCCTCTTGTATATCCATTTACACCCAATAGGAACAATTCCTTCGGGAGGATTAACAAGAGTTCAAACTTGGTTAGCATGCATTGAGTCAAACTCAGACTGCATTGCTTCAAGCCACAAATTTGAATCAACATCGAAAATCGCCTCCTTGAAAGTTCTTGGATCAGATCCAACAACTTGATCACCTTGATCATCTTCAAGGAGAAAACCATATCTCTCAGGAGCCCTAGGAACCCTTTCGGATCTCCTAGGTACGACCATTTCTGGTACTGGCTCTGGAGGTGCAGGAGATTCACCTGGTACTTCAGTTGGTTCTCGAACCTCTTCGAGTTCTACTATTTTGCCATTTCTATTAAGTAGAAATTCCCTTTCCATAAAGGTGGCATTCCTAGAAACAAACACTTTTGTTTCGCTGGGATAGTAGAAGTAGTATCCAATGGAATTCCTTGGATACCCAATGAAGTAGCATAAGATGGATCTCGTATCCAGCTTATCTCCCACTGTCTGCTTCACGTAAGCAGGACATCCCCAAATCCTCATAAATGAGTACTTGGGTGGTTTGCCCATCCATATCTCATATGAAGTCTTATCCACTGCCTTGGTGTGGACATTGTTCAACAACATTACCACCGTTTCGAGCGCATAGCCCCAAAACGAGGTAGGAAGTTCAGTGAAGCTCATCATAGATCAAACCATGTCTAACAGGGTTCGATTACGACGTTCCGCTACACCATTGAGCTGTGGTGTGGCCGGAGGGGTCCACTGTGCGAGAATCCCATTCTCTTTCAGATAGTCTTGAAATTCAGCACTCAAGTATTCACCACCTCGATCGGATCGAAGTGCTTTAATACTTTTGCCTAATTGATTTTCTACTTCAGCCTTGAATTCTTTGAACCTTTCAAAGGATTCAGACTTGTGCTTCATCAAGTACAAGTACCCATACCTAGAGTAATCGTCGGTAAAGGTGATGAAGTATCTATGACCGTATTTAGTACCAATACTAAACGGGCCGCACACATTAGTATGGATCAAATCCAATAGGCCTTGAGCACGCTCAACCTTGCCCTTGAAGGGTTGCTTAGTCATCTTTCCCTTAAGACAAGACTCACAAGTTGGTAGGGAGTTAATGTCTGACAGATCAAACATGTCACTCCTAACTAACTTGTTCATCCTACTTAAGGAAATGTGACCTAGCCTAGCGTGCCAAACTTGTGCTGGGTTCAAGTTATCG